>OZ026822.1:8914853-9239853 GCA_964023185.1 Macaria liturata
CAAGCAGCTTTAGCCACATCTTTGGCACTAAATCGAACACAATTTATTCCACAGATGTCGCCGTTCGGTGTCACATCGTTCGCCTCCGCCTGCAACTCGGGCTGTACTTTAAATTTATGCGCAAATAACTCCGCAATATCCTTAGGGTCCTGGACACCGTCAACCGTCACTGGCAGAGTATTTTTATGATTTTTAGTTTTAGTTCCATTCCAAAATTTTATAAAGTTTTTATCACGCCTATGTTTTGCTAATATATCTAACTGTATCTTCTCTTCATTTACTTGGCACCATTTTAATTTATTTTTAAATTCTCGACGAGATTTTACCATATTTGTATATATTTCGCCAGATGACGGCTTTCCGGCAAGAATCCAGTTATTAAAATAGATGCGAGCATTCGCATGATATGATTTTATATGGTAATTCCATCCTGTTATCTGTTTCTTTCTCCGTACACCAGAGGGCAGAACCGCACTTTTTCTAGCCGCATTTTGTAACACATCCACAATACTTAAATAACTACTGTTAATAAAATGTAAATGATCATTAAAATCTAGGCACTTATTATTATTATCACAGTCAATACAGTCAATTTTCGTATATATATCACATAAATATTTATTACATTCTAGAGAGTACATTTCTACCTGACTAGACGTTCGCGAACCCCACAAAATACCCCGCAAAGGATTTGTGTCCGCACATAAACTTGTTTTATTACATAACTCGCCAATATCACAAGTAACAATTAACGGAAAGTGGTCCGACCACAGCACGTCGTACATTATACTTATAGAGCGGATCGAGTCAAGCGCAGCCCGGGTGGCCACGCAGTGGTCGAGCCACCGGCAGCAGCCGTGTGCCTCGCTCACGTACGTGTAGCTGTCCTGGCTGAGCCTGGCCCGGTCCGCCCATGTCCAACATTCCTCGTCACAGAAATTTTGTAATTCAACTCCAAAAATAGAACTCGGGTGAGAATTAAAGTCGCCTACAATATAGGCTACTTGTATCTGCTGCTCCTCTACAATTGTACTTACATTAGCGAGTATATCGGTAAATTCTACGATATTTTCAATATCATTTTGAGGCATGTAGACTGAAAATACCAAAAAAGACTTCATACCGACAGTAACATGTATGGCTGCTAGCCTATTGCTGACACAATCCACTATATTAACTTGACTAAACTTGGACTTGTTCCATAATATCGTCAAACCGCCGTAAGGCCGCCCGCGCAGCACCCCCGCGGAGGTATCTACAGATGATTTGGCAAAACAATCAAAACCAACATCAATATCACTAAATGTATCTAATTCGTGCGGCAACGCCCATGTCTCTTGCAAACATACAATATCGTTACTTTTACAAAGAGACCGAATGGCTTGTATGCTACGCGTATAATGTTTACAGTTAAAAGAAACTATAGAAAAAGTTGTATTATTGTGCCTATCCATATTAATTTTGACTGTTACGGCCATAGTGCGGGCGCGAATATTCGCGGTACAATCTATATTTAATGCCCACGGGCCAGAAGTCGTTACTAAGGAACAAGTCCAACTTACTTCTTAATATTGTCACCTTAAATGAATTAAAGTCCGTCTCATTTTGTTGTTTTAAAAGTTCGATGCTACGGCATTCCTGTCCTCTGTCGATAATATGCTCCCTAATATCTTCAATCGTAGTCGATTTCGTCAGTCTTGAAATATATACTGAAGACATTTGTTCCGCTACTCTAATTTTAGAAGGTCCCGTCGCAGTTCCACACATATTTAACTTAGATTTACGTTTCTTTTTCGTAACTAGTATAAAGCTATCATCAGACTTATTAGTGCCCGACGCAAAGCTCACATTCGCTTGCAGCTGACTAGTAGGCATCACGATGTCGCGGTAGGAAGGCGTGTGTATGTGTACTTGCTCGCTCGCCGGCTCGCTGGACTTTGTACCCGGCCGAGCCTGAACAATAGGCATCGACGCACCGGCCCGCTTCTTATCAGTGCATTCCTTAGTCAGCTGTCTTACCGGCGTAGTAGTAATTTTACTCGCTTCGTCATTTATAGATCGCTGTCCATTTTTATTAGCAGCAGGCGCAGAGCACATGCAACAGTTTTTTCTAGTCAAAAGTATTGAGGCGCGTAGGCCATTTATGTCCGTGCATATTTTTGTCTGCATATTATTTATTTCGGCCTTTGTGGACGCTTCACTCCGTATGTCCCGCAGCTCCGCCTTCATCCCAGCCATGTCTTTAAGGAGCCGGGAGACGTCGACGTGGTCGAAACCGACCGCTGGTAACCGGTTAAGGTTCCTCGCAACAAAAACAGGCTGAATAGACGGGTCATTTTCTTTCATCAGTTTTATGATATCCTTCACATTTTTCTTACTTTTATCCTCTCCTTTTCTTATCACATTCCTGGAGCTTCTTTCGGGCAGCGCTTTGACCAGCGTAGACTTTCCAGCTTCTATCTCGGCATCAGAAAAAGTAGTACAACATATTTGTGTAATACTAATTTCGTCCAGCACGTCTATTTTATTTTGGACGAAAGTTAAAAACTCGTCAATAATAATAGGCGGCGGCGGCGCCGGTGGAGGTGGCTCGGACATTGTAAAAACAATAGCGACTCACAACTGTACGCAAGACGCGACTACGCGCATCGAGGATCCGTGCGGAACTTAAATATACATATACACGTTAAACATTACTATTGATTCTTATATAAGGTAAAGAGGTAAGTATTCTAGGTAAACGATTTTATTCTAGACTGCAGCAATGCTACAATTTAGATGAGTTCCTTTTAACGTTTTTTTATTAAGGAAATAGGAAACCTACTTTAGTAAAGAACGTTTATAGGATAATAAACTGACAAAAAACAACAGCACAAAAATCTATAATCCCTAAATCCACTTTTTTTTTCATACTGTTTGCACAAAACCTGTCGACAAGGCGTGATAAGTGAAGATGAAGTCGGCTTATTCTGCCCATACATAAGTATGGATTTATGACACATATAAATTCGGTCGAGGTAAATGTACTGAAAAAAATGTCCCAGTAAAATATACAGTGGGCAATATGCGTGATATATACGCGTTTCAGGCGGGTTTAGGTTATAGTGTGGAAAAATGTAATATTGTTAGCAATTTCTGAACTATTCGCGAGATTTATAGACGCTGACGCCGAATGGTTGCTCAATAAGAAATTTTGCGAGAAATAAGCGATTTTATGGTCTAGATTTTATATAACTTAAGCCAAAAAATCTTTTAGTGTTGGGTGACCGTCAAAATACACAGCTGACATATTTTAGAATCAATTAAATATTAGACATATTAAAAAGATAATATGTAGGTGTTTTTAACTCTGACAAGTCAGGCATTTTGAGGCAACATACACTTGAGCTACATTGTGGTTCACATTTGACTACAGCCCAGCTGATGTTAGCTATTACTTTAACCTAGAGCGTAACATGCTTTACTAAAAGCTACCTATTAAATCTAGATTTGAAGTACCTTATTATTTCTCAGGAAACACATGTATGACATGATATATTTGTTTTTGATTCAGTCGAATGGTAAAAACATCAGACATTTAAGTACAAAGCATCATATTCACGTGACACGAAGTTATCCTCTTCAAGCTGGCGATTGGAGCCGTCACCATGTCTTACAAGTGTGATTGAGGATCCAAATATACGAGTGTGTTTTATACACGGTTATTGTGAAATAAATCACAATGAACGTAAATATAGATGTTACAAACCTGGGAATGTTATCATTAAAATAACAAATTTCAATCGAAAATAATACCCCACAGGGAAGTGGCATTAATATTTAAACTTTTTATTGGAAAATAAGCGAAAAAATCAAGACTTCAGACTTCAGACTAAGCGGCTGATGGCAAAAGTGCGGGCTTAGCACTTGACAAAATAACTCATATTATAAATTGCCTTTTTGTAAAAATTGAGGCCAAACTATAAGCTGGCGGCTGGAATCTACGGATTTTCGTTTGTACTGCCAAAATAAAGCCTATAAAAAAGATTTCATTCATGTACCTATGATAGATATATGCAATCATAATTATCTGAAAAGTATTACACACATTTTTAATATATTTAATTCTTTTTTTATAAACTATTTTAAAACTGAAATGTATTTTTTGAAACAATTCAAACATTGTTTTTCCACAATTCATCGAAAGACATTCTTGTTAAAAAAATGTTATTAGTAGATATAATTTTTTTTATAACCACTTACTCTGTATGTACGTGACACGTCTTATATTATCCCTTATTCCCCGAAATGAAAGCAGGCTTACGAAGTTTGTTTGGTTGTGAGTGTTTGATTGATTTATTTACTGTTACAAGGAAATTATTTTCAAAGTACATTCGATTTTGTGAACTCATAAAAATATACTAAACACAGTTTAATACAATTTTAAGGTTGCGTTTACTGAATGAATGATGCATTTTTTTAAACAAAAAAAGGTGTCTATAAAGTCATTATAGTTATCAAGTTTAGCCAAAATAAATCCAAAGATTTATTTAGAGATTATTTTACCGTAATGCTACCACAATTTTTAGAATATCGTTCTTATTATGTGTATTCACAAGGAAAACAACGCTATGAGTATGTCCTTAGGTTTTTGGTGTAAGTTCGGTATCTAAAGACTCGTATCCACAAACAAACAAATAAATATAGTAAAAAAAGATTTGGGTGTCCATCACAATGTATTTGGCGCAGAGAAATTTCTAAATGTTTTAGTTTTACGTTTCATGTCACATTAAATGGTTTTTATTCCTTTTCATTCGTATATAACGCATCCATTAAATCAGCGGGGGTACCACGATCCTCAAAAACTGAAAAATACTGGATATACTGGAAGAGGAAGCCATACATAGTCTCTCTAATCGAAATTCACTATCGCTGATTAGAACTTTCAAAACTGCACAGTATCTTCAACATTTTCCCAAGCCGAGCTCCAAGTATTTCTATCTCTCTATCTCTACCAATCCATCTATCTACTAATCTTTAGAATGGAAATTGGATGTGAACGGATCACGACGCCTTTGTCTTGCGCATAATAGGATGTCACGAAAATTTGTTACGACGGTTGCGATCCTCGCATTTTCCGATGTCGGGTTGCTATTGGAATATATGAAATGTATTTTAAAGCAAGATTTCTTGACTCTTATTATTGGATAAGTGTTTTTTTTTCTACTGTTTGGCAGAGTAGAGTTCAGTTACAAAATATGGCTTAACGATTGCGCTGCGCTGTTTTATTTTTATTGTAACACAAAATGGGCCAACGTTTGACTACAGCCTGCCTAATGTTAAGCACCATTTTACCATTCATGAATTGCACGCGTAATAAATGGCGTTAATAATATCCTTGTGGGTTGATACGTTTTCATTTTGTATAATAACTAACGAAACTAATGTTATAGTAATGTATTAGACAGAAATAATTAAACAATATCAAATTTCCATTCAATGCCGTGTGCTTAAATTAGCAAATGATTAGGCAATATCA
The DNA here is from genome assembly GCA_964023185.1 of Macaria liturata. Taxonomy (NCBI): domain Eukaryota; kingdom Metazoa; phylum Arthropoda; class Insecta; order Lepidoptera; family Geometridae; genus Macaria; species Macaria liturata. The sequence continues at coordinate 8,920,372 of OZ026822.1, forward strand.
ATTTCGACTCCCAGATCCAATGACTATTGAGCTCACAGTCATTTCATAATGATTCGCGACGCATTAAAAATAAAATTATTAATGCACATTCAAATGTGCTGATTGCGTATTATGCTGTTATATATTGATCAAGAGATAAACTTCAAAATTAAACTGATTTAATTCAAACAATTTAATTAGTTTAATTATGGTACTATTAATAATATAAACTTTTATTAATAACAGATATTTACAAAAAAAACAGCACACCGTCCATATTGTCGCTGTGCGACAGGATCCCAGGATGCTGGCAGTATTTTCTCTTTGAATGGAAATACTCCATTGTTGAGAAAATTGCTGCCAGCCCTGAGATCTCCTGTGGCAAGGACCAAACGTTTGCTAATCTGTTTCACAAATAATTTAGTGTCCGGAGACCACGGGCCCAAAGTCTCAATAACTAGCGCAAAAAAAAACAAAATTTGCGCTAATCTGCGAGTACTTCCGGTGTTTCCCGATTTGGGCCTGTAGTGCAGCAGCCCCAACGCTACGAGCACAAACAAAAACGTGAGACGGTGCTTTTTTTTCTTACATATTTTATTTCAAGTACAGACGGACAGTATATCACCAGGGCCCTTAAATAGAAGCAACTATGAAACACAAGCAGAAATTATAACACACTAGCTACACAACAATACGAACTAAAATATGCCAGCACTGAATAAAAACTGGTCCTCAAAAGAGATTGCTCCTATAAATTTATCGTATATTATCCGTAAAAAAGTGACCTTCAGATAACCAAAGCAGTCTGACAAATATAAATCACCTCCCCTAGACATTTTAGCAAGATTTTATTTACCAACAGTCTGTCGTCTACCTAGGTGATATGATATATCTAGGTATGTCTAGACTTATCACTATGTCAACCCGATAACCTCTTAGGAAGGGTTTTAGGTTACAAATAAAGTCTGATACTGGATTTCTTACGTCTAGACAGGGCACAGTAGTCTTATAAGGTTTACAAGTATTTAGAAAATACTTACCTATATCTTCTATGAGAAGAGAGTCGAAAGTCTGAACATTGAATTGATAGAATTATTATTAGAAATGATAGCAGAACATGTTCCAACAATTTCTAGAAATTTCCTCTATTTCCTGTTTATCTGTGTGTCTGTTTGTCTGTTTATTTAAACGCTCATCACGCAAAACCGGCGTGTGTCACGACGAACGGCTACTTTTTATCCTGAAATAAATAGTGAAGCCGTGGTCGTCCACTACTAGTATGTATATAAAAGATAAACCTGAACGATCAAATTTATTTTTGTCATTTTGGTGTGTGTTAAACATACAACTTTATTGAGTCGCATGTTTATACATATTTGCCAACTTGCTGGTACCCGCGACTTCGTCCGCGTGGAATAATTACTACCATAAAAGGTTCTAATGATTTAACCTTAAAAGATAAACATATACTGTTGCGGGCATTTTGTTAAATCATTTTAAGAGGGATAATTCTTTCATACATATTTTTTTGATATCTTGAACCGTTTTCGCAGCGCACGCAACGGAAGCCCTCAAAGATGAATAATTTTCCCCGTTTTTTCCACATTTTCCATTGTTTCTTCGCTCCTATTAGTTGCAACGTGATGTTATATAGCCTAAAGCCTTTCTCGATAAATGGTCTATTCAACACAAAAATAATTTTTCAATTCGCACCAGTAGTTCCTCAGATTAGCGCGTTCAAACAAACAAACAAACTCTTCAGCTTTATAATATTAGTATAGATTACCCTTATTTATTTGTTTAGTTTGATTACTTACTTGTAGTTATAGAAATTAATCTCAGGAAATTGTACATTGTACATTCTTAACTTTAAAATATGTAAGCTAATAAAGAAATCAATTCATTATTTAAAAGCTATATTTACATACATATTTTAAATTAAGTACTGTAGCCTTTATAATAGATCAAGTCATTAGAACCATCTGGTAAAATAGATTTTTTTAAACGCCGCACAAGTAAGGAGGGAACACGCCTAAACTCACCCAACATCAATAAGTAGACCGTTTTTAAGCAGAAAAAGCGTTCCGCCAATAAAAGGGGCCGCAAAAATGTCCTAAAACGTCCTCAGCACTTGCGAGTGGGTGAAACGTCGGAAACTCCGGCATTGTATTAAAATTTCGTCATAAAACATTCAAAAACCACTCGTGTCTCTTCACAATGGACATTGGCGAAGGGTGAATAAAGCAGTAGGACATGGCATACTATTTCTGAATTGGTATCTATCTATTCATATAATAAAGCCGAAGAGGGTCAAAAGTCTAAACATTGAAAATATTTATAAAAAAAATTGTTTCGAGATACTTCAAATTGATAGCAGAACAAACTCCAACCTCATTTGAAAATTTTGTCTGTTTGTATGTTTATCTATGTCTCTAAATGTCTGTTTATTTAAACACTCATCAGTCAAAAACGGATGAACGGATCATCATTATTTTCGGTATGTAGGTAGTATGAGGTCGTAAGAGTGTCTACTTATTTTTTATCCTGAAATAATGCGAGCGAGGCCGCGTACGTCTACTAGTTATTAAATAAAATTAAAAATAAAGACAAAACTGGAGCAAAGAATGCTAGCGGCTATTTGAAGAAAAATATATATGGCAATCCAGCACGGGAATGCAGCCAGCTTCATACTACATGCAACGGATAAAAATATTTATAAGAGATTTATTATGTAAGTTTAATAAAATGTTAAGTGTAATAGTATAATGTAATAGTATAGTGAAAAAAGCAAAAAGCCACAGATAGGTATATTTTTACTGGAAATTTTCAGAGGATAGATAGAAATACCACAAAACTTGTGGAATCCATAACTCAACTTCGCACTTTACCAAAATCTGACCACAAGTAGCAAAAACTTCGAAGTAGCTTGCTCTTGTTGGTCCTGAGTTTGACTTGTTACCGGAATTTGTCTTATGATTTAATAAATTGTGTAACTTTCACCCATATCTCCAAGGTTTTACACACCTCTAAGCGTTATACACATACGTACATGTATAATTTGTTTCGTTTATGTTTTTTGGTAAGCCTATGTAGACACATACGAGTAGGTCTACAATATTTCTGTTTATTGTTTTTGGTTTTTAATGAAACCGTGTTCTTGATAATAAGCACGACATACAACCAAATCCGTTGCGGTATCACTAAGAGTTTTGAATATCTTCTTCTCATCGAATGAGAGTGCATGGCCAACTCTGGTGTCGAGAATTTCTCATGCAGATTTTTTAGGTCCTCTGACATGACTTTACAACTGCCGAACTAGAAAAACATCCGGGACTAACAATTTGACGTGTCATCCGACCCACGAAAGCTCCCAAAATGGAGTGCCACTTTTCGGCGTTTGCTTCACATTTTGAATATGAAAACTTTGATTATTTGTGTAGTGGACTTGATATCTGGCGACAAAGATGTCAAGTCCAGATGATCACTAATTAAACGGAAACGTTATCTTTCAAAATGTAACGTGTAAAACTTACGTGTTTTCAAATATTTACTCAGCAGCCAAATGACTAAAGTTCTTCCTCAGATGAAGAATTCCGGAATTCCTCACATAGATGAAATTATTTACTGTTTAAGTACTTTTCATCGTCATCATCATTATCAGCCCGTTATCGCCCACTGCTGAGCATAGGCCTCTCTTCTAGTACGCCACTCGTCCCGGTCCTGTGCAGATTGATTCCAGAGCTAACTACTATTTAGTATTTTCCATTCCACTAAAATAATATTACGTGTAAATATGCGCTGGAATCATCCTACTGCAATGTTACTTGTGCGATCTCGTCCTGGCGTCAAAATATTTTTCCAACAGGCCCCGTGTTTGCGTTTCCCTTTACAATTCGCTAAAAATACAATTTATTTTAATATTAACCTCTTTTGGGAAGTAATGGTATGTTTCTGTCAGATGAAGGTTTTTAATTTATGGGGAAGATAAAAGGCGAACAGGCTTTTAATGTTCGTATATTGGTATATATTTACGTCACACGTTTATTATATTTTGAGAATTCGAGTTTGTTGAAATTTATCAAGTTCGATTTACAAATGATCACACAAGAGTGTGATCAGAATAATTGGTATAAAACACAGAACAACGATCGGGCCACATCGCCCCCGCACAGGGCGACAAGCATGGACTTCAAAGCTCTGTGATATAAAAGCAACAATTATAAGGGTAACAATGTACGTATAAAACTCTGTTTGTTCCTTTTCCAAATTACAAATGTGTTATTATATACCGAAAAAAGCAAAGCTTTAGTTTGTTTTAAATTGACCAAAAAAGTTAAGAAAAGAGTAAGAATTAAAAAAGAAACCAAAGAGTCCTCATTAACATTTTAATGATTCGAATATCTTAGTGGAACGTTTCCGTTTTACAAAATGTGCAAATGTAAAGACAAGCAATTAAAAACTCATTAAATCCAGTTTCAAATGATGCGCCATTCAGAATATTTAAAGCTGCATTAAGGTGGTAGATATTGTAATTACTTGCTACATTGGAATGCTATGGTTTAAAAAACAATTGAACAAAAATTCAGAAATATTGGGATAGAATAGATTGCCTAATTTAGTAAGTAAATATTCATCAATCTATCTATTTATATCAAATTGACGATTAATCTATACTATACTAAAATTATAAAGCTGAAGAGTTTGTTTGTTTGTTTGTTTGTTTGAACGCGCTAATCTCTTTGCTTTTGACCAAAAAATCGCTTTATTGTTCAAATACGTAACCAGCAAATATAACTCCATCAAGATTGTAAAGTACACAAAAGTTATATAAACCTGACGTTACTTAAACGTACATTGTACATTGTACAACGTACATATAGCGGTTCCAGTATCTGCTTTTCATCCAGACGAACCCTGGTTCGAATCCGTCCAAACTTGTATTTTCTAATATGTGTGGATTTGCATTCGCTTAACGGTGAAGGAAAACATCGTGAAGAAAACCGACATGTTTTTAGGACCACAATATCCGAGGTCATGTGTCTTCCGTGAAAGGACTTGGGCGCCCACCACGATGTATCAGTCAGAGAACTCCCCGAATTAATTCTGCGGGGAGTCACGACCCTCAGTCATGGGGAAATTCGACTCAAGCGAGAGAATAACTTTGTTTTAAATAAAAGTTTTCTTTACTTACTTAATTTTACAAGAGCTTTTGTTAAATCAGCAATTCAATTTGAGTAAGAGCGATAAATCCTTAAACTCATGCATTTTATCATTTAGAAGTAAGAAATTCAAGCACACCTTTTAGCTCAAATATCTCCTTTGCATATTTAACGTAGAATTAGTTCTTCCATTTAAAGTGAAAGAAAAATAAAAGCTTTTAGCTGAAATGTTGAACCAAAGCTTTTGAACAGATTTGTATAATTTTGAGTTTAAAGCTACAAATGCACAATTTTTTTCATGATAGTTTGGAAAAAAACATCATCAATGAAATTGATACGATTTTTCTTCATATTTATACAAAATACAATTTCTTTTATTGTTCGTTTGAATCCTATTTCCGCGAAATAAGCGATACAATTGTTCTCCCCACCGCCCGCCCATTTCTCGCGTCAGCGTTTGTCGAAAAACTCTGTATAATACAAAATTTAATACGCTTACCAAAAACAAAAGTGTACAATCATTTTTCGTCCACCCCTAAATCGGGTCAAACAACTTTTGCTGCGGGGTTTTAACCCACTTCCACTTGACTTAACGCTTTCAATTCTGCTCGACCTTATGGCTATTTTATACAAAGTTTGCCGGTTTAGTGACAGAGTAAATATTTTGTATGTACAACACGATGAGAAGCGCGCTTAAAAAAATGTATGCTTATTTAACAGTATATGAGGTGAGCGAGGAAATAGTTTTGGTTTTATGGTGGTTGGTTTTATTAATTATTTTCAGCTTTTTTAATTTACCTACTTTACTTACGGTGGGTGCAAGGAAGCACAAAAAAGAGATATTTTGATAAATTGACGTGAATGGTTATAAATAGGTATACCTATATGCTAGATCGTAGATTACTAAGTTTTTCGATTGACAATAAAAAATATAATCAATCAATTATAAAAATAATTAGATATAAAATAATTATATATTAAATTTTTATAATCATCAAATCAATCAGAATTACCTCAGTCTTAGTTACACCAATTTGAATACCAGACACAGCGTTCATACTTATTATAACTTTCTTCTGCTGTAATTATCAACATTAACAGCAGAAAAAAGACGCTTGGCGCTTCCGTGGATCGGATGACACTTAAATTGTCAGTCCCGGCTGTTATCATAGTACCGCATTCGTTAAGCTGTGTCAGAGCCGTGTTAGGGCTTGATAAACTCTCGACACCAGAGTTGGCCACACTCATTCAGTAAGAAGAAGACTTAACATTGTTTTTATTTTATGAACATGTTATAACAAAACACAAAATGAACGCAGATAAAGTAACATAATATTGCTATAAATATGTGTAAGTTATGTAAGAAAATTGCCGTTTCAACAATTATCAGGATATTTCTCTGCTGCTTGTTTGGATCGATATAACATGAGTGGTTTCTTGGAAAATAAGCCTGCAGTACTAAATAATGCAAAGCGTTAGGACTTCCACGGGATAGTTTATGGTAACAAATGAAATAAAAAACTTTGTATGTGTTAATATAAATTTGATTCAGTATCAAGTTTAATTGAGTTACTTTATTTGACCATAAAATAATTTGTGTGATTCGGATAGTTGATTTCTTCCAAAAATTTGCTTTATCGATTACTGGTATAATCTTTTGAACAGTTTAAATATGGTTTTATATTTGCCAATATTATGCATAAAAAATAAATAAATATTTCAGGACATATCACACAGCGCCATCTAGCCCCATACTAAGCTTACGCTTGTATCATGGGTACTAGATAACGGATATAATACATATATACTTTTTTTTTGTAAATACATACTATTATACATAGAAACGACCAGACTCAACACAAGTAATTACAAATTTTAATATTCATAATTACTTGTGTTATGCGGGAATCGAACCCGCACCCCTAGATTAGAAGGCAGAGCCACTACCAACTAAGCTAACGGAGCAGTCAAATCAAAAAAGTCAAGTCAGTCAAAAAGGGTTGAAGGATGAGAAAAGTAGATAAGTTAGAATATTTAACTAAAATTATAATAATAAATATAATCCTTGATTGTTGTATTATCCTTGATAGAGCTCGACTAAAAGTAAAGTAGCTCTCTATTGAATTAATTGTTTACAAAAATGTCCGTTACAAATTGATCCGTAAATTTGTAAACAAAATATTATTTAAAAATACCTACAGATAGATTTCGGTAAAATGTGTATTTTCAATATTTTTGATATCCCATATCCACCAACACTATAAAAAAGTAACTAATCACGGAAAAGCAGGGATAACCCCAGGATATTTAGCCAATTTTTTCTACTTATTAAAAATAATGATTCTCATAAAATGTTTGACATTTACCTAATACAGGAGAAGAAACACTGAAAAGTAGGTAAATAAGTTCAGAAAATTGTTAAGTAATCAAATACGCTACAAAAAATACTCACCTAATAAAAGATCCAAAAATGTACAATTTCCACGCTGAACTTATTCAATTCACCCAAAAAACAACAGTAAAATTAACTTTCCACGACACTTCACCGGTTAGAACTTCCGTAAACAGTCAATCCAACATTCACAGAAAATTAAACTGAAACTCTCCAAAAACCAATCACGTCAATTTTGACCACTAATTGTCGACTTACGTTTTACAGCATTCCAGATTTAAAATGCACACACGTCATTCCACGGCGATAGCTTGTGGGTAACTACCGCACATAGCTTCTCCAGGGTTAGGGTATCAATGTGTGCGTGATGTTTTACACTGTACGTACATAAAGTCGTGTCTATGTGTGAGTGAGCTCTGGACCGTTCCAGGCTTGAATGTGTGAGGGAACATGTATGAATGTGGGCGTACCTGATCACCCAAATCTGTGTCTGTGTGAGTGCCCGGTAGAGCTGAAATTTCGCGCATGCCCAATAAAATGCCTGGAACAAAAATTTTGTTTGGCGCTATCCAAATATTAGAATACTTAAGTATTATGTATATTAAAATGTTTTTGGAGTTAACATAATGGGTTTTTTTTATTTAAATTAACTATTAAAATATCTGTAATTGCCTATTACATAGACAATTTCAAATTATTTTATAGTCAAGTCACTTAATAAGAATTAAACAAACAAACTAAAAGGCTCAAGCCGTCAATTTTTTATAAAATGTATGATTAATTTATTGGTCGCACATAAATTTCTATAATTTGGCGTAGAACTTATTGTAGCAGGTTCTACGTGCTCTACGAGTTTCTTAGATATGCTACGGAGTCTACGAATGTGATTATGATGCGTGCCTAGTATATAATTTGTATAAAACAAGTGGACGCCCGCGGCTACGCTCGCATTATTTCAGGATAAAAAGCCTAGCCTATGACACTCCTAAGACTTCATACTTCATTTCTTCAATTCATACCAAAAATCATGCTGATCCGTTCAGCTGTTTTTGCATTATAAGCGTTTAAATAAACAGTCAAACAGATAAGCAGAGACACAGATAAACAGACAAAAATTCTATAAATTGTTGGAACGTGTTCTTTTATCAATTCTAAGTATCACCAAACTTTTATTTTTAACTTGTATGTTCAGACTTTCGGCTTTCTTCAGCTTTATTATAATATATAGATAAGCAACGCCCTGCGGTGTTACTCACGTCAATCCAGAATAAACTATAAACATTGCTTTTTAATAGATTAAAATTCGTACACGGTATTTTAACATAACCTAACAGAATCACATAAATGATAACCGACATAAAACACAAAATCTACCTTCTTCAATGATCTGCTAAAGTACTACTAAGTACTTTTTATTTGTTAATAATTAAAATAATTAAATATATTTAATACTATAGGCTATAGTCAAACGTAAGCCTATTTAATGTAAAAAAAAAAAAAACTAATTCACAACCTTGACCACTGTATAAATATTAACTAATTGAGTAGTGATCATAAAATGTTAAATAACAATAAAGCTTGAATTTTAATACCATTTATTACTCAGACCTTTTTAAATACGAATGTTTACATGGTTTAGTATAATTCACGAATTCCCTGTCTTCTAAATTCGGCATGTATTTACAAACCCTTTTGAAATTTAAATATCGAAATCAGATTTTCAACGAATTTGTTTGTGTTTAAGTAATAAGCTTATATTTACTTATATTAATGTTTATGAGCGTAATTCTATCTTGTTATCTAAGTTTGATATTTTAACTATTTTTCACCAATACTGAGTAACAAAATATTTAAAATCTTACTTGAATACGTCTGTAATATAGTTACGATAAAACTAATTAAAATGTTATACCTAGTGAAAATATTTTTTATGTTAACTAGATATAATATTATATTCACCTAATTTTATTACTTAAAACTTCTAACTAGTTCAATGAAAAAAGCTTTCAAGAAAATTTGAAAAGTTTTTATTAGACACATACATATAAACCGACCAATACCTACATAATATACCTAATATGTACATATACTAATACATCAGAAAATCTACTGAAAACGTTAATAAAACCGGAATAACCTTTCAGCCATAAATACCATCTTTGCTTGATTGATCCGGAACCGAGCCAAACCCCAAGTGGTATTTGAAGACAAAAACCTATTGAAAAGTTCAGAATGTGGTGCAAGTATAAAGATTAGAGCTACGAATCATTAATACTATTATTTTTTCTTCATTATTTTAGGTATTTATTGCAAATTCACCTTCTTCATCCAATTAGAACTTCAATCACATACGATGTAATTTTAAAGTGCTTAGCAAATGATTATGTTGTAAACACATTTTTAGTATTATTAACATTAACAATCTGTTTTATGAGTAAATAATAAAAAATACACAAAAGAACTGTAATTCCTGAAAAGCCGCGTTGAAAACAATAATAATAAATAAATAAATATTTCGGGACATTGCACACAGCGCCATCTAGCCCCGCATTAAGCAAACGCTTGTGTCGTGGGTACATGCAATAATGCATGCTTCACATTTTAGTTTCTCTCCCACACACCAATCGCTGTCAAAGTTTGCTTGTGATTGGTTACGTTACTTACGTTTGAAGAAATAACCGAATGCTGCCGAATGCTTGGTCTTAGTTGGTTGTTGAAAAAATCACGTGATCACATAAGTCATGTGAAATTACTTTTATGGCTCAGATACATTTTTATAAACTAAATTAAAATAGATTGATTTCATTGATTATATGAAAATCATGTTTTTGATAATGAAGGCCATTTTTCCTAAAATAAAAATAAAAAACTAATTTAAAATAAAGAAAAACAAATGAATACAGTGAGACGGTTTATACGCTACCGCTTATACTTTAAACTGTGCCCTAAAATGGAGGCAATCGAAGCTTTCACAGTATAAGAGTCCCTTTCTCGATGGCTTTTGTTTTACATGAGAGCCTGCGATTAAACTTTTCGTAAACTTTTTTTAATGAATGGATTTAATAGCAGTGCTTTTGCTTTTTCTGGTAATTTTAGACAGTTACTATATATATTTAATTGTAATATATGTATATTAAAACGAAAACTAGAGGGAGTAATACCTCAATACGCAATAAATTATACGGAAAACGGTTGTTATGTCATTGTATAAGTAAGAAATATTAAAAAGTTTTATTACATCTGAACGTTCTAATAGAATGTATATAAATATTTACAAAAATATACCAAAATAAATTTGTAGTCACATGCCTAATGAATAAGTTGTTTATCAAAACAACATCTAGAAATATGTAAATTCTATTCCCGTATACATTTTTACACCAAAAAAATACACAAAAGCGGCCAAATTAGGTACAAAATCATTAAGTATTAATACAGAAAGATTAATATCAGTACGTAAATGGTCTCAAATTACAGAAGTAAGTCGTAAAATATTCAAATGCGGGTCGCACTGTAAAATTATACGGGTGTAATTATTGGTGCGGCCCGAAACTGGTAACCGTGAAGGTTAGTACTTTTTTTGCCCTAATAAGTGAACGATAAACATCGTCGTTAAAGCTAACACTAGTATTAGGTTGAATTTGCATATTTTTTCAGAACTGCTTGTAGAAGAAGAATTATATTAGTTTCTTTGTTATATTACTATTACAAAATAATTTTTAACAAACCGGTGGCGGTGGCAATAGTTTGCGATTACCAATGATAAGCAAAGGTCGACGGGGTCAGTCCTTGGATGGGTGACCGAAAAGTGGCATTCCGCTTCCGTGGGTCGGATGACACGATAAATTGTCTAGTACGGCAGTCGTTAAGCCATGTCAGAGACCCTAAGGGCGCTTTGAAAACTCTCTACACCAGAGTTGGCCACTCTGATTCAATAAGTAGAAGAAAACTTGAAATGTTGTCATGTGGATTTGAACTTGTTTATAGGTTACATAAAAACATTTTTATTTTTATATTTTCACCAAAATATTGCTATCAAAGGAAAAACCAATTACACGTACAAATACTTTCTCCCAAGTAAAGTTCCGACAGTTACTTGTAATATCAAAATGCCTACAGAAAAAATGCCAGGTAGGATTTAGAATCATATACGAAGGTTCGGTATAGTTTATGGCGCTTGTTAACATTTCGAGGGTGGTAGCACCAGGGGACCAAACTACCCTTCTGCAATATTGTGAATCTCTAAAGCCACGAGAACCTGACCAGGGAAAAAATATTATTCGTATTAAAAATACAGTTGAATGCAGGTAGCCAAAATAGCAGTCACACCACCAAATTTAAGCCGTGACCTCTGACATAGAAAACGGCTTACACTGTCGTGAGACATTTTATCAATATATTAACTAAACGGTTTTCACTCACGTGTAAATCGCGTAATGCGTGGAGACATGCGTGCGTTCTCCGGGGCAAATAAGACAGTTGCTGCGTTCACCCAAGGATAGAGACCACCTAAATGTACCGGGCGTGTATAGAGTCCCGTGTGATTGTGGCAAGAGTTACATAGGGGAGACTCGCCGAAACATTACCACAAGACTGTCCGAGCATATTAGGAGTTTTAGGGACGGAGACACAGCCAGATCAGCAATAGCGGAACATGCACGGCTCTCGGATGTACAGCATTACATTCGGTTTGATCAAGCTTCTGTGCTGGCGAGAGAGAAGTCTTTTATTCCGCGGAAAGTACGAGAGGCTATAGAGATCAACCGCTACCCGAATTTCAACCGAGACCGTGGATGGGCGCTTCCACCGGCGTGGGTCCCAGCTCTTAATACGATGACAAAGAGAAGGATCATTGAAACTTTGGATCAAGATACGGTCAGTTTTGTATGCGCTGGTACATCGGTCGATGTTGCTGTCCCTGATGAAGCAGTGGAGCGACCCGAGGACGAAGCGGCCGGGAGTAGTAACATCGCCTCGCCTCCACCCCCACCACCCCAGGCACCCGCGCCCGTGTCCCGGCGGGCCGCTCGCGCGGCGGCGCGCAGTCTGCGTGCTGCCGCGGTCCCAGAACATACGTTCTGAAGATGGATGTCATAACATCCGAAACTCGTAAACAACTTACGCGATTTACACGTGAGTGAAAACCGTTTAGTTAATATATTGGCTTACACTGTGTCACAGAATCTGTCTGAGGGCTTATACAAAGCAAAGTTTTGTAGATGGAAATCAGATAAGTGTATATACACGATAATAAAGACAGACTACAGAAATATACATATATGCATGTAGTTCCTAGCTTATCAAACGTTTTAAAAGAACACTTTTCATCCCAAAATAACGCTGAAAACACCTCAAATTTTCTCAAACAATTTACAGAAAGAAATCACCGGGAACCCTAAGCCGTGATCAGTTCCTATTAAGATTCCAGAACAGTCTGCACCATTTCAAGATCAAATTGACACATCTCCATTCAAGGTAGGTCCCTGGAGTAGGAAAAGGGCCGGAATGTACCAAATTAGGCCTTTGCCCGGGACAGTTAAATACGGGACATATTTTAGTGTTTCATGGAACTTTATAGTACATTGTTTGCTAATTTATGTGCTCACATCTGTGTCTGTTGAACACCAACCAAAATATTTTAGGACATATCACACAGCGCCATCTAGCCCCATACTTAGCTTACGCTTGTATCATGGGTTCTAGATATCGGATATAATACATATATACTTTTCATTTGTTTCAGATTCATTTATTTGTATTTGTACATACAAACATACTTATTATACATAGAACACAACACAAGTAATTGATTGATTTTGTCATTCGGAAATCGAACCAGCACCCCTAGATTAGCTAACAGAACAGTCAAAAATATATTTTTATTCGGTTGTTTCTTTTTATATGTCGTGTGGTACAGTAAAAATATAGCCACAATAGCAGCTGCAAAAATAGTATGGACGCTACATATGACATATTTCATAGAAGCAATAAGACCAATGATGATGATGATTAGTGCTATATATGTTAATACATATAGGTGTGTAGGACGAGTAAGAAAACAGATGTGAATTTTATGTAAGAAAAATATAAAATAATAAAAATTTGATTCAAGTTTAAAAGGTAAAATTGTTTTTTATTAAATCGAGTGATTTTTATTCAAAAAACATTAAGAAGAAAAAGTCGTTTTTGTTTTGATGATTTTCCTTAGGTAAAAAATTATCATAAAATATTCAAAACTTACATTTTATTGTAGTTATAAAGAATTCGATAAACATATTTTTATAAGGGTTAGATAACAAAGAACAGATATTATATATGAAAAAAAAACTCTTTTTTTTCTTGTTATACAAACAAGTATACCTACTGCTATTTATAGCTATAGTGTAACAAAACTATGTTTCATAAATGAACAGAGTCGTGTAAACTTAAAGCAAACTTGGCCGTTTTAAGTTAAATAGAAGCGTTGATAAATCATTATAACCACTGGTAAAGTTGAATAACCGAAGTTGTTAATTATATCATAAGTTTGAAAGATTCTGTCAGCAAATTTTGTGCTTTTGTCAGCAAGCGCCGGTATTATTTGGTCAGCTTCGAACTGAGATGAATTTATTTTTATGGAGTTTTTAACATTATGACGACGATCAAAAATATATAGAAACAATGCCTATTTATGAACAAAAAATAGTTGTAGTTTTCATACAAAAAATCACATAACATTAATTCGTTAAGACAAATATTAGCAAGTTTATAAAATCTATGTTTGCTGAATTTAAGACCATATGTTTACTAACTCGCAATTTTTTAAAATCAATCAATCATGTTTTTGTGTGTACGTGACCATTCCTAGCGTCAACGGCTGAACTAATTTAAATAAATAAATACATCTTTCAGGACATATTATCACACAGCGCCATCTAGCCTCAAACAAGCTATGTATAACAAGTATGTATTTACAAAAGAAAACTATCTAAGTATTATATCCGTTATCTAGTACCTACGACACAAGCGTTTGCTTAGTGTGGGGCTAGATGGCGCTGTGTGCAATGTCCCGGAATATTTATTTAGATAGGATATCATTTCGCAACGCTAACGATAGATTAGACTAATTTTGCACATAAAGCACTTTCTTATCCTCAGTTACTTTCTGAGATTGGCACAAGAAAAAATATATGCCGCTATATATAGGTGCTTGGAGGTATCCTTAATTAGACACCACATAAATATCATATCATCACTCTACAAAGCACAAATTTCTCTCTCGATGTCTATCCATCCTGAATCATTTAATCCAGCATTGTCAGAACAAAGTCACTTAAACAAAGTTCATTTAGCCAGCTATTGAATGTTTAAAGGCATTAATGTTAATTTTACTGTTTGCTTTGCTGTTGATTTAGAGAGGGGTCTTTACTTTTTATGCCGGTTACATGATGATTCCGTGGAATGATCTGCGTGCCTACCACGATGTTCAAACTTCCTCAATGTGTTAAATATGCCGGGGAATCACGATCCTCAATAATGAGGAACACGACGCCTGGAGGACACTGACCTGCAAGCAAATATTTATTTAAGGCAGACTTAACGATATATGTAGTAGGTATTTAAATAAAACAAGCACAATCTAATAATATATGTTTTTTTAAATAGTAATTGATTCGGTAAGAAATTCATGTGTAAAATAAGAAAAAAACATCAATATTTTGATATTTTACAGAAATACGAAGCACAACGTGTTAACCAAATTATTTATTTATTATTATTTGTAATTTATAACTACTTAAAACTACTAATAATGATGAGTGTGAGATACGAGTACATACTAAACGCTTTACTACTTGTATCTACAAGAAATAACTTATCTAGTATGTGTTTCACACAATATACGTATGTTCATGTTCGATACTAAGTGGACTGTATGGGGTTGATTTTGATGTAACAGAATTGATGCAAAGAGGGCAATCATAAAAAGCATTCACCAACCTTTCATCCACGGCGCTGCTTCTCCGGGGATAGCCTCCGTGATGCGCGACAGACGAATGGTGCTGCACCTGCTACTCTTCTATACGAATTCCTTTAGTTCTGTTCCAGAGTCACGGACTCTGAAGTGCTGGGGTGTCACGGACACTACCGGCGCGCACGGCGCGATCTTTGCTACTTGGTGAAGAGCTGGTGTGTCACGGACACAACCACCGCGCACGGCGCGATCTTTGCTACTCGGTGAAGTGCTGGTGTGTCACGGACACAACCACCGCGCACGGCGTGATCTTTGCTACTCAAACCGGGTCTGCGACGCGCAAACGTCCAGTCGGCTCTTGCAATTCACAACTACCCTCAATTGCATCAAATACTATCATTAAAACCCAACAGTACATATGTGTGTGTTTTGGATGTGTTTATTTACATAGTTGAAATACACTTGACTCTGTGTCCGGATACCTCCGTCTACATTAACACCTCTATATAAAGCAAACTAAACAAAGTTTGGCTTAAGCTATATCAAATATGCATGCAAGTTGTAATTAAGTTACAGGGAGAAATTCGTTCAACACTTACTTTGGCTTTAAGTTACAGGCAATTAAGTTCGAGTTTGTATTGCGACGGCACCGGGCTGTATGCGTTAATCTATTATGTAGCATTTGTGTAGTAATTATGGTTTGTGTAGTAACTATTAATGTAGAGAGTCACACTGCATATTTTTGCTTTAAATTACAATATGTGATTGCTCTAAGTAAAACGCTTGTTCGTAAACAAGATTGTCCTAGTGTGGTCAAAGAACAAACTCTGGGTTCATAAACCAAACAAGAAGAAGTACCTATAGTGAAAAAGTTTATAAAGCCAGTAGTTTTAAAATCGATGAATTTAACTACCTATCATCATCATCATCCACAGCCTCCATCCCACTGCTGGGCATAGGCCTCTCTTTGAATGTGCCAGCTACGTTAATCTTGTGCAGACCTCATCCATAAATAAACCGCGACTCGTACAATGTCGTCGACCCATCTCGCTGCCGGACGACCTATCACATAAAATTAATTTGGAATAATTAGAAATTCGGTAATATACATACGGCCATTAAGGTAGAATATAAAAAACGTTGCTACACTCGAACACTCTTGGTATTGTTTTGACAGCAACAGACCATGTTAACACCAAAAACACAAATACCTAAAAAGATCACACATACCTAAATACGCCACATGGCTTCAGCACAACAATGGGAATCAAACCACATTATTTTAATTAGATTGACCGAATTCAGCTGGATTTAACTCGAGGTCACTGTCCTTGATTGACTTTGATTGACCTTTTTATTGAAGCGATAAACTATTCCCTTAAATGTACAACTATAAAATCATCATCATCATCATCAGCCCGTAATCAGCCACTGCTGAGCATAGTCCTCTCTTCTAGAACGCCACTTGGCCCGGTCCTGTGCAGATTGATTTATCAGGTAGAGTGAAAAAGTATTTGTAGAGCATAAAAACGATTCTAAATGCAGTATATAAACTCTTGATATGATCACTATCAAGTGAAAATCAGAATGTATACTTATTAATATTAATATTATAAAGCTGAAGAGTTTGTTTGTTTGTTTGTTTGTTTTGACGCGCTAATCTCAGGAACTACTGGTGCGAATTGAAAAAATATTTTGTGTTGAATAGATCATTTATCGAGGAAGGCTTTAGGCTATATAACATCACGCTGCAACTAATAGGAGCGAAGAAACAATGGAAAATGTGGAAAATGAGGGCTTCCGTTGCGTGCGCTGCGAAAACGGTTCAAGTCGTGGGTAACAGCTATAATTTATAAAGCTGAAGAGGTTGTTTGCAAAAATATATATGATGCCCAAAATAACTATTCCACGCGGACGAAGTCACTGGCACAGCTAGTGTAATATATGTTAGTATTACTTTATTGAATTTCTATAATAAAATTAATATACAAAAAGTTCACAAGAGTGATACAGTTGAGGTCATCCAAAAGCTCTAGTAAATTCATTTTACTTGCAATATTTCCACTCGATAAATCAATGCTGTTTGATTTATTAACTCAATGGTTCTAATTAATTTACCCCTTTTAATTTACACAGAGTGCAATGATTTGTAGATAATTTATTTGATCGAGATTCCAATCAAAATCTTTTTTACTTTTTACAACACGTCATACCTAAGCTTAATGAAAAAGGCTACGATATTATTTAGAATGTTTAAATTTTTTGTTCATTATATTTTAAAATAAATTGTTTGGATCAATTGCGCTATTTTTATTTTTTCGTTTAAGCGGACATTTTTTCTTACTTTTATCAAAGTTTTATACATTCGTTTAAAAAAAAATATATTTTTGCGGTGCATAAAGATAGTTAGAGTATCTAAAAGTATGAGAAGCAACTAGTCTGAAAAAGGGAGTGGTCAACTCTGGTGTCGAAAGTTTTACAAACTGTTGTTAGAGTCACTAACCAAAAAGAAATAATCTTGTTCTTCTTATCGAATGAGAGTGGCCAGCTCTGGTGTCGAGAGTTTATCAAACCGCCCTAAGGGCCTCTGACGGGTTATCAACTGCCGTAATATGACAAAGAGCATTAAGAATCTAAGACGGTAGAAATTGTTAACTATAATACTGATCTGAAGTGTACTGATATTATACGTACTAATATAAAACGCAAAAAAGGTCATCAAACCTTTGTCCTTCGATTTCAGTGAAATAGATTAATATTGGCTCACATGAAAAAACATCAACACTCTTAATCCAATCACATAAGCTTCAAAATCCGATAACATTCTAAACAGATTGTGTACCCAGTTTTTGTAACATTTTAGCTTAGTTTCGGGACGTAATGGTTTCAATTTTCGTTGTATTAAACATCGGCACCTAATATGAATTATTATGCCGTTGTATATTTTGTATCGAAGTTTAAATTAATGTTAGATAGACGCGAAGTGTGATTATCTAGGGTTAAAACTTATTTAAGGTCTCCATTTATGGTTCAAAGGCTTACAATTATTGAAATATGATGGTTTGTATTGAAATATAAATAGTTAGCATAAAAATTTGTCTAAATGTGTTTTTTTTTATCTTATTTTTTATATTTACAGTGATACAGAATTGTCTCAGCTTGTACCGACAAAAAAACAAACAGTAAACGTAGACAGAGTGTATCAATTTAGCTAAGCAAGTTTAGCAGAAATTGCATTACAAATTCTGTCAGTTTTCTTGTAGTTGGGGGCAGGCGTCCTTTAGGTAACAAATTGTGGCTTGGTTTCCGTGTAATGTAATCTTTTCCAAATACTTCTAAATGAACGCAACCTTAAAAAAAACATTCAAAAGTTGAGAACCTCATTTTTGAAATCGGTTAAATATATAACTTCAGCTGATATTATTTTGTGAATATGCAAGACTATTTCGAGAATTCGTACGAATATTTCTTATTAAATAAGACGTAGAACCAACTTTTTACTTATCTGTTAGTAACCAGCAAAACTTTCATAAATATAACTACCTCTAAAACTTACGTATATTATTAGTAGACCACAAAATACCGAAGTAATTGTTCAAAGTCAGCCTAAATCATAACCACAGAGTCCCGCTCCGTTGAACATCCTGAACCCGCGAGCTTGGCCCATAAACTGAAATTGACGTCGAGCATTACATTTACTCGTAAAAAGCCGATTTTGGTAATGTTTCCTACTTTACTAGCGGTGCTTGCATGGATATTGACCGAAGTAATGTGTCTACAGGCTTGAAGGTCAGGAAATCAAGAGTAGAGTTTTAGATAGTAAGTGTGTGGGTTTCCTGAAATATTACGATCAAATACCATACAAAAAAAAATATTATTTGGGATTATATTTCAACTCAGGGCTTACGATATGTGGTTCTAAGGTACTAAAACTTTAAGAACGATTGGAAAATCTTTACCACTTTTCGGTAAAAAAAATCCATGACTCGTTATAAATTTACGGTATAATACTCGTATACATGGTACGTATTTATCTAGAATCTTTCTGGATTCTTGAATCAACGGTTTATTATCAGCGGATTAAGGCACGCATAAAACCTATCTTAGAATCATATGCCAATAATATTCAGTGTTTACAAGACAAGGCTTGCTTTTTAATCACATTACAACTTATGACTTATTCATAGAGCATTGAACCTTCCTTTAACAAAAAAATGAACTTTATAAAATTTGATCACTAACAGAATAAGATGAAATTGCGTACCTATAGTTATTTATTTACATCGGGTCGTCTGCGACGGAAACAAGCACTTATGGCCAGACGATGCCAATTTACGCACCACGTCGTCAAATAATCAAACACTTAATACGCTGTATCTCTTTCTCTCTCAATTCCATTTACCAATATAATGTTTCTGGAACATATTTTTTTCAATTACAAGGAGCGCACGCTGTTGGCTACGTGACAAATTTTTTTTTTTTTTTGCGAATAAATTTGGAACTAGTAGTTTATGGATTTTTCTCTTTGCTTCAAGATAAACCTTAATAAACAAAAATTATTGATTTATTCATCTGTGTTCTTTTACTTTCTTTCACATCACAGTGTAGTGACGGGTCACCGTGATTTTAATAAGACAAGATCCTGAGCGTGACATAGACTACCTACTTTTAAAAACAAATAACGGTTTCCAATTATGAACATAAACTTGTTTCAATAAAAAAATAAAACAAACTTTGAATGAAGCTATAGTTCGGTTCCAACGAAAATCGGATCCATCCCAAATCTCTGTTGAAAACTATGAAACCCGCGCAAAAACTAACTGTAAAGACTGCCATTTATCACTTCACAACTTTGCAACTTACCAACCCATCTGACAAAGACTTGCTAATATCACAGATTATAAATGTACAGAATTTTACTTCAAACAGATTTACTTTTCAATGCATATCAAGCTAATGTGCTGTAATTTTATATCCATCGAAATAGCAGCACTGTTGCAATACTTATCAAAAATGGCAGTGGTTGTTTCAAGTTACAGGGAAGTGTTTTTTCCTGCATCGGTTTAAATGATTTGTTATAATAGTTATAATAGCAAAAGAAAAAAAATATTCTAAAGCCAATACTTACATAAAAAGTTACATCTAGTAATATAACAAACCATAATGTAATATCAAAAATGTATATGAGTGAAATATGAAGCATTCAAATTACCTTTCAAAGCTATTGACGGTGTCCTTAGACAGCATCGGTGCTAAAATTGTAAAGTATGTTATATAAAGAAGGAAGCATAAAATTAATTTAAGATTATTTATTATAAGCCTAAATTTCCTATGAAAAGTCATTTTTTTTTCTGAAATATCATAAAGAAATGCATCTGTTTCTTTCACAATCTGCGTTCAAGGTAAATAATAAATCAGAGGGGGAAGTGATGAGAACACAATAAGTTTGACGCTAAAGTTGAATATATAGAAGGTGTGTTTGTGTGTCATGATTTACGATGTTTTTCTTCAATTTCTGCACATCAATAGTTAGCAAAATTTTGCCATGAAAAGTCTGAACAGCAGTTTAGACAATTAACGTTTTGTTTCTGTTTCATTGTCTTCATATATTTATTGTACAAAACATATAAGAAAATAGTTTTCAATTGGTTAACCAATAGTTTAGTTAAGTATCTAGGTACTTTCTTAGATAACAAACTTAATTGGACCATAAACACTACAAAACTTCACCTAAAAGGTATTAAAACTATTAATGAATGCATTGTCTCCTCTCCTAAACAGACGTTCTCGTCTGAGTACTCGCACAAAATTAAGAATATATCGCACCCTGATCCGGCCCTGTGTTACTTACGCGTGTCCTGTGTGGGGCAATACTTGCAAAACAAATAATGAATAAACTGCAATTAGTTTAAAATAAAGCTATAAAATATGCCTGCAATACACCTTTCCGTACTAATTTGCGTAAACTACATTTGCAACTAAGTCTGCCACGAATTGACGCTTACGTACCTATATAAACTGTCGGAAAAGTTTTACCTACAAAGAAACGCTAATAATAGTAATCCGTTAGTTAATAATTTGTGCATAAGTCGACACAATAATATTTCGTACATCGATAAGTTTAACAGATACAAACTCCCGCATCACTATTTCTTATTCGAGTGCAATGATTAGGCCGTATCACTAACCACAGGCGCGAGCGATTAGACGGCGGCG
The DNA here is from genome assembly GCA_964023185.1 of Macaria liturata. Taxonomy (NCBI): domain Eukaryota; kingdom Metazoa; phylum Arthropoda; class Insecta; order Lepidoptera; family Geometridae; genus Macaria; species Macaria liturata. The sequence continues at coordinate 8,942,069 of OZ026822.1, forward strand.
GGCCGTGCGCGTCAACTCTGCTCGCCTTACCGAGTGGTATCGTGTGGAGGGGCGCGCGCGGCGCGCGGCGCGCGGCGTTGAGTCGCTTGCGCTTGTGAATGTGATCACCTCATGTTCGGAACCGGTTTCTCGCTGCTAGCTGCGGACGGCCGACGACGGGCCATCATTTTGTTTATCTACCGCCTTTTGGCATTGATTTTACTGTAAATTAGGTTTATGTTATGAATAGCAATGTTATACTAAAACTTGCTAAATAAGTATATATTTTATTGATTGTTTAATGTAGACTAAGCATAATTCTGTGCATAGTAAAAAATATTTATAAAATTGAATATCAAAAGTTTATAAATAAGCCTTAGCTTGATAAACGAACGAATGTGTTATGATTATGCATTACTAGGATAAAATGTACACTAGTGACTGTATGTAGATATAATAATGATTGAATAAAGATATTTTGAAATTGAATTGAATTGGTTAACTGTGTTAGTAATTTGATAAATAATAATAATAATTGAATAACAGCAGGGAGCACCTGGATTCAATCTACGCAGGACCGGAACGAGTGGCGTACAAGAAGAGAGGCCTATGCTCAGCAGTAGGCGATAACAGACTTATGATGATGATGATGATGATTTTAATAAATTGACGTAGTGGAGTGTTAAAAGTCCTTTTAATATTAATAGGTAGAAAAATATTTATTTTATAAATCATATCCATACCATATCACTAAAAAAACAAAAGTAATGAAATGAAATAAACAAATTGTCAATTTTCAGTCTCTAATTAACGCAAGCCATTCATTAAAATAGGCCGAAACGAAACACCCAAAATTCAAAATTCGAAAATCGAAACTGCGAAATATGAAACATTCAATCGACAATGGGGTTACGTCCAAAGTTAGTCGATAAATCGAATCAGTTAATCGAGGTGTTAAATAGAACGGATTTTGGAGTTGGCCAGACGTTTTGAATTTAATCCCTTCTGCGTGCAACGCACTGATTGGCTGTGTGGCGAACTGTGCGGTGATGGTAAGTGCTTGCAGATTGTTGGGGATTTACTCACACATTCGGTTGGTTTGTAAATTAATAGATGTTTAATATACTATTTGTAGAAGTTCAGGTAAGATAAGACTAAAAATCTCTTTGAGTATATGTCAAAATCTGTTCCTACGCAATATATACAACTCTAACAATTAATAATGCCAATGTTTTTATGTTAAGCATCGTTGTAATCTACAATCTATCTTTATTTTTCTATCGACTCCTCTCCATCGTACGGTTGCCTGGAAGAAATCGCTGTTAGCGATAAGGCCGCCAGTTGTGGCACTATTTTTTAAGTCTTTTGTGTTTCTGTTTGTCTATTTTCTGTATGTGTGATATAACAAATAGTTTTATCTAGCTAGCATAATATGTTAAGAATACAAATACATTTTGCTTCGATAAAACCTGTAGTTTCAAAAACCTTGTGAATGCTTGAAGCTCATCTACAGAATTAAAAAGTCAGATACTTAATTCTTTTAATTACAGACCCAGGCTGTATCTCTAGTGAAGTAAAGTAGTGTTAAACCTCGTCAGAGGCCCTGAGGGTGGTCAGAAAACTATACACTCTCGTTATAGCTTCAACATCATCATCATCATCTTCAGCCCTTGTCGATCCACTGCTGTGTGTAAAAGAGGTTACTTTCAAACAATACTATGATGTTATATTCGGATGTAGTATGAAGAAAAAAGCGAGTATCGCTTGGCAGCTTATGCGTCTGTTTTTCATTCTGACGTAGCGTGGTTCGAATCCGGCCCTACACCAATAACTTGTTATTTGAGTAATGTGTGGATTTGCACTCGCTTAACGGTGAAGGAAAACACCGTGAGTAAACTGACATGCTTGAGGACCACAATATCCGAGGACATTGTGTCTTCGTGGATGGACCTGGGCGCCCACCACGATGTATCTGCCCAAGAAAACTCCCCTTACGAATTAATTCTGCGGGGGAGTCACGATCCTCAATCATGAGAAAAAAGGAACAGAATTCGCCATCCTCTAACACAATGTATCACAATGGGCATTTCAGAGTTTTCGGATAAGGACCAGTTTTCGCTTTCAAACGATAATCGCACGTTAAAATAAAGCCGTTAAAAGTTTCCCCATCGAGCTGAAACCGGGGGTTTAATGTTTTGTTTCGAATCTATACTCTGTAGGAATCGGGGGCTGTGAATCAGAAACATAATATATGTGTTACGTATGCAGGTTGCGTTGTGAATGCTAATTTGTAGAAAGATCATATGAAAGACAGTATAGTACGTAAACAAAATAACAAAGTGCGTTATCATTTGTTAAATTTTTGTAATTCTACTTTTAAGTAGTTTTTTTTTTGCTAAATTCATTTATGTGGTTAACCAATATATTTTATTTTATCTTATAGCGATATAGTTCCATATTATTTATGTTATTATGCTCTATTGTATATTATACTACGACGACGTTACATGCTCGAGATTTCTTTATTAACTATGTAGTCTCACTTCTGTATGTACTAGGCGTCACACTTTTTATAGCTGTGAAAATAAAAACACAAAAAAAAAGAAAAAACTTTTGAACAAATGTCACTGTCAATGTAGCGCATGTAGCGCCGTCCTCCTGTCAAACCTCGTTCATTTCTTGTGTGCGGGCGTCGCAACATCATAAATGTCGTTGAATTTTACTATTTGAATTTTTCGTGGAAAAAGTGTTTATTTCATGTGTTCAAGTGGTAATAAGGAAAAGGAGCATCGGTATTTTAAAATAACGTCGAAAATTCGACGTTTGGTACAAAAACTAAGCAATTTATCAACCAGCTCAAAGGATAAAGGTTAGTGCAACTACTTACTTACCAAGCAATCTTACTGCATTTATTCATCATCGATTTTAATTTTCTTGGTACAATCTTATATATTTTATAAAACTATACCGAATAGATCGTAAATATAGTTTTTTTTTTCAACAAATCGATATAACGATCTTTTTTTGAAATAACTACATTTTTGTCATGTAGATCGGAAACATGACTTTTCTAGCAATGATTCTGTAACGATCTTTTTTCGATGTACCGACATATTTGTTGTTTTTGTTACAAATACAATACAACAAAATATGAATTTATTTATTACCATTCTCTTACATACATTCAATTTCAATTTCAAAGAGTCTTTATTTCACATATAAGTAATTATCAATAAAATATGCCAGTGTACATTAAGTAGTTATAAACTAGTTTCCTAGCATGTTTTGACATGAAAGTTAGTACGTTTTCAAGTTGGATTACCACTCATATAAAACTTTTAGCAATGCATATAGATATAAATAAACAATAATAAATTGAATTTGATACAAATATCGTAATAAGTCTTACAATTATTATGCAAGCTTTAGCACAGCATTGCATTTAGAAACAGTGGATATAGGTTGAATCAATAGAAGCTAATTAATAAATAATAAATATTATAAATATTCCGGGACATTGCACACAGCGCCATCTAGCCCCACACTAAGCAAACGCTTGTGTCGTGGGTACTAGATAACGGATATAATACTTATATACTTTTCTTTTGTAAATACATACTTATTATACATACAAACGACCAGACACAACACAAGTAATTATACATTTTTAAAGTTACATAAATACTTGTGTCAGGCGGGAATCGAACCCGCGGCCTCTAGATTAGAAGGCAGAGCCAGTACCAACTAAGCTAACAGGCCAGTCAAATTAAGAATGAATAGCCAAAAGTGGGTAGATACAAACTAGTTGGTAGCGTAGGTAACATTCACAGCAAGCAAAAGGGGCCGTCATGTAGGTACTCACGCACACAAGCACGGCCGACCGGCCAGCGCACTGCGACCCGATACCACAGGTAACAGGGGCAAGATTGCCGTGTACGCGGCTCGCGCTCGCTCGACTCGACCGAGCTCGCGGCGCACGAGTGACGTCAACGCGCGGTCTATTCAACGCGCATGAGTATAAAATGGTGAGGTAACCGATACGTATTGTACGTATCGATAAACTTTAGATCTTTCTTTCGAGTTTGTGCACAGGTTTTTTATTAGTTCGTTTTTGTTAATGGGGTTAGTAAGTAAATAGAACTTTTCTGATAGTTTCTAAATAAATACATCTAAGGTAGGATAGTGTAATTGTAAGTGTAATTTAGTTAAGTTAGTTCTAAAGGCAGTATTAAATGCTATTTTTAAAGCTTTGTTTTGAATGACTTGTAGCTTATTAAAGTTAGTTCGGCAGGTGCTACTCAGTGGCGTAGCGTGCCTTGTCGGGGCCCCGTATAAAAAATTTTTTGGAGGCCCTTATATGGAGGTAAAGATTTTTTACAAAAGAAAAAAAATATTGTGAGAAGTAATATTTATTTATCACATAATTTACGGGGAGACAACTTTTTGTGACGGACAGATGGACAGACCGAAATTAAAAGATTTCCTTGTTTATCACTACGGGCCCCTAATAAATGGGTTGGGTAGTAGTGTAGTACTTACCTTTCCAATCTAAATCACTCACAGTATCTTGTCTCTGAAAAAATGAAGAAATTTTGGGCACTTTTTTTATAACCTCGTCCCTTTTCTGTTTAATTTTTCTTTTCTCAGCGCCGCTGGGATAATCTCTTTTCCTTTCACTCATTTCTTTTACAAATCGTTACTAATACTGCTAAACCAGAAGAACAATATTGTTTGTACTGAATTACAATGTAATGCACATTTATATAAAGCGCGTAAATAAACAGTGCACTGCACTCCGTGGTTTAACATCCAATGCAGAGTACAACAACGTACACGTACATCGCGATATCTATGAAGGATTCCCGGGGATTCCCCGCTGAGTTTTTTTTTTTTTTTTTTTTTTCGCTGAGTTGAAGATGAAGTAAGTAAAACGGGGAAGTCCCGCAGCCCGCCATAACGATGTAGTGTTGCCAACTTTTGAACGCACGCTTAAGGCGGGAAAAAAAGGAATTGCTTTAAAGAATTTTGTCATTTGTAAAATAAAATAAATTAGAAAGTTTTTATTCTTTTTCCTTACACACTTTGGGGGCCCCCGTAGCCCGGGGGCCCCGTATAATTGATACGGCAAATACGGCGGTAGCTACGCCCCTGGTGCTACTCCACACTGGACAGGCGTGTTTTTATTTTCACAGCTATAAAAAGTGTGACGCCTAGTACATACAGAAGTGAGACTACATAGTTAATAAAGAAATCTCTTCGCATGTAACGTCGTCTCGTATAATTATGGTCGAACTTCACTTAAGGTAAGTTCGTTTAACCAATAATTACTACGCTGATTAAAATCTTGTAAATTCTGCATAAAAACTTTTTACCATAAAAAATCCATAACATAGGTTTGTGATATTTTAATTGTTGTACACAAAATTATCTTTTTTTGTATAATATTTACCTAAATATACTTGTCTTATAGCAATCTAAACCCAAACCTACCTACCTGAAGTCATACACCACCAATAAGCTCACAGAATAGATACGACCCGAATACAAGCAAAGTGGTTTATTACGTGAGAATTAATCAAAGTTCATATTCATTTACGTTGAATTGATAACATCGTGGGATGGATCATCGACACAGAATTGCAATAGACTGGCTTGGTTACCATGAAACGTATGACACTCGAACCTCCGTATTCTAGAACAATTAAATAATCTTGTCCAATCAATTTCTACGCGTCGTCATTAGCTGGAAATTAAAAATCCTCGAATTAAAGCGAGTAGTCGTGGAGGAAACCGGGGATTTTACTCGTAGTCTTAAACGTAATCTCGTTATTTGCTCCATTTGACACAAGATAAAAGCGTGCTAATCCGGAGAAAAAAGAAGCCTTTGTCATAATCCGGGCGAAAGGGGACGTTGGTGCTAACTCCGGACTGAATTTCATCTAAATCGGATCAGCTCATTGACCATGAAAAAGTAAGGCAGATACACAAACACGCACGAGCTTGCGTATATATTTTAACTAGTGGGTGCTCGCGGCTTCGCTCGCATTAAGAAGTAAAACTTGCATCCCGTATTTCACCCCTTTAAAAGTGGCATTTCCAAAAATCCTTTCTTAGCGGATGCCTACGTCATAACATCTACCTTCATTCCAAATTTCAGCCCAATCCGTCAAGTGGTTTGGGCTGTACGTTGACAGATCACTAAATCAGTCAGTCAGTCACCTTTGAGTTTTATATAACATTTAGATTTGTCTGTTTTTGTTAGTGAAAAATGGCATAAGTGAGAATGATAACATTGCATATATTAAAGCACTAATGAAACTGATAATAAAAATCGCATCCCAACAGTATCTGATTAGGTAAGTAAATATTTAAACTGTACTATGTCAGTGGGCCTGATAGCAAATTGCCTTCGCCTACGCAACTCGAAACAAAAGGTTTTTATACAGGCCAAGTTTGGATATGACAGGATTTTGCGAAAAATCGTGAAGATTTTTGTTTCTCATTATTTTTAATGTGTGCGCCGTTGATTGATTGGTGGAACATTTTATCATTAAAATGTTTTTGGAGATCATTTGTATAGCATAATCAGTATTCTTTGTAAACGTTTGATATGTTTATATATCTTTGATTATTTTTATAATCCGTGCAGGCGATGGTTTTTTCGATTTAGTATTTATTTTTAGACGCATTCATAAATATATGATCTCGTTTCGCTATTTAAAAACCTTAATGTTATAACAAATGAATGACGTTTCTGATAAAAAAGTCATTTGCATTCATTATTACTATCGGGTGCCATCTTCATATTGAAGTTTGGAGGTCAATTGGCAAAATTTTCTTAGATCCCGTGTTGCTTATTTTAGATGCGGATAGCTCAGTTTTGTCTCCACTTTGTATTACAGACTAAAAAACGGTTTATGCCAGAAACATCATGTTAAAATCCCAAACTTTTAACAACAACAGGTCTATGATGATAAAACACCCAAAAGTCTTCTAAACTGCTAAAACCTGTCCAGGATTCTGCTTACCGAAGTTTTCGCCAGAAAATTATTATCGAAAGCAAAAACCTAAGTCGAAAGTTGGCTAAGTGCCACTTGTGCGGAGCTTTGAAAACAATGTGCTCCTTGCTAAGCAAACTTCCCTTGTGTAGGTCGCGGGGAACAGTATGGATACACCTTTAGACCAGTATGAGATATGTTACTTACTGAGTTACAAGAAATAAGTTTAAATGTGCAGTAACAGCATTTAACCTTAAAATAATTAATAAAAAGATAGATAGATAGAAAACACTTTATTATAAACACCATTACAAAACACAATGAAACGCACAAAACTTAAAATTAGTGTCCTAATTGGTGACCTTATCGCTCAAAGCAATCTCTTCCAGATAACCAATCTGGCAGGGATCAGGGTGCAAGTAAAAGGGTAAATAATAACTTAAGTAATTATTATTTTGACAGTGTCCTCCTTTGCACTATCAAAACGCCTGTAAAACATCTGTTTGAGTATCTATTAGGTTTATTTCTATATACATATATTTACATGAGCCTTTTTAGCTATTTTCAACTAAACAGTTGAACAGTGCTCTTACTAACAAGTAACGTTGACTTTTCACGTATTTTTTGCTTACATTGTGACAGTACTTCAAACTGTTGCGCGAAATAAAGATATGGTGCTCAGCTTGAGACGTCTTGAGATTCTTTTTCTGCCAGGTGGTCTTCTGCGTTTGATTTTCCTCTCCATATATTTGCTAACGCAATTGATACTTATCTTACCTACTAAGTTATCGTAACACAATATATAACCGAAACTAAAATAAATCATCCTAATACGTCCTTACTATTAATTCAAGCATCGTCGTGTCTTTGCTTAGCGAACTCTCCTGTGCTGAACAAAGATGGCTACCGGATGTAGGGCGGGAATGCCGCAAAACGCAAACATGGCCGCGACCACTGTTTCCGGCGAGCTCGTTATCCTATCGCAAATACATTCTTCCTACATTTTTAGGTCATTATTACTTACTTAGGCTGGAAGTACACTGTAAAATACAAGGTTGGTATATATAGTTAAAGTGACTGTTCTATACGGATAAAACTTAAAAACATAACTAGAAGAACATTCTAGACAGGCGATCTTAATCATAATCACTTTACTTCGTGAGTTCAAAAAATTAAGAAAATATTAACATGTCATATAAAATAAAAACGCGCTAAGTGGTCATAGAATTCATGATTGGCCCTCTGACTCCTCAGTCAAGAAGTGTGATTAGTCAATAAAGATTAAACAATGTACTGAAACGATGAAGTGAATGTATTTCATTATAGCCAATAACCCAAGCTCGCCCACAGACTAGCTATCTGTTGTGGAGAGTTTCCTTTATTGAGGAGCTTCTCAGACTTCTTCTCCAGTATTATTATTGTACCTATATTGTGTAATTTGTGTATTATACAAGTGATTTTGTTACGCAGTGATCGAGGTATCTTTTAATCGAGAATGAATCGGTTTTTGCTGGGTAATGGGCACGCTCTAACATAGAATATCGCATTTGAAGTTTATCTATGGTTTGTTCTAGCGTTTGAAGTTTGAAGTTTTTCTGGAGTTCTAAATCATTTATGTTTTATGTATGATAAAGATAAAGATAAAGAATCTTTATTGATTATGTAAAGTTGTAACATACATAGGTATAGGTATAAGTACTAATATCACAGAATATGCTACACAAATTACAATACCTCGTCAAATTGAATTTATAACATTTAGATTTATAAAATTTTAGAAGTTACAATGTCTAGTTTTATTAATAAAATAATGAAATTTTTTGTTATTAAAATCATGTCAAACATAATAATAGGTATGTAATCATACAATATGTCAACTTAAATAAATCTTGGTACTGTCACTATATGTATATGAATGTCGTTTATTTTTCTTCCTTAATATGTGTTAAACTTTGGAGGGTCTTGGTTGTTTTCCCCCACGAGGACCAATCAGCTTGGGAGAGTTTTTGTTGTTTCTTAATGTAGTTGCTATTTCTTTTGACGGCGGTGTGGCGGTGGTATATGGAGAAACACACCTTAAAACCATCAAGTTTGTTGTTTGAAGTCGGTTAAAGAGTAGTCGCAGCGGAAAAACACTACATATTTTTCCAGAGTTGCATTTCTTTTCTGTTGGGACGATGCTTGAAAGAGTATTACTTTTTATCAAGTACAACAATAAACGGTTTTCCCTCACGTGTATTTCGCGTTTGTTGTTTACGCGTTTCGGATGTAATGACACCCATCTTCAGAACGTGCGTTCTGGGATCTGGTCATCCGAAACGCGTAAACAACTTACGCAAATTACACGTGAGTGAAAACCGTTTAGTTAACATATTGAAACAAATGTCTTACAATAGTTTTAATATTAAAATATAACAATTTACTTAACATAATATCATTGTGATTATGATGTATGCATTCATACTTACATGTCTTAAAGTAAAACCAAACCTAAGCAGTTTCCTCAATACCTTTGCTCTGTAACTCTGAAATATTGTGTAGTTAAGGAAAACTAACATAATTATAGTCTGTCACCACAAACATACTTTTCTTTTAGTTCTGATAGTTAGCACAAGTTTCCCAGGGAATTTCCCAGAATTTCTTATTGGATTTGTTGAGGCAGGGATTCCCAGGAGATTTTTAGTTTCGGGACTGAAAACTAAATAATGAATGAACAGACATTAGGATTTCCAGGATTCGTAAAAGTGGAAAAAGAAACCTTGTCTTTACTATTTTACCTGTATTTGTCATACCATATAAAAACCATAGAAAGTAAATGACATTTGGCTATCCTGTATTTAATTTATTTCCTCACATTTTACTGTCAACAAAATATAATATTTTTCAGATTAAGACAATTAACTAACAAAGTTGAAAACACAAACGATGAAAAATATTTTATATTGTATTCAAGTAATTGCAAAGCCCAAAACTCAATAACACTTGTCCTCGATAATTAAAACACAATTAAAATATAATGACTTTCAGTGAAACCTATTATTCCAGGTTAACGAAAATTCGGCTTCATTTAGAATTAAATATTTAAATCCCAATTTTCTCTTTATTAAATACCACAAATGATTGGTAAAATGAGTCGAACCCCATGTCTGTTCCATAATTACGTTCCAAAGATCAAAGGAAACGATTTTCGAATGACATCTTCGAATCAACCTAATTACATTAATTGTCGTCGAAAATCAGGGGCGGGATGTGCCCTGCCGTCCAGTCATAGACATTGTTAGTTAAAGACACCCACTTATTTATCTATTTTCTAAACCGCCATAGGTTCCTACAAGCCACAAGTGTTTTGCGTATCAGTAAATCAAAATCTAATCCACGTGTCCATTGTACGCGTAGCTTTAATACATCAACGTTTACGTTTCAACATTTCATTAAAATTTTAACATTTCATTTTCATACGTTTAACATAACAATCATCATAATCAAATATTATTTATGATTATTTATTACGAGCCATAAAAAAGAAACAGAATTCACCATGTTTATGAGTATTTATCTTCCCCGGCAATGCTAAGTCTCAAGGCGCAGCTTACATGGATCAAGGAACGAGGCGGGGATTTGAAAGTCCCAATAACTGAGAGCAGAGTGTTCAGTACGGAGGAGCAGTTGCAAGACAGAATGTGCTTCATAAGGACACATCTCGAACAGGAACCACCCACTTAGACTGATTTGATTTAACCTTGGGGCGTTTAAAAAACTCTTGACAGTAGAGTTGGTTAAGAAAAAAATTGATATTCTTGAGAAAAAAAGAAAGAAGATCAGATTTTGTTCACTTAAAGAGGCGTCTGTTAGTTATGTTGATCTCAGTCGGACGCGTCCCGGACGGATCCCGGACGTCGGCTGTCGGACGGCACCGGACGCGCACAGTCACGTCCGGTCGCCGATTGCTATCGAATTTCAAATTTCGTGATAGTGTTTCGTGTAGCAGCTATCTTTAGTGCCCAATTTGGAGTGAGTTGATGGCAGTGACTGTGGTTTAGTCTTCTTCCTCTTCGTATGAGAGTGGCCAACTCTGGTTTTCAAACTGTTTGTACTTTGTAGTTTAGTTAGTTTCATATAAAAAAGAGATAGTAGGGAGAAATAATTCGCTAATTTGAAATGTTCAGGTAAATCTAATTGGTATGGTCTATTAAAAGAATCATTTTTTAATTGGTTTGTTTCAGTAATTTTAATTTTAAACACTTTATTATATAATATATTATTATTATGAAAATGACGGGTGTCAGAATAGTTTTTGTTTGACCTTAATTTTGTTCTGAAATAAAATAATGGTATTACTCCAATATATTATTATGACAGTTTGGGTGGTTTTGTTTTAAAACAAAGTTTTTAGTAATCCTGGAAAAAAGTGCTGTAATTTTCATTATTTAGATTGTCAATTTAATATATTTTTTTTACTACATTGATGCTTAACACAAATCATCATTACAAAATATTTATGTACAAAGACACAACCTTATGTACTGTTATCTCTCCAACGATTCTATGCACCCCAGAACCACAATTTCAACGTGTTTTGCATTTTTCAAATACATTTCGGTTTGTCTATCCGGTTCCATCGCGTTTCCTTCAGAACACACCGAAATGAATGTTACGTTTGGAGTAAAACGTTTGAGTTCAAATGAGTTTTGGCGAATTTTTGTTTTATAGCCTGTATTTTATGACATTTAATGAAATAATGAAATACTAGTGGTAGCCTACTACGTTGTTCTGATAATAAAGTTATGCCTCTTTATGCTGGGTGTATTTTATATCAGTATCATTTTTTTTTTCAAAGTGGCTTAGCCGTTACAAGAGTGACAAGGGAACAATACATTCAGACACACTTTTCATTTTTAATTACTATTGCGATAGTGATACATTGATATACTCAAATTGGCAAAAAGGGTAAACAAAACATGAATAAAACTAGTAATAAATAGAAATAGTTGATTATGTTAGTACGTATTAATTAATCTTAATAATGGTTCTAATTTATATAATGATTAACTCATACATTCTGATTACTAGACAATTATAAAAGATAAGATTTAGTCGCCACGCCAGCCTTAATGACATCATTCGTCGGGCTTTTGCCACCGCCAAAGTTGCAGCAGTGCTCGAACCGAGGGGTCTTGCACGCAGCGATGGCAAAAGACCTGACGGAATGACCCTCGTGCCCTGGAGGTTGGGGCGGCCCCTTGTGTGGGACGCTACATGTGTTGACACATTGGCACCATCCCATCTCTCCGCGACACAGGGTCAGGCTGGAGCGGCGGCTATTCTTGCTGAACAGCGAAAAAGGCTCAAATATATCACACTAGGTCGGGGTTATATATTTGAGCCTTTTGGCGTGGAAACATTGGGGCCGTGGGGACCGGGAGCCCATAAAATATATAAATTTTTAGTAGAACAGATAGTTCAGGCAACCCGTGACCAGCATGCTGGCGCATTCTTGGCGCAAAGGATAAGCATTGCCATCCAACGTGGCAATGCCGCCAGCATGCTGGGAACGTTGCCTACAGATATACTTTTTTTATAGGTGTTTTAAGTTTATTAAAAGTTTTAGTTTATAAGTTAGGTATTAATTACTTAAGTTTTTATTTTAAATTAGTAAAATTTGTTTTGTAAGTTGTTAAAAAAAAAAAAAATATATATATATAAAATAATGCCCATGAGTATTGGCATTATTGGTTATAGTTAAACGCAGATTAACTTGCTATTCAAAATAGCTCGTAAAGTCGTTAATTACTTTCATATGAATATAAAACCTCCAGTTATCTTCGTTCTAGAATTTAGATAATTACGTCTTATTGCTAACTAGACTAAAGGGTTAATGGTAAGTCAAGAAGCTGGCCTCTGTTTATCTTCTCAGTTAACTAAACTGTACCTAATCTAGAATTAGTTTTGTAAACATCGTAAATTCAAATCAGGCTCAGGATTGGTCGGACAATTTATTAAATAGACGGCCTCTGTCGAGAAGTAACTATTGATCATTATTTTACTAAATTTGTAAGTCAAGCTTAACTGAAAATAATTTATTAATTTGGTATATTTTTTTGTGTCTCGTGTCTTGCTCCAATGGACCTTTATTTAACATTATACTATAAAATATTTTATACAAATACAACAAATATTAAACAAATATTTATACAAATATATATTTTTTTTATACAAATATTAAATTTTTAATATTTTATTTTTTTTATATTTTATATTTTTTTATGGTGGTAGTCACGACCCTCAGATATGAGGAATACGACGCAAGGAGGAGGAGGAGGATAAAATATTTTGTATATTGTACATGTTTTTTCGACGTAATGATTAACGTAAGTGCTAGCCGGTTATTACAACTAAATTAAATCATGCCTTACGGGAACTATAATACAGTGATATTGTACATGCATTAATTATTATTTTCGCGTTACTTACTGACTCAAATAAAAAGAACACAACATTTCAATGGTTTTAATAAAGGGCATGTGCTTACTCATAAGTTTAACTTGCCAAATTAGTTATTTACTAACATGTAGACTAATTTATTCATTTAAAACATATATGTAAAGGATAATTACATAATATTGAATTGGGCATAATGTGAAGATATCAGTTACTAACAGTGAAAGCTTAATTCTGTTTCCCATTACTAAGACAATAGAAGAAAGCACATACTCAATGGCATGTTATCGTTATTAATCAAACAGTTTGTTATTCATAAGTTAATTTATTAAGTGCTAAACCTGCACTATGTTGTTTTTAAATTAAACTTTTTTTGGAAAATGAGCGAAAATAAGTTTTTTTTTTTTAGTTTTTTATTTATTGAAATTGCACAATTCATATTATAATATCAAACTCAATTGCCTATTCCCTTTAATGGTATCCAATCCATCCCAGTCAGTCAAAATTCAAATCTCTTGTCCGTCAATTACTGTTAATGAATGGCCAATTCGCTCCGATTCCATTTAATCTGACGTTAATAAACCGTATTTCGCTTTCTAAATCAAATATCAAGAGCAACGGTATCTGAAGCAATAGACATCTTAGCAAGGTAAAATACAACTTTGACCAAACGTCCTGCAACCATATTAATTGCTTGCATTACTGAAAAAATTCGGTAGTTGGCTGTTTGTTCTTCAATTGTGCACTACTCATTTCATTTGATCACTATTGTGATTGTGAAAAGAAATCTTTGGACAAGAACCACACCGGCGGCACCTAGAAGAGCAGGTAAATGCCCAGCAGTGGATCGACAATGTGTGACAATGATGAAATAAAATTCCGAAAGCAGCATACTCTACATTTCAACACGAAACAACTTTAGTTTATCATTGTAATAAAATAAAGTGAGTTTGTAGAAGTTTTGCCTTTTTCGTCGTAATCGAGTATATATAATATATAATAATTATTTCTGATATTGAGGTAACATACGGTCACAAATAGACACATATAGCTGCTATATAAGGTGCATCAAAACAATAGATAAATTAAGACGTTTTACAAAGGTACTACACAATTTATGAAACGAAACGGCTTGTATAAAGAATATACATTTGATTATACGTCTTTGGCTTATATTGTCTAGTATCACAAGCTTTCAACAATCGTGATAAGGGCATCGCACACGCGCTGCTTTTAGTTGTCAGTGCTAGCAATTTAAATTGGTGTTCTTTCCACCTTGTTTGAGAATTTAGTTTGTTCTTTGCTTGAGAACACAACGCGTAGTAGCTATAACACTTAGAATTGGCTTGAATATTTCTTATTTTTTATGAGTTTTCAACATATGTAATTATTCAAGTATTTATGAACTTTAAATTTTAAAATTACACGTGTTGAATAAGTATGTATTTACAAAAAAAAAGGATGTAAGTATTATATCCGTTACCAAGTACCCACGACACAAGCGTTTGTTTAGTGTGGGGCTAGATGGTGTTGTGTGCAATGTCCCGAAATATTTATTTATTTATACGTATATGCAGTCTGTCAGACCCTAGAAAATCAGTTCTGCAGGTTGTGACTCCCCAACCCTCAGTCATGAGGAAATACAACTAAAAGAGAGATAAAAAGTGTTTTAACAGATCAGCAACTTCATATTGTATGTGCGTTCGAACTTAAATGCATACAAAAAATAATAAAGAACCAATTCGGTCGCCTCCAGGCATTGGGAACTTCATTAAAAACGCATGCATTGTGAATTTTCGTATTTTGATTATGCTTGTTCAACAAATGTGTGAATAAATACGTAGACCAGAATAAATACGACATATTGCCATATCTATTATTTAATACTAGTGGACGCCCGCGGCTTTGCTCGACAAAAAGTAGCCTATGACACTCCTAGGTCCTTATACTACCTACATACCAAAAATCATGATGATCCGTTCAGCCGTTTTTACGTGACGAGCGTTTTAATAAACAGACAAACAGAGATTCAGATTAACAGAGAAACAGATAAACAGACAAAAAATATAAAATCTGCTAAAACGTTTATTTTCGAGAATACCATTTTTATTATAATATCTTCTATATGTACAGGTTTTGACCCTCTTCAGCTTTATTATATGTTATATCTTTCGCATCTTTGTCCTATTGTTATTAAAAGTAGATTTACAAATTAATGGTCTGACCGTCAAGTGACAAAAAATAATTAAATTTATCACCGGGAAAGTATGCTCCCTTCACACGGGTATTTACTTACATTCATTTACAAAAAAAAAACAGTTATTTATGTTTGTAAACTATCTTTAAAATAACTATGAAACCTTAGCTACTAATAACAGTGTGTAAATAATCTGGTGTACAATAAAGATTATATTATTATTAAAGATTATATTGTGACTACAAACGGTAAGGTAATAATAGTAATTTGAATAAAATTATCTAAATTCTCAGTAAATTAAAGTAATAACGTTTAATTATGAATTTAATAATTCCCTCGTTAGTCTTGTGGGTTTAATCAAGCAAGCGGCTAAGTTCAATGACTCGCATAAACTATTTTATAAGATACTAGCGGTGGTCTGTAGACTCGTATGAAATAATAATTATTATATTAAAAATATTGTTTGATTAAATATTAAAAGTTATTTTTGAGAATAGAATAGAATAGAATAGAATTCCTTTATTGTCCATAATGTCATAATATATAACAGTTAAACATAACTAAGTAATACTTAATTTCAAAACAGACTCGTCTTTATCTTACTTCTAGGTACAATCAACTTTACATTTTTAAATATACTATTTGTGCTATATTATTAAGTATATATATTAGAGAAGAAGATTTATTGATAGTAATTATCAAGATTAAACTACAATGTGTTTGAGTTTGTTACAATTGCATATTGCATGAAGTTAGTCACAGAGCGAGGAACGAGAATTTTAAATTTAAATTGACCGCGCCGACGCGCTTCACAGATAATGTTACATAATTAAGATTGCCTGTATGGCAATGGTAAAAATTAAAACTAGAATTGGTAGCTTATTCACATTAGTGGAGCCTGCACTATCTCCATGACAAAAACATAATGACTCGTAGCTCCGTTGCGGTGTAAAAAAAGAAAGGGTCCACACTCCACTTATATATCCGAACATTTCATCGATTTTAGACTGACGATTTAGATGATGATAAATAAATAAAACTTAGTTAAGGTTCAAATACAGACACAATTTTGTTGTTTATTATGCAAGATAAACAACAAATTTGTATTTGTTTATGCATGTTTACAGAATGTTTATTGTGTAAGAACAAATACAGTTGGTACTTCTTTATTTATTATTGTACTGGAGCTTAAAACTTACATCAAGCACCTCGTCTACCATTATACTTGCGTCTTATCCCTGGCAGATTGGTAACCTGGAAGAGATCGCTCTTAGCGATAAGGTCGCCAGTTAAGACACTACTTTTAAGTTTCTTTATATTTCATGTAAATTTACGTTTTGTGGTTATGTTTTTATTAAAGCGTACATCTATCTATGTATTTATCTATCAATCAAGCAGTATAAAGTGGTATACCAAATAGCAACAGTAAGTTTTTTTTTTTATAAAGTTGCCCTAGTTATAGGAAGTATTTTACGAGTGTGTATAACAGGTATCTCTTGCCAGAAAGTGCATGAAATGTACAGGCAAGTTCCCGTGGGTTGTAGTAACAAGTTCCAGTCATTCAATAACCCGAGGTCTTTTAATCCTGCGTGTCAGCACAATAAAATGCTCGATCATCAGACTCACGCATGGGGGCTACCATGGACTACATCACATATTACATAATCTTGCAAAATAGATCCATAATAAAGCTAAAGGCAGAATCGTGTAAAACTGTACAATAAGGTTATTTTCAAATAAAAAATATTGCACTCTGTTTTAATTACCTACTTTAACGTGATGTTATTGAGAACTGAACAGATAAACGCAATTTCAATATTGTATTGATAAATTAAATTTCAGTTCTGATTATGCACTTACTGGATTTTTTGTAGGTTAAAAATTTTGGAGTTTGAAACTGATACAACATAACACCTAGGAGCGATATCGGTTTATGGCAGACGTCCATAAACTCTGACAAAGTGTGATACACCTTTGTAGTAAGGAAATTTTAACCAAGTACTATATTTTCCGAATGCTAAATATATTTTTAGGCAAATGTTTTACTTCCCAAACTGTGATGCTAAGCTTTAGGGACAATGTAATCGAACTATACCTTATTTAGGATAAAATCAGTCAACTTATAGTAGTAATTCATTATATTATATAGAAAACCTGCTGTAACAAATTTCTCAATGATTAATTAATTCAAACTATCATTTTTCTTTATTTTACCATCAAAAATAAGCAGTCTCAAAAGTAATATTGCCTTCTCTCAATAGCTACAACGTAATACTTCTCATATGTCTACACATAGGTACCCCCTCGTACCCAAAGGGTCACGTCAGGCCCTGATTACTTCCCGTGCAGCCCTCTAATCGATGGAAGCGAGCGTACGTCATAATTGTGGCCTCGCTCGGATCTGACCGAAAGAGGGCCAAATTGCTTCTGAGATCGAATGACAGCTTCTTTTATGTGGCGTTTATCTACCTAAGAATATTGGCAGTTGTTATTTTTAGAAGAGATTTTAGTAACTGGTTACAGTGGTGACCATAGCAGCTGTAAGCTATATGTCAGAGGTACTTAGGGTGGTTTTGAAACTCTGACACCAGAGCTGGCCAAGCACATACGAATTTGCTTACATTAGTGTTGGTTGGTAATATTTATGTACATTTTAACTTTTTTTAAGTAACGGTGTGTTTTTGGTAACTTAACTTATTTTGTCATGTTTAAAATTTGTCAATGACTGTTTGTTTGAATATTTCATCAGAAAAGTATAAGTACATAATATATCTAGAATCTATAAAGATGTGTGTTAATTGTGCGTCGCGTTTGTTAATTAATACAGTATCAAACATAGACCTACTAATCTATTGAAACCTTTTTAATTTTCTTAAATAAAATAAAATTTTAATTGCTAAAAAGCAAATATTGTTTATTTGGAACACCACCAATTAACACGTCGAAATAACGCTTCGATGAAATAAAATTTTAATGAAAAGTTTTCACCTCAGCCGCTAAGAAATTAACTGAAAACGAAACGAGAAAGTTCTTTGACGCAGAACGCTAAAGCTGTTAATTAACACCCCGCGGTCTAACCTAGTTTTTAAATCCTTAACTAAATATTGCCAATTAGTAACGTCCATAACTCGGCTTTGCTGATTGTGGTATTTGTTGACGATATGCAAGGACGTCAGTCATAACACAATTGTGTATAATGTCACCGTAAGATTGTAAAGAGATTACAATCTCGCTAGATAGATTGTAATCTAACGATCTTTACAATCTAACGGTGATATATATAATAACAAAAGATCTACAAATAGTAAATAAATATTTTATTTGCATGTATCAAACTTGCTTCCATTTTGTATACAAATGCTGTATTTGTGAAAAAAAAAAGTAAATGAGTCCGTAAATTAAAAAGGGTTAGTTGCTTGTGCGCAAACGTCGGTAACACGTTAGTGACACTAATACAAAAAACTATAATAGTTGGTAGAATCGATTGCACGACTATTTTCTCAAAAACTAACATTTAGCAAAAAAAAATGATAGTAACATATTCCATCAAAAATCATAGTGATTAGTTGCCATATGGTAAATATCAATAAAATTAAATATAATGTAGAATAAATACTGCTTTAATTTAACTTATAGATTAACAAGAACGTAAGATTAATTGGTAAAAAGCTCTAGTAGTCTAGTCTCTAGTTCTATTATAAAGCTCTCACTAAAAGCTCATATTGATGTAATATCGTCTTGGCACATAATGCCTTTCTAACAGACGCTCACACCACATTGTCTTCCAATAAAACACGGATCTCTTTGAGGCACTAATATCACTAAAATTATGCCTTTCCTTTGTGAAAAGCAATATATTCTGGCAATTATTAGTAGGTAAACTAAAATCTATTACCGCACGGAACCTTCTACGAAACAATTAGGTATCAAAGACAGAGGCGTAGTTAGAAAGAAGATATAAAAGACATTCTCAGTATGAAGATATCGGGGCGTCCGTATACCTACATACTATTTTATGTTAGCTATCTTTTACCTATCTACATATCTATATAATACATATAATAAAGCTGAAGAGGGTCGAAAGTCTGAACATTGAAGATATTAAATAAAAATGTTTACAGATACTTCGAATTGGTAGCAGAACACGTTCCAATAATTGCGTTCACGTTCTAGAATGTTTGTCTGTTTATATGTTTGTCTTTTTATTTAAAAGCTTATCACGCAAAATCGGCTAAACGAATCATCATGATTTTTGGTATGTAGGTAGTATCAGATCTTAGGAGTGTCAAAGGCTACTTATTATCCTGAAATAATGCGAGCGAAGCCGCGAGCGTCCACTAGTGTATAAATATTTTTCTTTTTTGTCGATGATTTTTTGATAGAATGGTTATATCACGTCGCGGCCGTCAGTGAATGATTTTTATTATTATCGTCGTGGCAGTTGGATAGCTTTTGACCGCTTTTAACAGTATGTACTGCACTTACAAAAATAAAGGTGTTTGTAAGTTAGTAAATATCCGACAATTTTATACTCAACGCCATCTAGCCGCACACCAAATAAAAGTAATATGTACAAAATATACAAGGCCGTTAAAATTTAACATTTTCGTATTTAGTGAGAGTGCTACTTGAATCTTCAAACACAATTTCGAAACACTGGGCAATAAATAATTATTTACCAGATACCTGGAATATACGAATGATGACTTACGCAAAACTGTGTCACGACACTAGAACGAGAGTTAATCGCTTTGCATAAATAGGTCCTTGGTTTTCAATGCCTACATAATACCGTAAAAGGGTGGCCCAAATGTTCATGTCCTGAATCCACCACCCCTATTCAGTAGGCTAATATTAATGCTGAATATGTCATATTCAAGCTTCATATATTCTAGTTAATAGGTTCTTCTGTATGGGGAATAGAATATATTTGTTAGATTCGTTAAAATATTATGTAATATCGGTTTGTGAGAACAGTTTGTGAAATGTCGGGTGAGGTGAGAAATCTTTTTGTTATTACTTTTATTTAGTGTTATATACATACGTAAGCTAAATTTAAGCTACATATTATATATTCAATCACAAAAATATGTCAGTTTGTAACATTTGCTAAAAATAATACAATTCTGAGTTTATCAGACCTATTTTGCCATCAATGTTTCAGTAAATACCATTACGAACCGTTTTTATTTCATCCATTTACAGACATTTGAGACGAATAAGCTAGTAGGTAAGCTAAGCAATTATTAATAAAAAAAACGTTTATAAAAGTTACATACATAAGACACCAGTAAAACTAGCTGAGCACAGTTTAGTAAACCAATTCCAACCATCCAATACATTAATAGCCACCTCATGTTTCCAACACAGATGTCAAAAAAATTAGAGGTTTCCAACAAAGGCGATGTAATTGCGATGGTCGTTTCCCGCGATAACACCGAGGTAGAATAGCCTTCTGAGGACAGTTGAATGGGCCCTTTCTGTCGTAGGAAAAAATGGGCTTTTTTAAAAGAATTTTTACGATCCTGAATGTGACTGGCTCACCATTGTGGGTGGGTAAGTGGAGCATTCGCATTCATTGCAACTGAGCTTTGTTCGTTCTGCCTTGATTGATATCTGTGGTGATTAAAGATGTGACTATTCGTAGAACTCGTAGACGAGGTACATACTATGGGTTAGTTTGTTCATTCCTGTAAGCCATGTTACCGATTTATAAGATTAACTCGCGATCTACCTGTTTTGTCAAAATACCGGTTTCTCTATATTATTATATGATTTTTTTTATGTGTACATATTTAACTGCACTTATATTTAACGTCCGTCATCGCAAAAAGAAATTCTATTAATTTTAACGCGTTTTACACGATACTTATTTTTTACTTAAAGCGCTTCATCATTATAAATCATACTAATAAAAATTCTAAATCTAAGCAAACGCATTATATTTTAAGCCCTTAAAATGTGCAGTTTTAATCAAACAAATCATTGACACAAAAATATAACTATGGAAAACCCATTGAATCATCATCATCCTGATTAGTATTTTTAAAATTGAAGTAGCTAGAGAAATATAATACACAATTAATAATATCTCATCAATGAACTATTCTTTATTCAATTCAACATCTACAACAATTTAGCATCTCCACACAAAAACAGCAAATAAATACCTATATATTTACTTAATACCTAGAAAGCTGGAAACCTCTAGGTACCACGTATTCTCTAGGCACCGAAAACGTGGTCTGATAAAACAGAAATTACAAAATAGATTTGCATAACAAGGCAAGGATATCAGAGAATTTCCAACAATCTGCTGCGTATAGATTATATAGCTTTGAGGTAAGCCGCACTGGGATTCCAATTTAGGAGTTTTTTATTGACTTCTAAAAGGTTGAGTAAAACTTTAAATGGCATGTGATTGATGTTTTTTAATGATCATCATCATCATCAGCCTGTTATCGCCCACTACTGAGCATAGGCCTCTCTTCTTGCACGCCAGTCTCGTCCCGGTCCTGCGCAGATTGAATCCAGGTGCTCCCTTAAATTTTTTATATATTTTTTTATTAATTCTGCGGGGGATTTATTATGAAATACGACTCAAGAGAGAGAGAGAGAGAGATAGTGATATTGTCGAAATAAAGCAAAGAAATCGTGGGTTATGGTCTGCTTAGATTTTCCAATACGTGTGTTAAATTTCAATAGGGCATGTTTGCATATTAACACTATGATAACTTTGATGACAGGTATGGACGGTGTGCTTAAAGTAAAGTTTTTTGTTAAATTATCTGCGTCTTGTAAGTTGTTTTTTATCTGTAAACTTAAATATTTTTGTATATATTATGTAAATAAAGTGTATTTTTAACATAATATCAATAAACAAACCAAAAAAAAGCTTAGATTGGTGTTTTAATCAAATTCTAGAAATAATATTATGTGTATGTACATCGGATTAAAGGTAATTAGTCTTACCTGATAGGTATGTTCATAGTGGCACCGCACCATCGAATAGACCCAAAACGCGAGCTCCCAGTTTTACTAGCTCACACGTTCTCCAAACGAGATTGAATAATAACGTTTTCGTTGAATTTAAGACATGGTCAATATTACAATTAGACGTCTAACTAACGGGTCCAGAAGCTTTTTTTTTTAACTTCAAGTCGCAATCGTCGAAATACTGGCGGAGAGAGGTACGCGGGAGGGGTATCATTCAAAACTCATGCTTTGCGGATTTGTTTGTTGTCATGGCACTAGTCAGGGACATATCGCCCGTTTGCGGCGGAGCAATATTGTACGAGAACAGCAAATATTTCATTTTACAAGGATCACAAACTGTTTCTTTTGTAGAATGATCTGCGCAGAACTGTGATCATCAATTTTACTCACCAATATCATAGACACGTAAACTTTATGATGCATTAGCAGTACTACAATTATCCTATAACTACTACTAGTGGTAATACTGGTAAATTATCCTTTAACTACTACTGGTGGTCTTCTACTAAAGTTATCTGTTTTAATCTTTTAGGTTCAGCCTTTTGTTCGGAATTAAGTAGCAGGCATAACTGAAAACTCTAACACTAGAGTTAGCCACTCTCATACGGTCTAACTTACTTTTAACAGGCGTAACAAAAATTTTAATAATGTGGCATGGTAACGCATAATCTAAAGAAAAAAATATAAAAAAAATATTCCAAGGCATTGCACACATCGCCATCTAGCCCCACACTAAGCAAACGCTTGTGTCGTGGGTACTAGATAGCGGATATAATACTTTAATACTTTTCTTTTGTAAATATATACTTATTATACATAGAAACAACCAGACTCAACACAAGTAATTACAATTACTTAAAATTCCTAATTACTAGTTTCAAGCGGGAATCAAACCCGCACCCCTAGATTAGAGAGCAGAACCACTACCAACTAACGGGCCAGTCAAGTTCTGTCTTTAAGATGAGGTGTCTATTATGTAAGATGTCGTAGCTCTGAGGTAATAAATCCAGTAGGTTGTGTCTGCATTATTAGAATTAGTCTGCAAATTCGCTTGGAATTTAAAAAGGATTCAGGATTGAATGTAAACGAAGCGTTTTCTATGCTAATTTCTTTGTACTATTTTATTACGTACTGAATAATGAGTTTCGTTAATTAGTTACATTTCGACGGGTCCTACGTATACTGGTACAAGTGCATTTTCACAACTTTACAGTAGAGCCATTTGAATATTCTAATGCGTGTAACTTTAACATAATTCAACATACATAGTTGAAATTTTGAAATGTTATACTTGAATCCTTTTGGAAAAAAACTGCATAATTATTTTTTTATTATTTCTGAAACTTTAGAAAATAGCTGTACTTGCATTCGTGTAGATTGTTTCTCTTAGAGCTTCACAACACGTATACTGGTGTAAGTGCCACTTAGACCAGTATACACTGTCATTATGTTTTATTTACAATTATGGTAATTTAATGATAAATCATTATTTAAAATATTTATTACTGATTATTAATGAAAACAAAAGCTAATAAGGTACAAAATATAAGATATTGTTAGACTTTTAACACTTGTGTTAGTTTACGTGGTTCTGAAGAGTACATGCACCAGTTATCGATGTTCTACTATATCAATAACTTTAACCCATTTTCATGTTTAAATAAAACCAAAATATGCAGAAATCAAATAGTTTTATTTTTAATAATTTTCAGGAGAATAATCAAACAAAATTATACTTTTCGAGTCAACTTCAAATGAGTCAAATCATCAAAATAATTTTGAGCATGCTCTTTTATCTGTATTAATAATAATAACAACACTGAAATAAAGCTTACACTTAAATCAATCTATCAGACTATTTTTAAATAGGAATTTTACGTATATTTTTTTAGGACCTAGGTACTTTAAATATTTAACCACTTATATTTTTAATGAGATAGAGTTACACTTTAATCAGTCTTTCAGATAGTTATTTAAAATAATAAGAAATTTAAATGGGTAGGATATTCAGTCTTTTAGACCTACTAAATATGAACACAAAAGTCCTATTACATCACAGCTTAATCAAAGTATACTTAAGTAATAATATCAATATAGGTGTAACTTTGTTTGGTAAGTATTATTATCTAGTCAGGTAGACCTAATTTGCAAATTATTGTAATATGAATGGTATCTTTCCGGAATCACATTTGATTTACAGAGATCTTGAAGATCTTTGAATTTGTTTTTATCTATTGGTAATACGTTTGTATAAGCTACCTTCAGATTTTCAAAACACTTAGACAATTTTTGTACACTGTTTCTTGTGCTGCTTTTTAGGCATTGTAAAGTTTTGTAGGCATTGTCTTCAAAGGTATGCTTGTAATTAATTACAAACGGAGTATTGGCTTCTACATTGACTTCACAAATCTTGTTCCACTGTACAAGCTCCCCGGTTGAATTTTTCTTCCAGTTGTCAAAAAAACTGAGACAAGACTCAAAATCAAACACAAAAGATTGAGTGACATCTTTCACTATGTATGGCTTTGCGTTAGCCGTGGCCATTTTGAAGGCAAGAGTCCCTTGATCTGGTGTATAAATCAAAACATTTCTGGTTTTCTTCTCTATAACAGAGTGAATACAATCTCCCTCGTTTTGAGTGTGGCCAACGACAAGAAATCTATGAGTAATGTCTACTTCAAATTTCCAAGCACAGTACATATACATAAGGAAAACAATCCTATTTCGGTTCTGTCCTCCACTGTTGTCAGACCAGAATCTAAAAGATTTGACTCCCTCCTTTACCTTCATGCTAATAAAGTCGAAAACACAGCTGGCTATTTCATTGGCGCCTTTTCTTGCAGTCTGTTCATCCCAGCAATAACAATATCCTTGCAGATCAGCCATGTCAAATGGAGTAAAATTGTGAAAATGTAGTTTTCTTTTATAGTAAAGAGTGCTGACGTTTCCATGAGGTAAATTTTGTGTTTTTTGAAGGTCGAAGGTAACAGCAACCACTGTTTTATCTTTCTTAGATAGTAGTTTGTCCATTTCTTTTAGCTCTCGAGCCCCAATTTTCTCAGCTAAATGCCAATTATGTTTTGACACGTCATCATCTGTAGGATTTTGCAAGTTTTCAAATGCATGACAATATTCACACTTGTCTTTTTTTGGGATATGAAATGAGAGATTAAAGTTTTTGCTAACGATGTCTCTATATTGCCTCAGCGACTTAACCCTGCAATCTTCGGAAATGTTATTTTCATCACACCATTCCTTGTAAAAGTTAAACATTTTTAAAAATGTCAGTGACCCATCTAAATAGATTTTACTCGTTTCTTTTCGAGTATAATGAGACTCTACTGGTTGGAACATTTTTACATGAGAGCAAACACTTTCTTTGGCCGACTGGGATATCTTTACTGGGTGATTTGAATGTTTTCCTCTACGATCACCTTCCGTAAAATGATATATTCTTACCTTTGTAATTTGCAGGTGTTCCAACTTTTGTACGTTTATTTTCTATTAAATCTAACATTAATTGACCTCGCGAACGCTTCATTGTTACAACTTTGGTTATTGCCTAAAAATGAAAAACAAAAATCTAGTTAAATATATATTTTTTTTAAATAGAGTGGGACTAAATCAAACTCTATGTACTTACACTAGTTTTGTACGTGCGTGCGGTAACGTCGCCGCGCGCGTACTGATGTAACCTTCACTTGCGCTCGAGCGCCGCGCAGTTCGAGACCGCGTAGACTGGTGCAAGCGGCTTATACCAGTTTTGACAGTCCTTTGGCGGAAAAAAGTTGTATTTGCACCAGTTTACACATTTTTATCTTCAAAACTAATTGATTTTTGTAAATTATTTCTTTAGGATATTAAAGAATGGGTTATTTAAGGACGAATGATGCAATAAAAGCATTTTTGACAATATGTTGGTTATACCAGTATACGTAGGACCCGTCGATTTGTAGAGATTCAAGTATTATAGGTGAACAAGGTTGTAAGTTAAAGTTTTTATGTATTTTATAGATTCAAAAAGCATCTGTTTTTGTATAAAATACAAAAGTGTGATGTATGTTATACGTATATAAATACAGTAAATGTTTTTTTTTTTTAATGTTGATAAATTTTATTTACAATAATAAAATATGAAAACAAGGGAAGAAAATCTAAACATACTACTTCTACCTACTTCTAACTACTACAAAAAAGGGCACTTAGAAATTGTGATTAAAAAAAAAAAAAAATCAAACGATTAATTGTGTCTGAAATAATAATAGGCATATGAGGTCCTTGGTACAATTTTGGAACAGCGATCTTCAAAACGAGAGCGGATCGGTTCTTATCAAGTACGCACACTCCATCTTAGGCTTACTAACATTTAAGCAAACTATGGTAAAGTGCAAACCTGTTTTATTTAAAGACAAAAACTCGCAGAATATTTCATGAATAAAAATTATGAAGTTACAACATTTTTTTTTTAACTGACAGGTAATCGACCACTAGGCTGAAGAGATAATGTACCGCAAATCTCTAAAGAGGTACCTTTATTTTTGGAAAGATTTAGCAAAATGTGTACTGAAAAGTAATTACTGTAAAGTATTTACCTCCTTTATGTGGCTGATAACAATGAGTACTAAATTATTCATCATTGTTCAGAGATTTCTGATAGCTATTATTCTGAAAATTAGCTCATCAAATCAAAATTACAGAGAACTATTTCAATTATATTGAAATATGTTCATTTGGTTTCATTCCTAGTTACCGCATAATCCCTCTTCACGTGCTCGGAGAATTATCAATAGTTGACACTGATTAACTAGGTATAGAATCCATATATAAGTTTATTTATTGTTTACTAGCAGTACGTGAGTTTTACTCACGGTAAACCGGAGAAAAGTAGTTTATTTGTTTATAAAGATTCTTATCTATCATTATTAAGATAAGGCCGCCCAATGTCCTACACTTTAATTTAGTATGTTTTTTCTGTTTTGTAATATCTGTGTTTTATGGTGTACATTAAAGTTATATTCTATTCTATATCAAATTTTATCCAAATCCGTCCAGCAGTTTATTGAAGAAGTAACAATTTCGTCACTCAGTGCAGACACAGTCATACATTTATAAGTAAACCTTTGCATTTATACTGTTCCTTAATTTTAATCTGTTTCACCGATCAAATTTTAATAGTATCTATATATATAAAACTCAAAGGTGACTGACTGATTGACTGACTGACTAACTCATATAGTGATCTATCTATCAACGCACAGCCCAAACCTCTCGACGGATTGGGCTAAAATTTTGAATGAAGGTAGATATTGTGACGTAGGCATCGGCTAAGAAAGGATTTTTTGAAATGGCACTTTTAAAGGGGTGAAATAGGGGATGCAAGTTTTACTTCCTAATGCGAGCGAAGCCGCGAGCACCCACTAGTTTTTTATATTTTCCGTAGGCAAAAGAAAAAAAATGCACCTATTATGCTCCGCCCAACGTTTACGGATGAAAATCTACCCATGTAGTTCGTTGATGAAATTAGCTATTCTTTACAGCTTTCAAATACCTACCGCTAGTTTGTAACCAAAAAGGTACACTTAATAAGTCAATAAGTAAAGTTTATTTGCAGAATCTATTCACACAGTCCCAGTAACCTGCTCGCCCCATATTCTCTCTCACAACTCATTCCGTTCCGGTAATAACTGAATTCTTATGATGAGAACTTTCTGGATTTCCACGGACAATGCTCGGAATCTAATCATTGTGTCATTATGAACAATCCTTTATTCACGGAAGCGTGAGGGACATACGACCAGGAAAAATGAACAACAAATACCTTACACTTTGAAAACAATGTGAGTCATTTAACTATAATTTAAATTAAGCAGTAACTGTACTAGTGGTACTAACTAGTTCTAATGTGGTAGATGCCTTCATTTTACTATGGATGTCTTCATAGAAAAATGTATACAAATCGGGTTTTTATGACACCAAGATTATTAATAATATTGTCTGATCTCAGACATTAATATCCAGATACCAAGTAATTTATAAAAAAAATTCTAAAGACTCATCTAACAGCAGTAGAATTTTTGGTCAAGATTGAACCGGTGCGATTGCGTCCAAAATATGTAGGTAACAATGACAGCTAAACAGACAATGCAAAGGTTTGATAGTACAATATTTATCGAAATAAAAGACTGTATGTAACAATAATCCTTTTGACGCAATAATGAACAGTGATTCTAACAAAGTAGAAACTTTTACTCAATAATAATGAAAATATAATTAAAATACAGAGTTCAACTGAGCTTTATAATGAGGTACAATGAATAACATTACTTAAAATTGTTTGCTACGTACGTTTAATATAATTTTCAAAGTTTGTATTTTAAGCTAAATTTATATTACTAATTATATCAGAAACTTCAAAAGTTAAACCAGTTTTGACACTGTCTTTGAGATGATGAAAACAATTTTCTTGTAATGTTTTGGACTAAAATGATAATAGGACTAATAACATAGATTAAATTTAAATAGGAAATTAACTAAATAAATTACAATCTTTCGCAAGATGGAATTGCTATTAAATAGTTGAACCAGAAATATTCATTGTTAATAAAAGTCAAGCCCTTGTGTTAGCCCTACACTATCAATTTTTGAGTGAAAAATAATGGTATTAGATATATTGACAAATAACAAAAAGAACCTGACGGATTTCTAAAAATATATATGTATTACTCTTTGTGTTCAGCTAAAATCCGAGCACATCTGAACTACATGTATGTTTCGATGTTATATATGTTTAGTATTTGAGGCAGTACATAAACATTGCCTTGAAAAATATCACCAAGTCAGCCGACACGCAAAAAGTAAATCTAAATCTACATGGCGCGCGTTCCGAGTATTCAAGCATTATGCCAAACTTTATACCCATACATAAACAACGTCACATAAAAGTGGAGTGATTCACGTAGCTTCAGGGGCATCAATTCAACTTTTTAAATTAAAGCAAGCAAAGAAACCAAGAACCTTGGAGCTGTAAAAGAGAGATGTGGCAATTGACACAGGTCGACTGAATATGAAACCTTGACCACAGAATAAAGAATAGTAGCGCCTTGACCGCTTCGCTTTTCTGTTTGCCGCTAAAGTGCTTGGTCTGTTTTTTAGTGGTTTAAGGTTGAAGTTAGTGTGGCTATCTTATAATGATAGAGTATCAGTTTAATTATGATAAACGCCTATAACTACTTGTGTTTGTATTTGTCCCTTTACCAAGGCCATAATTATTCATACATTCTTTTTTTGCAAACATAGGTAGATATTCACAAAGTCATGAATAATATATAAGGTAAAACATTTATTATAGCCGTTATCTAGTACCCGCGACACAAGCGTTTGCTTAGTGTGGGGCTAGGTGGCGCTGTGTGCAATGTCCCGGAATATTTATTTATTTATTTCAAATAAGCATACTTTTTAAAAATAGTACATAGTCGTAAGATCTGCAGACATGTATCATATTTGTTAAGATTTTTTTTTTTAAATATAGGCCATTTGGAACTTAATTGAGTGAAAAATTCAGAATGATGCTAGTCGTATTTTCAAATGAAAAATCTATTTTAAAACATAAGAAAGGGGATAACACTGGACGTACTACTTCTAAACGAGTACATATAGGTATAATAGAAAGAGGGCACTTAGAATATCTTTAAAAATAATTGAATTTACAAAAACCGTATCCATAAAGTTACTTATAATTTATAAATCTATGATTAGGATAAAGCGCGGAATGAAAGAAACACATTCGGACAACTTTGGATAACAAATTTGAATATGAAACCAATTTGCTATTTCCAAAATATAACATTTTTTTACATTTTGGTAATTTCAGTTATTTGAATGGTTAGGCGTTGTAATTTCTATCTAACTTTAAAATTTTATGAGTTGCGGCGTTCATTCGAGTGCCAAATTTAAATAAGGTAAGATGTATTTCACTTTTGATTACAGTTTTTTTAACTGAAAAGGGTATGTACTTGACCATAGTTAGCCTGATAGTAAATAAAGGTTATGGCCTAAGATAAAGCGTGCTTACCCGATTCCGATAAGAACAGATTCACTCCTGTTATAAAGAAAATTCAATTTTACGTAGATGTTATCGAAATGTCATGCTAAAAAATTTATAATATTTTACAAGCATAAAAGCGTCAATAATTTCTGTTTTCCTGATTAATTAAAAACTTTGTGCTTTATTTAAAAAATACTTACATAGTATTCATCAGTATTTTTATACTTACTTCATTCATTTGTTTTTTTTTTATTAATATTGACAACTTCTCTCTCTTGAGTCGTATTCCTCATGACTGAGG
Organism: Macaria liturata; assembly: GCA_964023185.1. Taxonomy (NCBI): domain Eukaryota; kingdom Metazoa; phylum Arthropoda; class Insecta; order Lepidoptera; family Geometridae; genus Macaria; species Macaria liturata. Next base: position 8,973,022 of record OZ026822.1, read on the forward strand.
GTCGTGACTCCCCCGCAGAATTAATCCGCCAGGGGAGTTTTCTTGGGCAGATACATCGTGGTGGGCGCCCAGGTCCTTCCACGGAAGACACATGTCCTCGGATATTGTAGTCCTCAAGCATGTCGGTCTCCTCACGATGTTTTCTTTCACCGTTAAGCGAGTGCAAATCCACACATAACTTGAAAATACAAGTCATTGGTATAGGGCCGGATTCGAGCCCGGGTGCGTCTGAATGAAAAGCACACACTGGAACCGCTACGCCACACTCGCTTCACATTGACAACTTAACAACCCACAAACCTAATTTTCTACCAAAGTATTACCACTAGCGCTAACCACTTAGTTCGCATATCAAGTGTGTCACGAAATTATTTGCAAAACGCGTCAAGTCGTGACAATGCGTTGCTTCATTGCCATGGTACGGTGAGCGCTGGGTAACGATAACGGCGTTAAACGCAATTCGCCGTTAGCTTGGTCCATAGACCACGTTTACAGATACCTAATTTTATTAACTTTTTGCGTATCGCCAATAAATATAAAAAAATCGCGATCCTTATGAATTGATAAATTACAATAGTCAAATTTAAAACCTCTTTAATTTTTTTAAATCTGTTAATCTTCTTCTTACCGAATGAGAGTGGCCAACTTTGGTGTTAATAAAGACTTTTTTAGCATTTTCAAAAGATGTTGATCTTTATGTACGTATATATATTTACAGGATTATTGATAACTAACGAAAAACCTTTTTAAGAAGAATAGCTTTAGTACGTCAAAAGCAAACTTTTGTTCTACGACTGTTGGACAATTCGTTTAAATATCTTATAACACGCATTGTTACCTTACTATTTTTTTTCGCTTGTGATTGTATTTTTGTTGCTTTAAAACAATCTATATTGTGTCCAATCAGACAGAGATTGGGGGCAACTTTCATTTAGAAACATAATATAATTGAGGAAAACAACAGGAATTGTATTATATACATTTCAGAATTTCGGCCGTTATGTGACGTCTCTTGTTTATAATACCTTCTGCTTGTCGTGTCGTTATACGCCGTTAAATGAATAGACTGAGTAACGAGAAACGATGCCGCAATTAAATTGAATTTGTTAAGCCTTTAGGTGTTGTACAAATTTCATTTTTGTCTGATACTGTTACAAAGTGAATTCGATGTGGTTGCGAATCGAATTGATTACTATTTTATTTTGTATCTACTACTACTATGTAGTATTGTGTTAATGTTTACAGATATAAAACTTGAAATACGATTTTGTAATAAATATGATTGAAGTAGATTTTATAAAATTCCTAGACAGTTTTTCGAACTAGTCAACAAGTTAAAGTGATACAGCAAGTTTGATTGCATATTTTTAGATATAAAATATTCATAGAATCATTCCTATCACACTTAAAACACTCAGTGGTTGTAAATGTTATTTTGTGTGTCTCAAGTAATAATTAAATAATATTTATTTATAATGGTACACAAAACAGAATGTGTTCCCAAATAAGATAAGTGTACTCAGCTTGAACAACATAAATGCGTATAATAATTTCAAAAACCTGAGTTAGACAGAGAATACAGTACCTAACTGGTACTGTATTCTCTGTCTAACAAACACACAAACAACAACAATAAACAAGGACAACATAATTACAGACTAAATTTTATCTATAAATAAATAATACTATATTAAATGACCTTGCGCTGGCTTTAAAACCCTCTAACCCACAGTTGTCTGTTCTCATACAATGTACTAAAGAAAACATACATTAATTTAAATTCAACATATTTGGCCTTATTACAAAACGTGGTTTAAATTTTTAGTGTACAACTTTGCAAATACGAAGTCTGTTTTTGTTGTTCAAACTTTATTAGTCTACTGTCATAATAATCAAATTGTCAAAATGTTCCCAATGAAAGTTCCAATTTGAAGTTAACATTTGATTGCTTGTATGTGATGTCTGAACAACAAAAACTGATTTTTTATTTTCAAAGTTCTAGACTAATATTTAAACCACGTTTTGTAATAAGACGGAATAAATTTACAGTAACCATATATTCAAAAGAATATTTTTTTTTTGTATATCATAGTGCTTGTACAACATATTCATCCAAAAACCTTTTACAAAATTGCAGGTGGTACAAAAAGTTGCAATATGGCACCACACATGTTCCACGGATAAAATGCAATATCAGATGTATTGCAGCCCCTTGTTGTGGTGTTACGGGGCCTCGTAAATCTTAAAGGGTCACCTTTGGGAAATGGTTGTGGAATAGGGTTGGGACAGTGTCGATACTTGTTTTTTTTTTAGTTTGTTGTTTAGTTTTGATACAGTTTCGAGGAGAGGAAGCTTTGTAATAATGTGGATTGAAATCATTTTTTTTTAATTAAAAAAATGGTGTTATACATAGATTGATGGCCTGTTGTATAATAGGAGCTAATGCACAAGTTTAGCTTCATAGTTCGATATTTAGAGAGGTAGCGCGTGGAGCCTAAAATTTGAAGGTTTTTTTCTTGCTTCACCAATCACTACAAAGTATGTGTAAAACAAAGTCGTTTCCCGCATCAGTCTGCATGTATACTTAGTTAGAAATTGAAGGTTTACTATAATAAGGAGTAACTAAAATTCAGTTTTCTAATAAACAGTTATTTTTAATAGTGCTGTTAATCAAATTACAAGGTCGATAATTATATAGGACCCCAAATTTACTTGTTATTATTTATTCAATGATTTCCGATTATTAGCCTTGTTCGCTCAATATAAGTTTGTAAGAAGCCTTATACCTACTATCAAAAAAAAAAAACTGAGCAGGTGAAGTATCGATAAAAATAGAATTGTAAATACCCTACACTTAACAAGACTAGTTCCGTTATGTCGGGTAACAGGCGTCATACCAACACCACCCTTACAGAATATTGTAAATTGTTACACAAACGTTTGTACGCCCTCGGAAGCCATGTCTATTTCTGGCCTGGTATTTCGGCATGAATAAGTTAGTATAGGAATGGTTAGGCTGATCAAAGACCTAGCTTAGTCATAGCTATTTAGGTGGCCTTACTACGTGATGTTACGTATACACTGTTTGTATATCAACACATACGGTTTGAAGTTTGTATTGTACTATTTTCACATTTCAAGGTTAGTATAGGAATGAGTTAGGTTGGCCTATTTATTTATTTATATTATTGGCCGTATTTTACGTAGTTTTGTACACCATCCAAAGGTTACCTAGAAGAAATCGCCTAACGCGATAGAGGCCACCCAGTGTAGTTTTCAGGATTCTTTAAGTTCTTATGATTGATGGTGTGCATTAAAGATATGTCTATTTATTTATATTACGTACACAGTTTGTATATCATCAGCTACGGTTCGAAGTTTGCATTTTACAATTTGTACATTCGTCGAGTATAAATAACTGGGATTGATGTCAAATTGTGTGTAGAGAATTAATTAATTTATTTGCTTGTAATTTCAGTACCTATGTAAATGAAACCAACAAAATAATTAAGATAGATGTTACACTACTTTGATTAATAGGTATATATATCAAGTTGTTTATATAGGTATACTAGAAGGAACTATGTTTTGTTTTACAAACAGTAACTTTTTTTGCTTGATTGATATAAATACTTCATTTCCAATAAACAGAAATTTAAAAATTCACTGTTACCAACGGTTTTGCATTACTGAGTTTATCGTAATCAAACTATTATAATATTATATGGCTACACAAAATAACGATAATTAAAGGGTATTTATTGAGTCTCTTATGCATTATTAATTACGCGAATATTAATTGAAAGTTCTATGTTGTTAGTTAATAAGAGAATATTATGCATTGAAATTGATATGTTTCCGATATTATGTTGTGTACGAGGTAAATCATAATAATTATGATATTTTGAATGTTTGTTCATTATAAAGCAAATAGCATAATAATAAATAAAATATTTGCGTTCAAACCATAATACAAATACAAATACAAAATCATTTATTTGCCAAATAAATTGTCACAATATGTTTGGAATCCTCTGACCTCGTGGTAGCCGTTAGGCTGTGTTACGAGGCCAGAGTCATCTCCCAGTATAATATATCTAGTTTATTTATAGTTACGTCTTAGCTAGGTTACACATACAATGCTTTTATTTTATTTCAATATCTAAGTAACTACCCTCAATTTGTGTACAAATTCAAGTGGTATGACAACAAACAGTGTAGGCAAGCAATGAAGGCACTCACTCACACACGCACAATCGCACACCTCGCTCGCACCATCGACTTCATAATCAACTGACTATAATATATACATTTAAATTAATAATATGTAAAAATGTGAGAGCCTATCTAAAATTTAATGTGACCCGTAAAGTGGATATTATCACATTATTTCAAACGAATTTATGCCCTATAAAATTGCTATTGCCAAATTAATTCTGTGCGCTCAGAGCCTAGAAGTTTTATTTTATTGGTCCGATAAACAATTTTGCACGTACAATTTATTACTTCAATTAAAAATGATATGGGAGTGAGATATATTTCTATTTGGAACGCAAAACGGGTTTTAAAATTAAAACTGATCCAATGATGTTTGGTGAAGGCTCAAGCGAGGCTATTGTGAAACGACAGTGTTAAAAAAAACATTAAATTAAATATTAAAATACTGATGAAAAAATATTATCAATAGCTGGTTCAGATAGGATCACAACATTTGATAATTTTAGTACTTTTTTTGTTTTTCAATATTAGTCTTAAGTTTCAAGACGCTTTTTTCTGAACATTTTGAACGTGACTTAATTAATTCTTGCGGGGCAAAAACACGCAATTACTAATTAAACACTAACCTAAAATTCCGCGATAATATACAGCTGTTTTTAATTTTTTGCTTACCATTAAATGTAAATGAACAAAAAATAAAAACGTGTAGACATTGTACAAAAAATAAGTTTTAAGAGATTTTAATTACTTAATAAAACCAACAATCATGTATTTTCAATTCAACGATTACGTTCGTTTACCCAAACAACCTATTTTATTGAATTGTGATATCACACTAAGCAGACTCCTCATTATTAAATTTCACATATTATTTAAAAAAATACCATACTATTGGTCAATTTACAAATAATTAAAGCTTTTAATAGTGTACTGTACAATCTTTCATTAGTGATAATTAAGTGTTTGCATGGACTAAAGAGACAGCTATACTAGTCAGGAAATGGCAAGAAGGCGCTACTGGGATGTTCAAACTATGTCTCGACACTATCAGGTTGAGATTAGTCCCAAATTATTTTGTGACTCGTTCATGTGTTGTCAAGAAATTGTTAACCGATATTTGATAAGTAACTACTTTCAAATTAATGTCATTCTAGTGTAGAAGAACTTTTTCGCGTGGCACAAGATATAGGGACAAGTTCGCTGAGCTGTAGGAGAACCTCCATTAAAGAGAGGCACTGGAAGAAAAAGAAGTCATAGACTTAAATTAATCATCATCACAAATTTAAGGGCAGGGCCCTTGTCTGTGGAGCATGCGCCATCCTTCCCAATCTTCTGCCAATTCCTTGACCTCCTTATACGACATGACATCCGCCTTTTCTTTTACTTGGTCCATATATGACCTTCTCGGCCTTCCTCTTCCTCTTCGGGCTTCCAATTTTCCCTCAATGATGTTTTTCATAAATTCTTCATGTCGTATAAGGTGGCCAACCAAAATGTGGCTAATCTAAAATTAATGGACAGTAAAATACATGGTCAACAGTTAAGGATACAGACAACTGGGAGCGTTAGTAAAAAAAACTATAGTCACTTCTAATGACATTTTGACTCGCATAAATATTTTTTTAATTTTAAAAGAAGCAAATTGGACGTCACTAAGTTAAGCCTACAGCGCCACCTGAACGCGGTGGGATGTGTGGCCAACCTTTATTATTTCCCGATGCTTGCAATATATCATCGGACTATAAATGCGGTTACACTCGACCTATGTGGCTGCAACAGCTTGGAATGTGTGTGTGAGTGGTTCTTATATATGTGGTGTGGAACTTACGTTTTTTAAGAGTAATGAATTACCATGTATTATAAGTATTCTAAAATAAAATAATTTATAATTACAAAAGAAGAAAAGACTTACAAATAATAGATTAACGTAAACTAAGGTGCTGTACATTGGGCGGCCTTATGGCCTTATGCGATTTAAAGTATCAGTAAAAGTAGCAAGATAGATCTTTCTTCAGCTTATAAAATAACATTCGATAAAGATAATATTATCTTGTTTTAATAACATAAGTGAATTTATAACTGAATCTTGTTTTAATAAGCAATAAAAAACTGTACATAAACATAAGATTCTTTAAATAAATATTTATATAGTTCCTGCAATTGGACAGAAGCTCTAAAAAATAAACATAAACACATATCAAGAAATATGTATGTACTTAGTTAACTTACATTTCCGAGAAATTCTATCGAGATATGTAAGTTATGTTAGTAAAGTAAAGGTAATTTCACTGAAGACTAATATGTGACCGTTAACTTAGTGAAAATGAAAACCCAAAAAATTACATTGAATGTTTTAAAACTTGTCACACAGCGCCATCTAGCCTTACTAAGCAAACGCTCTTGTCATGGGTCTAGGTAACGGATAATTAATGGTTAAACGAACTTACCTTAAGTGAAGTTCGACCATAATTTTATTATACGAGACGACGTTACATGCGAAGAGATTTCTTGATTAACTATGTAGTCTCACTTCTGTATGTACTAGGCGTCACACTTTTTATAGCTATGAAAATAAAAACACAAAAAAAGGTTGAAAAAAAATCTATATTTACGATCTATTCGGTATAGTTTTATAAAATATATAAGATTGTACCAAGAAAATTAAAATCGATGATGAATACATGCAGTAAGATTGCTTTGATAAGTTAGTAGTTGCACTAACCTTTATCCTTTGAGCTGGTTGATGAATTGCTTAGTTTTTGTACCAAACGTCGAACTTTCGACGTTATTTTAAAATTCCGATGCTCCTTTTCCTAATTTACCACTTGAACACATGAAACAAACACATTTTTCCACGAAAAATTCAAATAGTAAAATTCAACGAAATTTATGATGTTGCGACGCCCGCACACAAGAAATGAATGAGGTTTGACAGGCGGACGGCGCTACATGTGCTACATTGACAGTGACATTTGTTCAAAAGTTTTTTCTTTTTTTTGTGTTTTTATTTTCACAGCTATAAAAAGTGGGACGCCTAGTACATACAGAAGTGAGACTACATAGTTAATAAAGAAATCTCGAGCATGTAACGTCGTCGTAGTATAATATACTCTTTTTTACTACACTACTAGACTACAGCCTGCCTGATATTAAGCATTAGGGCGTAACACGCTTACCTAGAAGATACATATTTACTCTAAATTTGAAGACATGCATCTATATATACACTGGACACACATACTCTGGTCTACATAAATAGGTACTCGAAAAGCTGATAGCTTTTTGGTATTTCCATAGAAAATTTCTCATTCCAGCACAAAATTACTCATCGCCGTCACAATTTCCTGTGAGAGTGGAAGCCCTGAATTCGCCACGAAATGTGTTTCTAGCACATCGTTAATTAGCGCAGATTTTAGAACGAACTGTAACTCATAAATCGTTCGATACAAGCAAAACATGTTTGTTCCGTGAAATAGCATTGCAAATGCATTTACAACACATTCCATGACAACAAGACAAAATCAACTCTAATGCTATCAAAATAAGAAGCATTCAACTGCACAATCCGTTTTGCTAATGATTACAATTGTAAATGTCATTAAATTGCCAAAACTCACCTCTATTCCATTTGAAATAAGGTTTAAATCTAAGTTGTGATAAGTTTGTCGATGAAATCAGTGAGTGCTAATCGATAATGGTCTCTATTTCAATGAGTGTAAGGCAAACGAACGATTTGGTAGTAGTCTGATATTAGTTCAGGGCTTGGAGTCACGCTAGCACTAGTTTATTGAAAGTTACATTCATTAGGAATAGGATTGTTGGAATTTGTAGGTAAATAAAGCAAGTATTATATTTGGATTTGTTCCAATCCTTTCCTTGCAGTATCCTTTACTTAAAAATAATGAAAAGAAACTTGGGAGACTATGATAATTTCTGCTATATGTTACCTTAAATTGATCATCATTATCATCAGAAGCTCATAGAGCCTACTGAATGTAACTTACATAATGCTTAAGTCAGCTGCCTCATACGCCGATAGTAATGTTTTGCATATCTCTTGCCCAAGTTAGTTCTCCTCTAACTGTCTTGGCTAGCTAGAACACACTGACAAAGAAACTAAAAGAAATAAAACTACCTTAAGTCCACAAGCGAGTGTGGCTCAGCGGTACCAGTGTCTGCTTTTTATCCAGACGCACCCTGGTTCGAATCCGGCCCTACACCAATGAATTTGATTTTCCAAGTTATGTGTGGATTTGCACTCGCTTAGCGATGAAGGAAAACATCGTGAGGAAACCGAAATGTTTGAAGACGACAATATCCGAGGACATGTGTCTTCCGTGGAAGGACCTGGGCGCCCATCACGATGTATCTGCCCAAGAGAACTCCCCTAACGAGTTAACTCTGCGGGGGAGTCACGACCCTCAGTCATGAGGACCTACAACTCAAAAGATAGAAGTTCATAAAGCCTTAAAAACTTTCACTCCCAATCTGCTTGAGAGCGTGTAGGTAAATAAATAATTATCACATAACAACCAAACCACCCGGTAGTGCCAAAATGGAGTTTTACTCGTAAGCATATCCTGCCAATTAAGGGACATTATACACCAATTTATACACTTTAACCACTTCACCGTCGCCAAATTGCTGTTTATAAGTTACTCTAAACTGTGTGTTGAATTTAACTGCCTTTAGTTTTAGGTGATTAACCAATTAAACTAACTTTGAACGCTTTTGCTTATTCTGTTACCTTCACTATTGTCGCCAAAGACAATGAAATAATAGATTCGGGATTTTTTTACTATTTTTGTACATAGTCTATGTTTAAAATGGATTGCATTAAATCAATATTTAATATCGGGGTTCAATTAAAATGAAATCCCTTATTATGTATGCATGAGGGGCAAATCAATAACATTTGCTTTCCTTTTTAATTTTATAATCATTAATTTTATAATACATAAAGTCTACGCTGTCAGTCCTTGGATGGGTGACCGAAAAGTGGCAACCAATCCATTTTGGGCGCTTTCGTGGGTCGGATGACACGTTGAATTGTAGGTTCCGGCTATTTGTCTAGTACAGCAGCCGTTAAGCCATGTCAGAGGCCCTTAGAGCGGCTTGATAAACTCTCGACACCAGAGTTGGCCACTCTCATTCGATAAGAAGTAGATTAACATACATAATACTTTAGAAATACGCTTTTAAAAGACTCACATTAGTCGGCAAGTACAAATAAAATTAAGATAGTTTTCAAGCTATTGTTGCAGAGTACCTAGGTAATTGAAAGAAATATACTGAGTAAATATCATAGAGTGGTTAAGAGTAATATTTACTTCCTCGGCAAACTCGGAAGATATTTTTATGATAGTAAATAGATAATATTTGCAGTGGAATTTGTGGAGATAGTTTATTCTGTAGGAGATTGGACATTGTAGTTTTATCCTTGGTTATAATAAATTGACTGGTACGATTTATTTTGTATATCTAAAGGTTGTTTAATGCGATCGGTTGTATATTGACCACAACCTAGTAGTCTTGAGCACCTAAAACAAGATAATGTTTTACAAAACTGCAAAAAACTTGGCTCACTCTATCTTTCGACAAATGCTCATTTACTTATATTTCAATACCTAACACTAATCCCCGAAAGAGTTTTTCATGGCAAAGTTTTCTACGCTGCAGTATTTTCTATTTGTCCCTTAACGCTTCCAGTTTTCAATAGAAAATATACACAGTTGAAATTAAAAAAAGTCACGTTGAGAAGTCTTAATAAATTGTCATGCATATTTTGCTCTGAATACATCACATTTTACTACAATCTAGGACCTATCAAGCTTGCCTAGATTAGGTATATATATACCATCAGGTATATAATTTAACGTCTTAAAGCCTATTATAAACAATAATGTAGGTTTGTACTATAAATCAACGTTAAAGATTAAACTGACAACCTCTCCTTTTGTCGTCAGTTGGAAAACAAAACTAGAAACATTTACACGTAGGTTCGTAACAAAACCACAGACTTCAACAAATCCCTCTATGTGCTTGAATTAATAACCGACTGCAGGCCGTAATAAGCGTTCGCGGTCGCAGCGCAAGTTGTGCAATCGTTCTGTTTAATCTATACCGTAGACTAAAATAGTTCAGGATAACGCAAATTTCATATCTCAAATCGAATTATACTTACTCGTATTATACAAATTAAAATCTCTTTTTGAGTCGTGTTGTCTCATGAATCATGACTGAGGGTCGTGACTCCCCGCAGAATCAATTAGGGGATTTCTCTTAGACACATCATGGTGGGCGCCCAGGTCCTTTTTACGTAGTATTGGTTAAAGGTATAAGGTATGGGATAGGCCATCCTTAAGATAAGGTATAGGTCATCCTTCCACGGAAGATGTAAGTCGTTGGATTTTGTTGTCCTCAAATTTGTCGGTTTCCTCACGATGTTTTCCTTCACAGCTAAGGAAACAAGTGATTAGTTTAGAACCAAATTAAATAGCCGAGCCACACTCGCTTCACCTATAAATATAAGCGAAAATTATTTAATGTTTGTTCGAATTGATGAAACGTGTCATCGTGATTTTTCATATTATGACACGAGTAATAAAAATCCAATTTTTCTAGAAGCAACTTTTATCGAATTTCTAACCCATTTTCACCCCGATTATTTCAGCCGTATCATTTTTTGAACAACATTATATAAGCGCACGCTTGACTACAACTCGTCTGATGTCAAGAAATAATAGACATTAATCACAAAAACGTGTTTCTTTATAATATTTAAGTAGTAAATACATAAAAAATAAATATTTCAGGACATAATCACACAGCGTCATCTATCCCCATACTAAGCTTACGCTTGTATCATGTGTACTAGATAACGGATATAATACAAATATACTTTTCTTTTGTAAATACATACTTATCATATGTACATAGATACGACAAGACTCAACACAAGTAATTAAAAAAATATTAATAATAACTTGCGGGATAATGCGGGAATCGAACCCGAACCCCTAGATTAGAAGGCAGAGCCACTACCAACTAAGCTAACCGAGCAGTCAGTATGTTCTATCTTCTTGTTGTTATCTCGATGTTACCCACTCATTTGTCGCAGTTAGCTGCTTGCGTGGATTTGAGGAGAGCTTGCTCTTTGTGACTTATGTTTCTGCTTTATTGGATCAGTGGAGATCAGTGAGAATATGTCTGATGCCATTCTGAGGCATCATGGTATAACGCAGTATTCTTCCATACTCTTCCCTAGAGACATAAATACAAACTTATATATTATATTCATCCTTGCTATTGTGGCTGAAAAGTTCTTTTATCCCTCAATTTGGTACATACATTTTTTTAAATAAAAACAATAAGCATTCAAAGTGAAAAATAATGCTATTCCAATAGTAATAGACGAATGTTAATTGCGAAATTTTTATAATGAATGCAATTTTCTATTAATTTTTGTAATATGATTATTTTAGATTATTTCATAGAAATTTTATTGTAATTTTGCCTTTCCTAATTGACTTATAATTCATCAAATTATCAATAAAATGTTTATCTGTTTATCTGCATTTTTACAGACGTAATTTCATAACACTCGTCTATTCAAATAAAGCTGCCTCTTTTTTCCATGATGTAAATCTATTTCTGATTGATATCATATAAGTAGATCTAAAAAAAAAACTAAAGGATAAATCTATAAGTAAGTTATGAAAAAATAAAATTATACTCTAAGTCTCCACGAAAGGTAAGTTTTTTCCTTCCTAAATCAATAACTTCTTTATCTCGCCATCAAAAAGGTCCCTAATCAACCTCAGGCTAAATTAAATCTAAGACACGTCCCTACCTAATATTAACGTATAAAAGAAAGTTCAAACGCAGTAAGAGATATAACGCAGAGAATAGATGAAATACTGTGATGTATAGGTAAAGTGTGATTGTGCCGGATTGCCCAGGCTTCAGGGTTTTTTTTTTAATATAAGCTTTGTTGGGCCACCTCCCGAGGCGCCCGTGCCCGTGCCTTGGCGGGCAGCTCGTGCGGAGGCGCGCAGTCTCGAAACTCACGTTCTGATGATGGATGCCGGTTACACTGGAAACGGTTGAATGTTTTTATTTAACACAATACTTAACATTTTTGGGCATTAAATTTCAAAGTAAGATTTTTTTATTCAATATTAGTTACATGTTTTATGTAATTCAAAATTATTTTTATGTAAGACGTTATAAAATTTACTCCTAATGAGGCAAATTTCGTTTCGGTATGCTTCCCGAAGCGCATCGTGATGTTAACTACATTGGGCTTTCTATTCCATTAGCATACGTTAGTATTCTTATCGAAATTTGCCTCTTGTCTGATGGGCTACATTTTTTTTGTATTTCCCATACTGCCTTATTAAAAATAAGAAAGAGAAGCGTTAATTCCCTATCCCTAATACTAAATTCGGGACACGTAGAAAAAAGGTCTCGGTGGAAGCCACAAAATCGATTCCAGTGATAATCGAATGACCGGATAAAGGCCGGATCGCTAGTCATCCGGCTTTATGCACATATTAGCCGGACTATTTCTGAATATATTAAGTAGGGGAGAAGTAATGTTAGCGAATTTCATTATAAATATAGTATATATAGGTCTATAAACAAAAACGAGACACATAAAGTGAAGTATAATGTTTAAAATAATATAATTAATTGTAAAAATCCAGAGGAAAAATGTTAAGTTTGTCTGCATAAACCACAATATTTGGGATACAAAGTTAGCCCTTATTATACTCCGCTACTATCACCACACTGAAAAACGCAATGATCTTCTCGTAAAAGGTGAACAAACCAACTACGATAAACTAATTTTAAATTTAAAGTTTTTATAATATAAACCCAACTTTATATTGAAATTTCATTAGTTTATATTATAACATTTTATAATTTTCTTAACTTATATATTGAATCAAATTAACAAAGAACAAAAATATTATTTTTTTCTTTACTGTGTAAAGTAGAATAAAGAATAAAATACATTTATTTATTAAAATACATTATAAGAAGTAAGAGTCCATATAAGAAGTTACGTTAGTTAAGTAGTGTGCTTTATATAATACCTATTGTATTATTGTATAAAAGTAATTGTAGGTCTGCAAGATATATCTAGAACAGACATTGGACACAAGCTTGTCTCGAGGAGAAGATTGCATAGTGTGTGTTGTTGTCAGCAAAAACTAAAAATGATAAAATTACTTATTCGTTTTAGATATTTGTGCCGGTTATTCGGCCAAATAATCATCCACTGAACCGTGATATATTCAACACTAGCTGCAAAAGGAATTCGTATAAACGCATACCGATTATTATTATGCATCGATATAAATCGAATAAAATTCTGGATATCGAGTGGTAGAAACGTGCGAAGATTTGCGACGATTTCTCTATTCAAGCTTTAGAATATGTGTTAAAAGAATTTAATAGAAAATACCAAAGCACTATAGTATTGTTGTGAAATTTATTGAATTTTCTTTTGAGTGGTTTTTTTTTATAATACGGTATGTACATCAAGTTTTTTTAATTCACGACAAATAATCCTCTAAACCAAAAAAAACCAGTTAAAAGAAATATGTGATATAAATTTGTCAATAAAAATAATAATACAAAAAAAAACATAAAATTAGGTTTGCTTGTAACTTGTTTTGCATACCTACAACATAATTATGATGAGACGAGAAAATCTCCAATCTTAAGAACTATTATGGACGTTTAGCATAGCACTAGTCTATTATCCATATTTCTTTTTCAGAATAAGTTGGGTTACTTCAGAATGTTTAGCTGCTTCTATTATAAGGTTAAACAAAACACTACACAAAACCTTTCGCTCTAAAAACAGTTAAAAAAACATTGCTGCAAAAAACACGAAGACCAAATATCACGCACAACTGACTGGCCGTCAATACGTCGCACGTGTGTTACAGACAGACTGACAACATCTATATTGAAGCAATAAACGTCCTTTGACAGACGGAGGCTCGAATATCGGATGGATTGCAGGATTTCAACGACGTTAAAATATTTAAAATTAAAGTTGTGTGGTTTTTACCGATGACTCTGGAAAAGAAGGTTACCTTATCAATTTGACAGATATTTTTCAATCAGAATTGGATGAAATTTCTGTATGAAGTTATATTTAGGCTTACGCGTGCCAAGTTTTATAATTGTATGTTTGTATGGGTATTTGTTTTACCGATTTCTCGAGTGATTTAGATACTAGATTTAGTATGTTTTAACTTAGGAATTAGTGAAAGTATCAGAATAAAAGAGTAAGTAGTTTTAGAGATATCTGCGCAATCTAGGAGCAGCAATCAGCGAGCACTGCAAGACAGCAATGATTATCGATTAAGCATAGCATGTCACCACCACGTGGCGTCGGTTAAATTTTACAAATTGCTATTTGCATAACCACTTCTTATTATGGTTATATTTTTACAACTTCATTGATGAATCGTTCGAAGTGTCATTGCATTTATTGGCCAAGATTTTTTTAATGTCTGTTTTGTATGTTTGTAGGGGCTATGTTATATTTAAGAAAAGTATATATAAGTATTATATCCGTTATCTAGTACCCACGACACAAGCGTTTGCTTAGTGTGGGGCTAGATGGCGCTGTGCGCGAAGTCCCGTTTTTTTTTTTTTAATTATTTACCGTTACATTGGAATGCATATTCGTAGTTTATTTCTTTATTCATACAATTGTAGGCTTACTTAACAACTAAAAATAACTCCAATATCACTCTCAAGGATAACTTTCACCTTCTTGAGGCTACCAATTCCCCACCACCATAAAATATTAATAAAAAAATACATAGCTCTGCCCTGAGCAAAGAAACGACTTGAACTTGGTTTAACAGCCAATTTTCCCGGGATTAATAGGGCAAAAATGGTGGAGCAAAACGTGGGAACAAAGAAAATGTGAGAAGTGGCTTCATTCATTTTTTTGTGTTGCGTGCTTGTAATGCTTCCTCACTTTTTTGTTACAACACTGTGGCATTTTTCACTACAAACGTAAAGGGATTTAATGGTGTTGTTTTTGGAAGGTACGAGCCTTTTTGGACTTGCCTGTGATGCCTATTTTACGAACTTCATTAAAAAGGTTTAAACACAATTTTCGGGTTCCTATGCAATGTCAAAATTTATAACAAACAGACGCTATCAGTAATATTTGGTGTCGGTGCCAGTCACTGGTTAAGCGAAATCGACACTTGTCAAAGTCGCAGTTCCAGTCGGCTTTGGATTTGTTCCTAATGCTGATAGGTATTGTTGCGACTGGCACCGACTCCAAATATTACTGATTTCAATAAGAATACTTATAGGATTGTAAGTTTTAATAAATTGATAGACTCTTTACTCCCAATTCTGAATTTTGAAGTCGCAAAAAAGAATTAAATTATTTATTAACTTTTTAGTGACACATGAAGTTGGTTTTTGTTTTTTTTTTAATAAATTTTATTTTATACTTTTTAGTTTCATTTCGTACACATACCTACTCTTAGGTATAGGTGGACAGTGTTTATCTGAATTGAAAAATTTAAAGTCAGTTATTACTATTCAATTTAACCTCGTTACAAGTTGTCATCATAATACATAGCTAAAAAGATGCACCCATCAAACCTCAACACATCACAGAAAACTGTATCAAAATCCGACTAGTAGTTTTGGAAATATAGGTAAAATTGGTACATAAACTTTATCAATTTGTTGGTTTATTAGTTTTTTTTTTCAAAAAGTACTGAACCTATTGAAAAACAATTTTTATGGGACCATCTCGAAAACTATCCTCATCGAATAAAAAAAGAATTTTTGAAATCGGTTGATAAACAACGGAGTAATCGCGTAACATCCCAACAAAAAAATAAAAAAAACTTTCAGAAGTCTTGATCACCTTCTTTTTTTTGGGGGTCGATTAAAAATATAATTCATTTTATTATGTTAGGTCATTTTGCACGACTAAAATAAACTGGTAAATTCGTACGTATTTTAATATGCACAAAAGCTAACCAGTTTTTTGTTGACCTCAATTTGATTTCAAAAGCTAACCGAAACATTCAATAACAAGAAACAATAATCTAGTTTGGTCTACAGTTTTTCCCGCAAACCCGTAGAAGAAAATTGACAACTAGTCACATTTTTCCACAGAATTTAGTATATAGAATATCTTTGCTTTTGGATAAACAACTAAATCCAATTTGTAAAATTACGTTTAGGTCTATATTTTTTTTTAGTATGAGAGGAACATAGAAAAGCTTAATCACACTGCAAAACAAAAAGAAAATGATTGATAATGTACATATGTCCTAGATCATTTAGACAGTTTTTATTAAATTATATAGGTATGAAGTTTTAAATTGGAACACTTGTGATTTGTTTTGAAGTAGTTTGCTTCAAAGTAGGGGTAGAATTAGGGGGTAGAATTAGGGGGTAGAATTAGGGGGTAGAATTAGGAGGTAGAATTAGGGGGTAGAATTAGGGGGTAGAATTAGGAGGTAGAATTAGGGGGTAGAATTAGGGGGTAGAATTAGGGGGTAGAATTAGGGGGTAGAATTAGGGGGTAGAATTAGGGGGTAGAATTAGAGCGGAACTGACCCCTAATCTAATTATAGAAATAGTTTGTTTATTTATAACAAATACTTCAGAGACGAAAAGAGATCTAACATTTTCATATAATATCCATGCAAAATCGAACTTAGTTACTGCGGAACAGTTAAAAAAACGCAGTGTTTGTTTTTATTTCGCAACAGAAACTCAAATTTCGCAAATTATTGTTTCCTCGAATTTATAACTAATTGCTGATTTTTTTTACAAAACGACACAATAGTGAGCTAAAATATGATAAAACGATTTAATTGTGAAAAATGCACCACATGTTTACCTATTTCTCTTTTTTTTGCAAGGTTTATTTTGGTGACTATATTTTCTGACGTAGGGCAGTGAAATTCTGCGACACTCTCTATCCTCAGAACTGAGGAATACAATACTCAGGTAGGAGTATCAAGGGAGCATAAGACCTCTTAGCTTTTATTGATAAGGCCACTTGTGGCACTAGATATAGTCTTAAATTTATTTTTGTCTGTTAATATTATGGTGTTTGTTACAATAAAGAATTATCTATATGTCTACTTCCAATATTGAAGTCCAAAATACTTTTCAGGTAGCTGCAACAGTGTTAATAGGTGTATGATATAGTAATAACATATTTCATTTAAATCGATTAAATTATTCAAAAGCTTGTGTTAATATTTCTAAGTGTCATCAATAAGGTAAATTGATATTTAAAAAGATGTAAACACAAAAAAAAACATAAATAAATAAAACCATTTAAATAAATAAAGGCATCTCAGTAACTTAACATCAGGCAAGTTGTAGTCAAGCATAAGCCTATATCATGTAAAAAAAATAAAAAAACTTAAATAGCATTTTGGGGTTATGGGGTTTTATCTCATAAAAGGTGACTAAAATGCTGGCTTGTACTTTGCCCAAAGGATTAGTCTAATTTCTTAGTCTATTTCTAATCAACGGGGCAATACAGCCAGTATTTTCTTTTGGTAAAACTTTATCAAAAGGATTGTTTGTAAGGATTAGGTTGTATTTTACTGTCGTTTCATAATGCTGTTCGTATTCGAAGTGTTTTTATTTTCTAATTCTGTTATGTCATAATAAACTTTATACGATCATTAAAAACCTACAGTAGTCAATAGTAAACTCAATACAATGTCTGACGCAAAGCCTTGTAACCGCAATAAAAGTAGATCAATTGACTAGAATTTAATTATACGAGGGCTGCGGCTAGTGGTGACCGGAAGCCTTTGTTTCAGACTTGTATTTCCGGTTAACAATGGCGGCTACTTGAGAAAATAAAGCTTGTTTCCGGCTTAATGGTAGAGTGTAAAGTAGGCACTATTTGTAGGATTTGTAAAGGATTGCGTTCTGTGTTTGAAAGCGGCTTTATTGTGGTTAGTCTAGGGATTGGTTAGGAAAATATTCTGATATAAGGTACTTCTTTCTTCTTCTCTCTTACTTCGTAATTGATTTGAGTACTGTGTGGTACAATAGACATTTTTATCTCTATCTATCTATTTTTATATATATCTCTCTGAAATGTCTTTATCGTTAGATTTGTATGAAGTACATTCTGGAAATATTTCGGTAGCTTAGGTTAAGAGCCAGTGTCATATCTGTACAGAGTTGCTTAATTCCATAGCAGCGCGTGTAATTTTTGCTTCAGGTGGCCTGAAATTTAAGGTAATTGAAAAGTCCAGCTGTCGTATTATATTGTTATGTTTCGCTAAGACATGATGAAATTAAAATTTAAACTTGTTTAATATATCATTTATTATTAAGGTACTAGAGAGTCGTAAAAGGTACGCTGCAGCAAAAATATAACCAACCACCTTAAATTTACGTCCAGTAAATTCCTAAAGCAAGCTACCTGAAAAGATGTTCTATTTCATGAAGTCTTGTCAGCTTGTTAAATCAAGTAAGGTAATATATTTAACGCGCTCTGGAAAATCTCAGAAAAAGTGTTTAGCAAAAAACTGTTTTGTTTGAGTAGTTTAAAATAGTATTATGCTTTATTTTATTATTAAGTTAGATTTTAATTATTGCAAAGACAAAACAATCGTTGCCCTTGGCATTACCAGCCATTGTTTTAGTTATAATTAATTTGAATGGTTTTCTAACTGCAGCAAAAAATACAATCATTCTTCAAAAATACATAAAAAATTAGGTACTTACATAATTATGATCATACGTCCAGATAGTCATAACGCATACGTATTTAAGTATATAAGTATTTATGTATATATGTATATGTACCTATATGTATTATGTATTTCTTACTATGAATATTGTGATATGTTATTTTTTTATTAACCTATACTGTCCCACTCCTGGGCAAAGGTCTCCCCTAACTCCCTCCCTGCGTCCCGGTCGAAGGCTTCCTCACTCCAGCAGGCCTACCACAACGTCTTATAGCAGTACTGCAGCAGTGCTGCTGCGATAATCGGTACTACAACGTCTAGTTTCTGACGTTTAAATAAGGTGGAATCAGTATCGCGGCGCGTCGAGGTTTTGATGACGTCACGCGATTTTGTTCATTCATTTCCTAGGCGTTTTGCCTAAATCGGTACCATAACGTCTAATTGTCAGCGGAATCATTATCGCTGAGCTGTCAATTTGACATTATTTTGAGATGCTAAAAACGCTGCTATCTGCTTGCGTATTTGAGATATTTTTCCATTTAAATCCTTTGAATTATTAAAAATATGAAAGAAAACTGAATTTAATTGATATACAATGGTTATGTGTGTGTGGTTCGGCACAATTTTTGCGAAAATACCGAACACCAGTGAATATGTGGAGCAACGAAAATAAATCTCAAGCTGCAGCTATTTATTATTCATCAGCCAACAGCAAGCTAAAGAGCCAACTATCACGACCCAAAACTACAGCAGGGACCCAGTTCGAGATCACACTACCGCCACAGCAGATGAGGTGGCAATATAACGATGATTCAGTACCGCAGCAGGGCATCGTTATGCAGAATGTTGGTGTACCCTAGCTTTGAGAACAGTGACTTGCTCAGTGCCCTTCTATATATTATACTATTGTGAATAGGGTATTAAATTAACTGTTAATAAGACAAAATGTACAATAACTATTTGTTTAATTTAAACATAAATCTTAAATAGGTCCCATCTTGTGCTTAAAGGTATAAAGTAGCAGTATAGTTAGACTATGTACGACACACTATGCCTACACCACACAAACCTATTTTATAAATTAGTATAGTTGAGACACAATATAGAACGCATAAGCTAACAATCTAAATGATATCTTAGAGTTAAAAAGGATGATTAATTAGAGCTAACTTCTGTGTTATATGTTTATGTTCCCCAACATAATAACTGTCGTCCAGTAAAAATAAATTCAAGTTTATAATATCAATTTATTGAAAAAAACTTTTAAGTTTATGTATCCACATCGTATGTTTAGAGTATTCACACAGAAAAGTAATTTACACGAGTAAACGTTCGTCTACGAAATGGTTATACTGCTTGCAGAGGAATTTGATCATCTTCCAGCTCCAATAGATGGAGTATATCCGACTGCAGCCTTGCTTGCTCGTAAGAAGTTGATGATGGTTTGTCACCGTCTTGGTATCGTGATCACAGTCATGGTGATCCACCACGTTCCATCAGCTTGTATCGAGAACAAAAAGCCGCTTGAAGAAATCAACTTTTTGTTAAGAAGCGTATCCAAAGTGTTTGGTTTATCTAGATAAGTTTTTCACTGTGCATGAACACATTCATGCGGTATTCTGTCCATCATACTGTGTAGTATTCATACAGCACCAAATGTATCACCTCTAAATCGGGGACCCAATGCATTTCTATATATAAAACAGTTATAATTTATAGGCAGTTTGTTATGGTAGTTTGTTTACAAAATCATTCAGTGCTACCAGAATATTTTTTTATACCGTACATGACATTTTTTATACACACACAAGCAAAAAAGAGAATAAGACATAGTGATCTGGCAGTTCGTACCATTTCTGTATACAAATAAGCACGAACTCTTTGGAAAAAAGTTTGAAAATGTACACCAGCTGAAAGCCGGGCTCAAATTTAAATAAAATAAATGGTTAGGAAAATAATACAGGATACTTTTTTCGGCATAAAATGTACACAAAACAATGTATACCAACTCCAGTCGCAATAGCTATGTACATTTTACGAAATTTAATAAATAAAAAAATAAAAAATTATTCCTTGCATACTGCATGTACCCCTTGCATACTGCATACTTGCATGATTATTTATAATTGTTATTGTGCTTTTTTACTACATTATGTATTTGAAAAGAGCTAAATACGGTTAAAGCCGATATCTGGCAACACGCAAGTACGATAGTTTCAAAGAAAATATTGAACTGTTTTCGAATCAGTGACAGTGACAAATTTTGAAAGCAAAACTACTATAGGTTGTGCTATATTTTATCACAAACTCTTTCATTTTATGCAGTTTTAGCGAAATCATTCGTTCAGTGTCTCATCCCTAATCCGCTTGAAATCCGCTGGAACGCGATATTACGTCATAAGCTTGTGGTACGAATATTAGCAGCATTGAATTTCAGCGGAATCACAGCGGAGCGGCAATGACACTGCTTTTAAAAACGTTATGGTAGGCCTGCAGGCCTCCTCCAAGCACCCCAAAACCGGTCGAGATCCTGACTAAGTTGACTAAGTCAAAAATACTCACTTACCTATATATTATACTTATTGAGATAGCCCATCCATATAGTAGAACAACGTTCGAAGTAAAGCAGAAAACACCTTCGTAATAAAGCTGGTAGCGGCTCCATCTTGACAACTAACGAGATATAGCGACACAATCCCAGGCGACAGCTGCTTGATTTTTAAAAATACTGGAAAGAATGAATGTGGACTTGGTAGTTGGGTTTATGTGTACTAATTACGTAACTGGGTGTATCATCTAAATATATACTCACTCAAAGTCACTCAAAGGTGACTGACTGACCGACTGACTGACATGACATCTATCAACGGAAACCCCAAACCACTGGACGGATCGAACTGCAGGCCTACCATAACGTTTTTAAAAGCAGTGTCATTGCCGCTCGTCTGCGATTCCGCTGAAATTCAATGCTGCTAATATTCGTACCACAAGCTTATGACGTAATATCGCGTTTCAGCGGATTTCAAGCGGATTAGGGATGAGACACTGAACGAATGATTTCGCTAAAACTGCATAAAATGAAAGAGTTTGTGATAAAATATAGCACAACCTATAGTAGTTTTGCTTTCAAAATTTGTCACTGTCACTGATTCGAAAACAGTTCTATATTTTCTTTGAAACTATCGTACTTGCGTGTTGCCAGATATCGGCTTCAACCGTATTTAGCTCTTTTCCAGTACATAATGTAGTAAAAAACACAAATAAGATAAAAGCAAGCAAAATATGATTTTACATATAGATTTATTATAATGAGGTGTGTGTATTTCCTACACATGCAAGTATATGCAGTATGCAAGGGGTAATTTAAATTTATATTTTTTATTAAATTTCGTAAAATGTACATAGCTATTGCGACTGGAGTTGGTATACATAGTTTTGTGTACATTTTATGCCAAAAAAAGTATCCTGTATTATTTTCCTAACTATTTATTTTATTTATATTTGAGCCCGGCTTTCAGCTGGTGTACATTTTCGAACTTTTTTCCAAAGAGTTCGTGCTTATTTGTATACAGAAATGGTACGAACTGCCAGATCACTATGTCTTATTCTCTTTTTTGCTTGTGTGTGTATAAAAAATGTCATGTACGGTATAAAAAAATATTCTGGTAGCACTGAATGATTTTGTAAACAAACTATCATAACAAACTGCCTATAAATTATAACTGTTTTATATATAGAAATGCATTGGGTCCCCGATTTAGAGGTGATACATTTGGTGCTGTATGAATACTATGTGAATGAATAGTATAGTGAATAGTATGATGGACAAAATACCGCATGAATGTGTTCATGCACAGTGAAAAACTTATCTAGATAAACCAAACACTTTGGATACGCTTCTTAACAAAAAGTTGATTTCTTCAAGCGGCTTTTTGTTCTCGATACAAGCTGATGGAACGTGGTGGATCACCATGACTGTGATCACGATACCAAGACGGTGACAAACCATCATCAACTTCTTACGAGCAAGCAAGGCTGCAGTCGGATATACTCCTTCTATTGGAGCTGGACGATGATCACATTCCTCTGCAAGCAGTATAACCACTTAGTAGACGAACGTTTACTCGTGTAAATTACTTTTCTGTGTGAATACTCTAAACATACGATGTGGATACATAAACTTAAAAGTTTTTTTCAATAAATTGATGTTATAAGCTTGAATTTATTTTTACTGGACGACAGTTATTATGTTGGGGAACAATAACACAGAAGTTAGCTCTAATTAATCATCCTTTTTAACTCTAAGATATCATTTAGGTTGTTAGCTTATGCGTTCTATATTGTGTCTCAACTATACTAATTTATAAAATAGGTTTGTGTGGTGTAGGCATAGTGTGTCGTACATAGTCTAACTATACTGCTACTTTATATCTTTAAGCACAAGATGGGACCTATTTAAGATTTATGTTTAAATTAAACAAATAGTTATTGTACATTTTGTCTTATTAACAGTTAATACCCTATTCACAATAGTATATAACGAAGGGCACTGAGCAAGTCACTGTTCTCAAAGCTAGGCTACACCAACATTCTGCATAACGATGCCCTGCTGCGGTACTGAATCATCGTGATATTGCCACCTCATCTGCTGTGGCGGTAGTGTGATCTCGAACTGGGTCCCTGCTGTAGTTTTGGGTCGTGATAGTTGGCTCTTTAGCTTGCTGTTGGCTGATGAATAATAAATAGCTGCAGCTTGAGATTTTTTTTCGTTGCTCCACATATTCACTGGTGTTCGGTATTTTCGCAAAAATTGTGCCGAACCACACACACATAACCATTGTATATCAATTAAATTCAGTTTTCTTTCATATTTTCATTAATTCAAAGGATTTAAATGGAAAAATATCTCAAATACGCAAGCAGATAGCAGCGTTTTTAGCATCTCAAAATAATGTCAAATCGACAGCTCAGCGATAATGATTCCGCTGGCAATTAGACGTTATGGTACCGATTTAGGCAAAACGCCTAGGAAATGAATGAACAAAATCGCGTGACGTCATCAAAACCTCGACGCGCCGCGACACTGATTCCACCTTATTTAAACGTCAGAAACTAGACGTTGTAGTACCGATTATCGCAGCAGCACTGCTGCAGTACTGCTATAAGACGTTGTGGTAGGCCTGCTGAAATTTAATTTGGCATGCAGGTAGTTATAACGTAGGCATCCGATAAAAAGCCACTTTTAAAGGGGTAAAATAGGAATGCAAGATTTACTTCTAAATGCGAGTGAATCCGCGAGCATCCACTAGTCTATGTATTACCGTATTATTCAGAACATATTAAAGTCAAGTTAAATCATTTATTGTGTTATCAATTAAAAATCTGATTGCAGTTGTTTTGCATAAAATAGGTAAACAATGAACACAATGCATTCTTACAGGTTGTTCGCAAAGCATGCAAGCACGGAATTAAAAACCAATGTAAGGTTTACATTGCCATTTTGTTCCGAAGTAATAATTAATTAAAGCAAACGTATATATATTTAATTTAGTTTTAACACAAAACATTACCTTACATGACCTTTGTTATAAGTTCCACAGAACCTACATCAGCAATTACAATAATAGCTAAGTATAACTACAACTCGTACCGTTCGAAACTTTGTCTGTTAATTTGTAATATTGTAGCTATAAAACGACAAAGGAGTTTAAATTTATCGCCGTAGCTAAATGAGAATTCCTGCTGCAATATTGTTTATGTTTTACCTTTATTAAACTGAAATTGGGTACATTGTCTTATGACTCCAATAAAACGTGATTAAATTTTATTGAATTTATCTCTAACAAGATATTTTATAAGCCTTTGTAAAATTTATTTACTACAGGAAGGAAGTTGTCGTTAAATATGGTAATATGTAAATTATTTTTTGAAAAATAAAATCTTTCACTAACTACCTAAAAAATTTATGTATTTTGTTTGAATGAAACTATACTGATATAATATTTTTTTTTTACATAATTTTTAGTTTTTTGTCATATATCAAACAATGATGAGTAAATAGTATATCTAACAAGCGATTGAGATATTATAGCAATGATTATCGGAAACCTTACCCGATAAATAGCATAAATGATAGGGAACCACACAATTTAAATGACACTGTTCTCTCTTTCAATGATGTAAACCATGTTAAATGGAATAAATATATTATTATAACCTGAGATAAAACATCAAATTTTAAATTGAATCACGCACCTTTATTTCCTTCGATCTATCTTGCTCGAATTCTTTATCCAACATGCAAAGGTTTCGGATTATAACTAAACGAGATTTAGAGCTCTTCTAATCTAAACTACAATCTCTTACCACTAAAGCTCGCTTTAAACGCTCAAAGCAATCGGCCGCTTCTGTTTATTTATAGCTCTTTGATGAAGTTTTAAGTCTACGGCGTTGTAAAATTTATAACGCAACCAAATTACCGAGAGCCACGCATGTTCTTAACTGCCTCCAAGTTGAGAGTATAGCAAAGAATCGCGGGGAGTCGGTAGGTCTACTTAAACTGGTAGTGATTTAAGAGTGAGGACACAGACTTGGTTCAGATTGTTTGCTTCTCAGCGGTTTATAGGAACAGATAATGGGGGTGGAGAAACGGCAGATGCGACTTGAATCAGGCCATGAAAAGAGAGATTTTATAGTTTATGTCGCACTCAATTGGATAGTGAAGGGTTATGAGACGGGTTTAAAGCTTATAGAAGAAGTGTTGTTTGAACTGAAGAGTGTATATAGGTTTATAGTTTTTTTAAATAAATATTAAGTGGATTGGCTTGTTTCAAATTGTTTTACAAAGATTTTAGCCAAATAAACAATCGCAACATAAATTGATTAAAATAACAATTACTGTAAGCATATATAGTAATGATAAACTAGTTCCTAAAAATTCATAAGTGTCTAGTTTTGTAAGCGTAGTTTTATAAGCTTATTTCTGATGCTAAGAGCTTATATTTTATCCACTCTTGCAACTACCTAATCAATCTTATTTAATGAAAAGTGTGACTTGCGTTTTATACATGTGAGTAAGAAGAGAGGCCTATGCTCAGCGGTGGGCAATAACTGGCTGATGATGATGATATATAGTATATATTAAAAATATTTTTCAAAGTTTTATTGCTTGTCTTTATTTTTGCCAAATATTACCATTTCCGCTATTTCCTTTGTTTCCCATAGTGTATTGAAATACTTCATACCTATTATTTAAGTCTCAAATCAATATAAGCAAACTCACCGCAACCCAATATCGCCGAAACTAGCAGAGAGCATCGAATATGCCCTATGCGAAGCAAACTTTGGTGTAATTACCTTTGCTTCACCGTACCTAAGACCTACATACTTACATAACGCCTAAGTACATCTGGTTAAATACCTTGCTTCAACGTAGAGCATTGCGAGACAAAGAAAATTCTGTAGAAGATAGTTAACAGTAGACTTTTGAAGCACATTATTATGTAATAGGTAACTGTTATGAATAGAGATACAAAATTCATAAATGATTTGAGAGCGGTAGTCATATCACAATAAAATGAAACTTAAATTATTAACTTCCATAATTTAATTTTTAAGTGCGGCTCTAAAAATATTTTGCCGCCGGAATAAATAAGGGCCTTAAACATTTTCTTCCAGTTTTTTGTTATTGAAGTGTTTCTTAATAGAAATTATTTATTTGGTACGATTACTCTGTTCTTTTAATCTCAAACCGAAAACATATTTCTCTAAGCCAGAATGATAGGACTCAAACACTTAGTAATATGTACGTATCTGCCGAAATAATATTTGTAATTCCAAACAACGAAAACGCATTCGAGTTC
Source organism: Macaria liturata (assembly GCA_964023185.1). NCBI lineage: Eukaryota > Metazoa > Arthropoda > Insecta > Lepidoptera > Geometridae > Macaria > Macaria liturata. The sequence continues at coordinate 8,999,843 of OZ026822.1, forward strand.
TTAATCGTGCCATTAAAAGAAGATTCTCAATCTCCACATGTATGTAAAACTCAAACAGCATTTGTTCCCAACTCCCATCAGCCAACGTCGCCGTTTTAAAGCCCACAAACTCGGCACAAGACGAGTCGCAAGATTATTTTGTTGGTCTTTGTTGAAAGTTTCTTGTTTCGCGTTTTAGCCTACAGCGTACAAATAATACTCGGTTCTGTTACTCGTGTGTGTTTTAATTACAAATGTAACGTTCTAGCGGAAATGAGCGAGTGCTTAGATGAAGAAAAACAAGGAAGTATTTAATGTCATTTTATTGTAAACATATAAAACTATTTACAAAGTTATAAAACGGATATCGTATACATTTTATCAGTAAATTCAATTAGTACATTTTGATAACTGTTCGTACTCGTATAAACGTCGATGTAATATATTTTATTACAGTTTATTTCGTAAATTTTGAATTATTTAGTGACCATACTCCGTTAAAGAATTTATTTATGTACATATTTAATTCAATGAACTTAATTAATATTTTAATACCTATCTACATAATAATTTATATATTTAGCACTAAACATTTAATTTAACCACTCTTCCTTTATAAAATCTGATCCTCTTTCAGCTATCATGATAGTAGGGGCGTTTGTATTGCCTCTTACAATCTTAGGCATTATGGATGCATCTATGACTCTCAGATGTTTTATTCCATATACTCTTAGTCTAGGATCAACTACTGCATCTTTCTCCCACTTAGGCCCCATTTTACATGTTCCTACAGGGTGGAAAATGGTAGAAGTATATTTTATTAGCAGACATGCGAAATACTCTTCTGTTCCCCAATGATAGTTAGAACAAGCTTGCACAGGCACTTTAACAAAATGAGCTCCGCTTAATCTAAACGCCTCAGTATTTTCTAATTCTATTGCATACTGCATTCCCGCTATCAGTACATCTAAATCTTCTCTTTCTGTGAAGAATCTTGAGTATATCAACGGTGGACCAAAAACTGGATCTGTGTTATTTAAAAGTATGTAACCCCTACTTTTGGGAGTCAATAGCAACGGTCGTACCGCCAAACCATCATAGAAAGATAGAGGAAATATATTTGTGGCAATAGCCGTGGTAGGGTCTGAGTAAAATTCCTTAACATTTCTTCCATCGAAATGAAACTGTATATCTGGGGCATTTTCTTCAGCGTAATGAGTTTTTATAAAAGCAGTGCCACAAAGTGTTCCTGATGCAGTTAAAGGACCAGTCTTTTTATCATGTTGCGCGTGGTAGTTGTAAATTTCTTCCATTAGCTGATTTCCTGACACCATGGTCGAAGTTTTATTTGAAAGACTTAAAATTAAAGCATCAGTTGTGATATGATCTTGTAAATTGTGGCCTACACTTAAGTCTGCTATGACCGGAATATCGTAAATGCCCAACTGTTGTTTAGGGCCAATGCCAGATAATAACAATAGCTTAGCAGAATTGACTGTGCCTGAACTGACAATAACTTCTTTCTTTGCATGAGCTTGATAGTAAACTCCGTCTTTTACGTATTGCACTCCAAAAGCAGTCTTTGTAATAGGATCAATCAAAACTTTTGTTGTGAAAGCGTTGGTGATAATTTTTAGGTTTGGTCTTTTGTAACGTATAGGTCTGATGTATGCAGCGTTTGTGGAATGTCTTCGGCCGTTGATGGATGTAGATTGGGCTATATCAGTTCCTAGTTGATTTTCTCCGTTGAAATCGGTGACAGGTAAACCTTTTTCTTTGAAAGCTTGGACGATCATCATTGTGTTGATGTCAATGTAAGGGAATCTCTCGACGTTAAGTGGACCTCCCGTAGAATGGTAATATTTATCTTTTGCTTCAATATCTTGATTGTTTTCAGATTTCTTGAAGTATGGCAGCACCTAAACAGATATTTGACTTTTAAACCTTAACTTTTGTTTTTTTTTTATCATGGAGCATTGTTAAAAAAATTATGATATAATTATCATCATCATCAGTCTGTGTTTACCCAATGCTGAGTATAGGCCGCCTCACCAACGTGCAACAACAATAATACAGTACAATTTTTTTTATGATAATTGGTTTATTCAACAAGCATCAGGTTTGAGATTTTACTAATAAGTAAAGTGTTTTTATCTCTACTTATCTGTGAGTTTGATTTGTTTGAAAAGTTCAATACAGCGATAGACAAAACTTTGAACGTACCTCTCGGTAGCTCCATCCAGTATTGCCCAGTTCAGCCCAGCCATCGTAGTCTCGTCTGTTGCCTCTCATGTAGATCAAGTAGTTGATGGCACTGGAACCTCCCATCGTCTTGCCTCTGTAACCACAACAATAAACTATAAGTCTTTCATCAGGATTGTACAAAGAGTTTTAGTTCGCTAAATAAGTGGAACAACTTCATTAGTACAAGAAGGTTTAGTTTACTACAGTACTAGTACATTAATAATAATACTAAACAACATTACTAAGCACATCTAAAACTGTATGTACTTAATATGATTTATAATATGATGGATTATGATTTAGTAACAACACTACTCTTATAGGAATAAGTTTTAATACTGTTGCTAAGATTAACCGTCAAATCTCAATTTTCTTGCAAAGTAGGCGGCACAGAATTCAGAAGTTATAGGGCAGTTAAATCAAACACATTACTGTTTGCAAATAAAGTACAAACAAATAAAAGAAACGAAGTATGCAGGTGAAAAATATAACAGAAAGTGGAAATTTGACAGTGCATATTAAATAACTGTAAAGAAAATCTACGCTAAAATTATAACTGACAGTATTAGTACATATTAAATTAATATAATGACTCAAATATTACAATACGACCGGTTAGATGAAACAATTAGATCAACAAAATAACATTGAAACAGTTTGAAAAACTAGTTAATGACACGTAAAAAATATACCTACTAAAATACAGTTAAAAAACCTTACCACAAACTAAACGTCCATTTACCTAACTAACAATTAAATTAGTACAACAAAGTAAACTACGTACCTACGTAGCTACATACAAATTTATTATTTTTCTACCAAGTAATTGTTGACTCACCAATCAAATTGTGTAAACTCATATTTCTCATACTATGTTTCCAAATATAGCCTGCATGCGGAAAAAAATTAAAGACATTGCTATTTTAACAGAACTCAATAGTACTAGCAAAATGGTACGCCATTTTTTGCTCTGCTAAAATCAAACAACATTGTTATAGTGTCTGAAAAAGCATTTATTTTTATTTTAGCGTGCCGGATATGCTAGTAGAAATACTAACGAACGAATGCTAGTAATTATCAAATGTTCCTTTTTTGGGAAGCCAGTTCTTCTTATTTATTCGTTGCAGACGATCTATTAAAGTTTACATTTTATAAGTGCAGTGTAAGCATGCAGTGAAATAAGTAAAATTAAAATAAGAAACGATCGAGAAGATTTGATTATAAGTCCATTTTATTATTTCTCAGCTTTGTAAAACCATGTGTTATACGAAGTAAATAAATATTTTCTTAGATATCAATCGACTTCGTGAATTACATGTTTATATATTATATTAGTATGGTACATCATCCTCCCAGTCTTCTTTAATCATATCGGAAACTTTTTCTCCGATCATTATAACCGGGGCATTTGTGTTACCTCGAACAATATGTGGCATTATAGAAGCGTCGGCTACTCTTAATCCCTTTATTCCATATACTTTTAGTCTCGGATCCACAACAGCATCTTTGTCCTTCTTTGGTCCCATCTTACACGTACCAGATGGATGGAAAATTGTCCCAGTATATCTTGTGAACAAGCAAGCAAAGTATCTCCGAGTGCCCCATTTATATTTTCTGCAAGCTTGTACTGGTTTCCTTATAAATCTGACACAATTTTCTTTAAAAGGCTCTGTATTTTCTAAATTGACCACTAATCTCAAAGCTTCGACCAGAGTAGCCAAATCTCTTCTAACTGTAAAGAATCGGGGGTATATTAAAGGTGAACCAAATATTGGGTCCGTTTTGTTTAAAGTCAGATAGCCTCTACTGTCAGGGTGTAAAAGAATCGGTCTCACGTTAATGCTATCATAATATGAAAGAGGAAGAACGTTTATCGCCAAATATGTTGTACTATCAGAATAAAACTCTCTAGCGTTACGTCCATCGAAATGAAATTGTATGTCTGGAACTGTTTTGTCTTCGGGAGCGAATTTTGTTCTTATAAATGCTGTCATCTGTAACGGTCCTGTAGCTGCTAATGGATTGTCATAACGACGATCTTTTGAAAAGTCTTTCAGTTCATTTAAAATTTCTTCGGAGCTAATCATTGTGGACGTTGCGTTTGACAGTTGCATGAGCATTGCATTTGTAGTAGCATGATCTTGTAAATTTCTTCCGACGCTCAGATTTTTTATGACAGGTATTTTAAGAGCTTCCAAGTCTTTTTTAGGACCTATACCAGATAGCATCAGTATTTTAGGTGTTCCTATTGCTCCTGCGCTGAGAATAATTTCCTTTTTAGCATGAACTTCGTACCAAGTACCATCATTCAAATATCTGACTCCATATGCTTTTCCTGATAATTTTCTAATTAATACTTTAGTTACAAATGCATTAGTGACTATGCTCAGATTTTCTCTTTTGTATCTGATTGGTCTTATAAATGCAACATTGGAAGATACTCGTCTTCCATCTTTTGAATTGGTTTGAGTAGTCATAGTTCCTATTTGAGTCCTTCCATTAAAATCAACGAGAGGTAAACCCGTCTCATGAAAAGCTTCGACAAGCATCCCTACATTTTTGTCCATGTATTTGAATCTCTCTATGTTCATTGGCCCTTTAGTGCCGTGATATTTAGTATTTTCGGCTTCATTGTCTTGGTTATTTTCAGATTTTTTGAAGTATGGTAAAACCTGAAAACAATATCAGAATTTCTTTGATTATCCGATTATCCATTTATTTCTAAAATATAAATTAAAAAAAATGGTAAACAGTATGAGTAGATATATAATTACACCTACGTCTTTGTAACTCCATCCATAGTTTCCAAGATCAGCCCATTCGTCGTAATCTCTTTTGTTACCCCTCATATAGACTAAATAATTAATAGCACTGGAACCACCCATTACCCTACCACTGAAAAAAGAGGTTTTTTACAATTATTTATGATAACAACATGCTTCTAAAATGCCTTATATAGTTTGATTTGAATTTTTATACAATTCAAGCGCGAAAGTAGATAATTTCTTACCACGTACGATCCACCATGAGCTAAGATTATCGCGCTATCATAAATTAAATACAAAGGTGACATCGTGTGAACAGTTTTTTTATTAGCGTAATACAGATCTAATGACAAAGACGACAATGAGTTGTAATGATTAACTTTCGTTACGATTACTTCTTTTTATGCATCCAATTCTTCCGTATTTCAAGTGTCAATTAGATTTTACATGTTTCTTGTTGAAGATACCAGTTTTAGATTGATTTTCCAATTGAACATTACGTGTCTTCTCTATAGTTCCAGTTAATGAGAGTGCCATAGAGGATGAACTGTCCACCATCAATGCTATATCTATTCCACAGAATTTAACTAAATCATAAAATCATAAATCATAATGTTTATTAACCTTACGACATCGCGCCGTACAGGGCAAGTCAAATAACATAGGTAATCACTTATTAACAGTAATGTCTCTTTTAAAATACTTATTGCTATACACTTATTATAATCAGTGAGCCTAAATAAAATAAAATATTTAATTTGGAAAACAAAATAAAATCAAATAATCAATTAATAGAATACAATATTGGCTTTAAACAAAACAAAACACAAGGCAATATTTATTGAAAAAATGAAGTTTCTGTAATTGAGCTTTTCATAAATTCATTGAGTGCGTAAAACGGGTTAACTTCAAAGAATTGTTTCAACTTTCTTTTGTATGCACTATATGGCAGATCTGTGATACTCAGTGGCAATTTATTATACATACAAACTACTACTTACTACTAACTACTTTTCACCATGAGCCGATGCCGTCCTCTTCTATCCATCAATATTTTCACTGCTAAGATGCTGAACATCCACACTAGATAAACATTTCCCTCACTATCTCTAGTTTCATCAGTTTCGATGTTCTACGATATGATTTCCATATATGCGTAAGTTTGGACTTAACACGTAACAGAATTTTCATAAATATTTTAGTGCTGAGAGTGACGAAAGGTCTATAATGATTCGAAAGTTATCTCTCTCTATCTCTTTCCCTCTCTCTTTAAGTCGTAGGTATTTTTCATGATTTAGGTTCAAAATTCCTCACACAATCAATTCGTTAGATGACTTCTCTTGGGCAGATACATCGTGGTGGGCGCCCAAGTCCTTTCACGGAAAACAGATGTTCTCGGATATTGTCGTCCTAATTTCATTAGTATTATTCCTTACCTAAACCAGCTGCAGCTCTGCCCCCTCTGCGCTCGACAGGTCTTCTCTTCAGGCTGCGTCCGATAGTTCCAATCGATGGAAGAGCTGCCCAGCACCGGCGCCAGACCTGGGACGCTGGTTACTTCTGGCTCTTCTGGACCTGCCTCGAGAAGTAGGACCTGGGAAGTAAAAATAAAAAGTCATTAAATATTTGAATGGAATATTGGCTAGCAATAACAACAAATATGAAGGATGCTTGAGTCAATTTTATTTCATGCCTAAGTTGTTGAATAAATGTTTCCCCATTTACATTTGTAGTGTGCATTGATAAAATTGAAAAAATGTGAGAGTGCTAAAGCTATATACTAAATATATAAAACTCAAATGCGACTGACTGGCTGATATAGTGATCTATCAACGCACAGCCCAAACCTTTGATTGGGCTGAAATTTGGAATGAAGGTAGATGTTATGACGTAGGCATCCGCTAAGAAAGGATTTTTGGAAATGCTTCTTTAAAGGGGTGAAATAGGGGATGAAAGTTTTACTTCTTAATGCGAGCGAAGCTGGGAGCCCACTAGCCATTTTCAGAATTCAAACATGACGTGTGTGATACCCAATCAATTTATAGCAGCATTTTAAACTAGGCTGTAGTAACAAAATGGCATTACAACTAAAATATAGTTCCTAACAACTTTTCAAGGCTCCATCAACACTGAACAGTTAGCTCCCGCTAGTTACTAAATAAAAACTAAACTCATCTCTGTACCGCCACAAAGTTTGATTGGCTCCAAACTATCAAAATTAAATTAATTGCCTCGACCAAGGCACGCCAGTGTTGATAAATGGAACTTTGTATTTTCATTTAAGGGGTCATACCTAAACGGATGCTGATGAGGGAAAGAGTTATTTTACTGAGAAGACGACAATCGTTAGGCCATGTTAATTAGGGTGGTTTAAAAACAGACTCTGAGACCAGAGTTGGCCACTTTCATACTGACTGTAAGAGAAGAAAAAAAAAAAAAAAAATTTAGGACATATCACACAGCGCCATCTAGCCCCATACTAAGCTTACGCTTGTATCATGAGTACTAGATAACGGATATACTACATATATACTTTTTCTTTTGTAAATACATACTTATTATACATAGAAACGACCAGACTTAACACAAGTAATTACCCGAATTAATCGAACCCGCACCCCTAGATTAGAAGGCAGAGAAAAGGCTGGCTGTAGCGCAGTTGATTATGATATAGCCTTTTTTAATACTATAAATACGGATATGTTTTTCCAAGCAATAAAAAACTACTCAAAAATTTTTTCGTCCAATACACAGCAGTTCAGTTTTTAGATTATTCTTTGTATAGAGAACGTTGAAGCTAAGGTGTAGGTTGTGAAGGTCAAATACAACGTTTTAACAGGCGTTTGCGATACAGTTCCATCCAGGGTCAGACAAGCATCCACCTTGGGACTACATATATCGAATGAAAGTGAGCAACTCTGGTGTCGAGAGTTTATCAAGCTGCCTTAAAAGGCCTCTGACACGGCTCAATGACTTCCGTACTAGACAAACAGCCGGGATCTACAACTTAATATGTCATCCAACCATGGAAGCGCCCAAAACGGAATGTCACTTTTCATTCACCCATCCGTGTACTACCCGCGTCGACCATTGCTTAACATTGGTAATCGCATGCGATTGTCTCCGCTAACTGAGCTATGGACGCTTCCAGTCATCTGGTGGTTAAATATAAAATACTACAGTCATGTTCCTCGTTCAAGTTTATCTGTAACTTTAGTACCTGCAGCCGTTCTATGATGAACGAGCGAAATGAGCAATTTATTTTAAACTGGAATTTTGTTTGTGGTTTTGTTTTTGCCATCACATTTTTCTGTTTTCCTGAATCTAGCGTGGATGATTTATATTACATATAATAATATTGGTGTGTGCAGCCACTTGAGTTGAGAAGTGATATGTTTTCTACTGTCATTTACATTGTTCACTCGTAGCCAAAACTATTTTTGACAACTCAATTTAAAATGCAAATCACTTCATGAATGTATTTTAAAATGTTTTTGATATCTTTGTATTCCAGAAAATGTATTTTCAATTGACAAAAAATACTAATTGATACATTATTATTTATTGTTTCTAAATATTGCGATCACTGAGTCTATGATTAAGTTAATAGGATAAGAGAACCCAGTAGTTAAAGTCAAGTTATATAAATACAAAAATTAAATAAATAAGTTCAATAGACAACACCTTTTAAAGCACACGTTTCAGGACTTCCCCGTATAAATCCGGAGTTAAGATCTGGTAAAACTCGATAAAGCTTCGAACATCAAGTACTTGCTAATACGTGCCTAGTTTTATAAGTCGCAACTCCTCTTTACTGCTTTCAATCAATGACTTTGAAAAATCGATACGCCTAATAACCTAAATTGGGAAAATGGAGTTGAAAAAGTGATATGATCATCCCGAGACTTCAGTAATCTAATGATAACATTTTATTAGATACGGATAATGCACACTTAATAGGTGTAATTAAATTGATGTCTAACAACATTCAATCATTCAATCAACATTCAATAATTTCCAAAGTGGTGTCTACTACCTGTTTAGCAGCTAAATTAATTAGTAAAATTATCATAAACATAATTTATTTTTGCTAAAACGTGGTGTAATATAGTACAATTGGCCTACACATTATAAAGTTATCTATTCCACAGGTTTTTGCCTTGCAGCGTGCAAAATAAGTAAAGTGTAGGTTTCAATAAGATTCGAATAACAATATCAATAAATAGTTTTCTTCTCGGCAATTTAATGACATCTACATCCTACAACGGGCATAAATTTGGCATTCACCTTAAAAGTCTTTAAAAATCCAAGTGGAACAACATACCTTTTGACTAAAACCATCAGCCAATTAGGGACCGTCTAGTGATTATAAAGTCGTGGAATCACAACTTATCTTCACTGCTTTAAAACTTAATAAAGTCGGTAAGTTGTCTCGTTGGAAACTTGTATCGATAATATCGCCAGTATTAGAAGCTGCAGATTTTCAATTTTGTCATCATAATTTTGTAGTTGGGAATTCCCCTTTGATGCCTGAAGATGGAGTGACGGAAACTTTCATAGTTAACGGGTAATAGTGCTTCTAGAATTAATAGGTACTATGCTACGAATAATGGGAACATCTTTCAGCACTTTTCATTAACACTTTTAGTTTATACCTACCTTCATAAAATGTGGTTAAAAATTGTAAAGTTAAGTATAATAATATCTGTGTCATACTTTACTGAGTAGTAGAAAATAAAGGCTATTTTTATTTTATTTTATTTATGCTACGAATAATATTGATTGAGTGTACATAGGTAAATGTGTTACACCCTGAGCTGCAGCAATGCTTAACATCAAGGAGGTTTTAGTCAAACGCAATCAAGATTGATAACTTAGGTTTAGTTACCTTGGCCTTTACAGTGTCCAAATTAGTTTTAGTAACTATAGGTTAAGCCTGAAATAAAATGTCTTATATTTATTTATTTTATTTTTTAAGTTCTTATTTGTAGGTGTACCCACAACTTTTATTTGCTTGCCTCTGATAAAGAATCTCCTACTATAGTATACAAAAAACTTATCAAATTGGTCCTACTTTTTGTGCGTTAACAAATCATAAACATTTATACATTAGCTCACAAACACACTTAACACATATTTTTTTACTCGTTATCACGTTGAAAGTGAATAAAATATGTGTATTATATTGAGCAATTACCTTAATAAACGTCTGTAGGTAAACATTCAAATCCAGACCATATTATTATACAGAACACATACATCATACCCACATTGGGTAGAATTGAGCAATAGCAAAATAAATTTAGCAGCAAAATTCTTCTAAGGCTAGGTAACTAGTTGGAAACTCCGACATTTCGAGTTTATCTCTGTCGCGAAACTAAATAAAGCTTTCATGCCCAAACGCGAAACTAAGCTTGGAACTTGCTCCTTTGATATTTTATTTGTTCTGATTATCTTGTCTAGGAAATCTTGGTTCTATTAAAGACGGTCAGGAGATAGGTGGTTTAAAGTGTCGCCATTTTTTTATACATATTTTCTTCTCTTCGCTTGTTTGCAGTGGCATAATAGTTAAGAAAAATATCGTACGTTTTCAATTAAAATTAACTTGATTTAACTAACAAAATGTTACAAATTTCAAATGAGTTTTGCCGAAAACAATATAAGTATTGACGATGTTTTTTTTAAAGGTGAATTAAGTTCAAGCTCAAACCACTACAGCTACTATATTTTATACCAGTGCTCGCCTTCGGCTTCGCTCGCATTCGGACTCCTAAGACTTTATGCTACCTACATACCAAAAAACATGATGATCCGTTCAGCCGTTTTAGTGTGATGAGCGTTTGAATAAACAGACAAACTGATAAACAGAGACACAGATAAACAGAGAAACTATCAATCCTAAGTATCTCAAAATATTTATTTAAATATCTTCAATGTTCAGACTTTTGACACTCTTCAGCTTTATTTAGGTACCTTTAGATAGTTAATAAAATAAATAAATAATAAATATTTCGGGACATTGCACACAGCGCCATCTAGCCCCATACTAAGCTTACGCTTATATCATGGGTACTAGATAACGGATATAATACTTATATACTTTTCTTTTGTAAATACATACTTATTATACATACAAACGACCAGACTCAACACAAGTAATTATACATTTTTAAAGTTCATAAATACTTGTGTCATGCGGGAATCGAACCCGCAACCCCTAGATTAGAAGGCAGAGCCACTACCAACTAAGCTAACTACTACTTCTACTACTACTACTACTACTACTACTAGATTCTATTATATACGTTCCTTAATTTTATCCTATTTATAATAGTCGTTTATTTAAGCTCAATTTTATAGATTTATAAATATCACAGTTATGTTTGACTTGAATGTCAAGCAATAATTCAAATAAAACTTTTACAATTACGACATCGAAAACAAGGATAGAAACCAATTTATGTTCCTCATTAATTTAAACAGAAAAGGGACTCCAAATAAAGTGAGTGAGAGTTAGCAAGAGGAAATGATAAAACGCTATCTTGAAATGTTACTTGATCAAAGTCAGATGTCAGAGCTCGAAATAGCAAAACTTTGGGAAAACAATTTCCATGCTATCTTTATTTATAAAATGTTTTGAAAAAATAATTCTTTCGTCTTTTTTTACCTCACTATTTATTTATTAAACTTTTACAAATAAAAAATATTTTACGTACGAAAGATTAAACCAATAAAGTTAAAAGCTAGTTAAAGCTAATTTTTATTTTGAGATAAAAAATACACATTTATCATTGTTTAAGCAAGTATAAACAAAAAGTATCCGACCCAGAGGCAGACCACCAGCCAGGTGGTCGGATAACATTTCTAAACAAGTAGGTAGGAGATGGATTAGACAGGCAGGAGACCGTACTATGTGGCAAGTTGGAGAGGAGGCATACGAGTATACTCAGCAGTGGGTGAACACGGGCTGACATGATGATGATGATGATGAAGTATCAAAATCTATTTCAAGACAGATGTGGACGCAACTGGCTTTAGATAAAGGCAAGTATAGAGGCATGTACAAAAGAAGACAAAATCAGGTACCTTTATTTTAGTATAGGTTCGCGCTTGACGACATTTAGTCTTATATTAATGTTGTAATATAATTATATGTGATGTAACACGCTTATCTTTAAGCATAATGATGACATGTAAATAAAACCATTTTAAAAAGAGGTTATATTTTTTACCTGGGATAGGTTTACGTTTGACTACAGCCTGCCCGATGTTAAGCATTGCTGCAGCCTAGGGTTTAACACGCTTACTTAGAAGATACCTATAAACTCTAGAAAGATACCTATATAAAGATGAGAGACAACTACAACTTACACAAAAAACAACAGAAAAAACTTTATGCAGCAAAATCTCAAGTCATCTGCGCCGTAGATATCATAAAACTAAAACAATACGAATCCCAGCGTTCAAAGCGAAAAACTTTTACAATTGAGCTCCCATACTAACTTCCACTTAGCCAATAGTGTAGCGAACAAAACACCGCTTCACAATATACTAGTAGTGGCCCGCGGCTTCCAACATGTTAAATAACTTTATTATTTAATACTTGCATTATGTGAATAAAAATAAATACATAACATCTCCGCATCCATTTCAGCAAAAAAGAAGAGTAAAATTTGCTTCCAAATTTAATATGATGTACTCGTATGTAAACCAATTATTATAATTGTTTTCATAAGACAAAGGTGAAATAACAAAAGTGCTAATTAACACTTAAAAATGAAGTTTTTAAATGAAAAAATAAATCTAGTTTAAAAATATTTTTATGTATGCTGTTAAATTATGTACTTATTCTGTTACATATATATAGCGAACAAGATAAAAAAAAACAAGCTTGTTGCCAATAAAAAACAGACAGACAAGCGTTGTTAAATTTTCAGAGAACGGAAAACGAAACTTTCCAGAAACTAGGAAGTTTTAAATAAAGCTACAAATTAAGTGAATTATGAATTCTGAGAAAGTTTTGTGTTCGATATCGGATTTGCAGCCTGATTGGACTATTACAATCCTCAGACGGATCCGGTTTAAATCGTTAGTTGGAAAAAGTTTTAACAACTTTTTATTCTATTTCGCCGGTATTATGCTTTTTAAATCGAGTTGTAAAATAGTTTGAATATAAAATCGAGCATCCATACAATTAGCGTATCTTTTTATCGACTTTTTTTAATTGTGGTACATAATTTAGAAAGAATATGCATGTTACACAAAATATTGAAATTGAAAATATATATTTTTCTGACTAATCCTACTCCCTGTCTATCTTACTAATAATATATCATAATATAATCTTATATATCTGTGTTTATGTACATTATGTTTAAAATTTGTGTACCTATACGTCTGTTACTTTTTAACGATGAAATTGGGTACGAATTTTAAATATTGTTAGGTAAACCCCGAAAAATCAAATATGCTATTTGTTGGTTCGGCTTAACACTAGTAACGCCACGGGGCTCTGCTAGTCAACTATATTTTTTTGTATGTTTTACCCATATGCTTTAGCATTATTGTAGTAGTAAGCTGTTAGTACATAAGTAAATGCAATAAATAAATATAAATCATGTATTAATAATATTATTAATAACTGTATAAATAGTATTAATAACTGTTCAAAAAAAACAGTAAGTTATAATTGTTTACTATGTATTATTTTATTACAAAACGTATTTTAGCAAAGACGTGGTTGCCACAGGTATGACTCAATTAAGGTAAATAAATTAAATGCCGCAGTTTACATTGTGGTTTCATATCATAACAAAAGCATTTAGAAATACGCGAGAGTCAATCTATTTTCCTTACAAAAGACGCGTTGTTTCATGCAATATTTTGCAGAAATAATGTTCATTACAAAATGTGGTATTATTTACCCTGAACGTAAATTCTATAGGTCCAATAATTATAGTTTTGCAATAAAACAGGCATTGTGTTTAACAATGCCTTTTTTATACCACTTGTACCTAGCTGTATTGGTTTATTTGATGAAATATAAAGCGATGTTGCAGTTAAAATTAAGTGGAAGGTATTAATTTTACGAATCTATCGTAACCGACTTCAAAAAAGGAGGTTATCAAGTCATTTGAAAGCTTTTTTGTGGTTATATTTTTTTTAATTCGACGTGGATTGTTTGCGAAATGGTCCTATATTTATTTTCCATTCGGTTCATTACTTTTTGAGAAAAAAACAGTAAACCAACAAATTGATAAAGTTTATGCGAACCAATTTTATAATTTTTTCCAAAACGACTAATTGATCGGGTTTTGATGCAGTTTTCTGTAATGTAATGAGGTCTGATTGGTGTATGTAACTAAATAACTAGACCGATTTTGATGCAGTTTTCTTTGATAGGCTTAGATTTGTTCAGTAAAGTGACAGTTGACTTGAAGTCGGTTCTTGTTTTTTTTTTAAATAATGATTATTATTTAAAAAGAAAGTGCTCCGTATATTTTAGCAAAATACATGAAACACGAGTTACAAATACTACTTTCAAAACTACATTCACATACATACATATGTATGTTACCAAATTAATGTGTGTTTCAAAAGCATCCTCTTGACATATCAAGTTTAAAATAAGATTACTCCATATTTCATACCTTCATTATAATTATCAACTTTCTTATTACCTACACTATTGTCTACTGATATACCTAGATATGAAATTGCATTATTTTTTATGTTAAATGAATAGGCAACAATTTTAATTACAATCTTAAGTTGTGACACTGTACCGTTTTAATAAAGAGGTGTGACGAATTGCATTTTATTTGCGGGTTTCATTTGAACCTATTTTATTTATTAGTGTGTGCAACAATTCATATTAAATTTCGATTTATTAATAATTGATATATAGATAGATAACACTTTATTAAAGACACCAACATTGAATTAAAAATCACAATTAAACACACAAAACTTAAAATTAGTGTCCCAATTGGCGATCTTATCGCTCAAAGTGATCTCCTCCAGGTAACCAATCTAGCAGGGATCAGATGCTAAAAATATATAAAGCAGGTTCGAATTTTTGATTCAAATAAAACAACTCAGCCTTAAGTTATATTCCCGGTTTTTGATGGTCCTGAAACATGTGGTAGACATCACAATGTTTTCAAATATAATATAAAAATGTGCACAATATCATATGCAAGTTGTAGCACATGACCTTATCTAACATCTTTACAGTAAACAACATCATACGAGCCATGTCCTATATTAGATTATGGCATCGATTTCCATATAAACTAGGCTGCATTGGGACATTGTAGATTGGAGACACTAATAATACAACAGGGAACTTAACGAGGTGAAATTAGGTACATGGCAGCACTCACGCATAATACGGAATTTGTCAAACTAGGGCACTTGGTTACTAGCGCCCGTAGCTCAGCCAGCGGAGGCAATCGCAGGCGATTACCAATGTTAAGCAAAGGTCGACGCGGTCTGTCCTTGGATGGGTGACCGAAAAGTGGCATTCCATTTAGGGCGCTTCCGTGGGTCGGATGACACGTTAAATTGTAGGTCCCGGCTGTTTGTCTAGTTCGGCAGACGTTTTGCCATGTCAGAGGCCCATAGGGTTGGTTTGAAAACTTTCGACACCAGAGTTGGCCACTCTCATTCGATAAGAAGAAGAAGACTTGGTTACTTGCGTTGGATGACAAGTTGAATAGTAGGTTTTGGGTGTTCGTTATAGTACAGCAGCGTTAAGCCACGTCAGAGGCCCTTAGGGTGGATTGAAAACTGTGACACAAGCGTTAGACAATCTAAGACTATTTTATTTACTTACTTGGTTATGTATTTGAACTCTCAACGGTTAGTTAATTGTGATAAGTCTTATTTCTATAATACCTGTTAATAATATTGATACCAATTATTTCGTTATTAGTTCGCCGATATTTTGATATATTTAAATAAACATCTGTGTTTTAGTGGTATCGAAGCCAAGGGACAAGTTCACAGATTAAGCGACAGAGTTTTGTTACATTTTTAACAGAATGATTGTCAAACTATGTATATGACATGTATTCTCACTATCCGTTTCCGCTTTCATAAGCATCATCATTTATGCCTTTATCTCAAAACTTGATTGCTAAATTCAGTTGCATGATACAACAACGCATATAACACACAAAACTTTATCAAAACATCCAGCAACAAAATCCAGCTCAACATTTGACTAACAGAACACTAATCAGTCGTCTATGTACATGACAACATACAAACGATTCTCCAATGGCATCACGACACATGTTTTCACAGATTTGCAAACAATATTTGTGTTAGCCGGCAACTGCAATTGCATAGAACGTAAACGGGTTAACTTTATTCGTAGTGTTGGGGCATTAATGTCTGAATCGGCTTTGTGGTACAGTGGTCAAACAAAGGACGACGCGATCAGTCCTTGAATGGGTGACCGAAAAGTGGCATTCAATTTTGGGCGCTTCCGTGGGTCGGATGACACGTTAAATTGTAAGTCCCGGCTGTTTGTCTAGTACGGCAGTCGTTAAGCCATGTCAGAGGCCCTTAGGGCGGCTTGATAAACTCTCGACAGCAGAGTTGGCCACTCTCATTCGATAAGAAGAAGAAGGTGCCGTGGTTAGGTGCTTGCTTTTCATGCCGGAGGTCGTGAGTTCGATTCTAGCTTTAGACATTTATTTATGCTCTTTTTACGTCCTTACGTCTTTTTATGACACGTGAGAAGCTTACATGAAAGACATTAGTAGTCACTTTTGGTTTTGTTTTTATGTTTCATGTCACAATAAATTTATTTTATTTCTATTCTTATTTTTAAAAACCTCTGAATCTCTATCCTTACAATACGTCATGCCTAACTAGTTCAATACATCTACCTGCCTTTGAATGAAAGAAAAAAAAAATCCAGGACTTTCCACACGCACGGCGCCATCTAGCCCCATACGAAGCAAACGCGTTTGTCATTAGCACTAGGTAACGTGTCTATAATACTTATATAATTTATATTTTATTGTGATATTATTATAACAATTGTAGGCTTAAGAACAGCACTAGTTAACTCTGTGACAGATATTATTGCTACCGTGGAAAATAGGCTGTTTGCTTGAAATATTGAATCATATTGCGATTGCTCGTATGAACGTTAAATTATTGTGAATGGGAAGTTATGCTAGATTTATTTGCAAACTTTAACATTTGCTTAGTTTATAAGTGAAATATTGTTTTATCATTGTCAAAACTATCAATAACATAAAAAATACTGTTACTAAGAAGTGATTAAATTCATTCAATATCACACCGTCATACTAATTAAAAATGTCTCGTTTTTTAGTAGTAAATATACGGTTCCTATAATGACAAAGGCTACTTTTTATCAAGAGCACACGCAAACTCGTGGGTATTCACTGGTTATTATTGTACGAGTAAGTAAGGCAATAAAATTGTTATAAGAGCAGTAAACTCTAAAACGTAACATAATGTTTATCTCTCTAGAGTTTGATTAATTTAACCAACCTAACATAGCAGTATATCATGAAAGTATATATTATTTACTGTCACAAAGTACCTGAATTTTAAATTGACATACATGATACCATTTAATTCGCATAAAATTTTAATCCACGTCGGATTTGCAACAGAACTCTTCAACAGAGCGATTGGTGGATCTAAAAGGGACAGGCCAAGGGTCGCTCGGGTCATAGAGCGTCCTATAGGCAGAAAATATACGTAGCTATTGAGAAAGAAGGGCTTATTCGAGTGGTATACGATATCTATTATTTATGGGAACTCGTAAAGAAATAGATAGACGTTTCATTTAATTTCATTTTTTTTCGCTAGATGGCGCTGTGTGCAATGTCCCGAAATATTTATTATTATTATTATTAAATAAAGTGTGCATTTTTTTTAAATGTGCACTTTAGTAAAATTATCGACAAGCTGAATAGTAATGAAGTCCTTGATGGTGACTAAATAAACAAAAATTCATAAACCATTATTGTAGCAACGGTTCTTGGATGAGTGTTCTAATTTGTTATTCAAGCAATTTGAAGTTTCAACCTAAACCAGCTACTTACAAAATTCCAAACTTTATTGCTATCAATAATTAATAATCGATAAAACTCTAATAAACAAGTGTTGTAAACAGCCAAATAGCGATGTGCAGATAAACATAGTGGCCTTTTATCGCAAATCAGAAGAATAAGGTCCATGGTTACGCTCTAATTCTTTTTTCTGCGCGTTTGGCGATAAAAAGGGGTTGTGTCACAATAAATCTCACTCATTGATCTGATTGTTGAATTCAAGGGCATTATCTAATATCTATTTTCACGTGCTAATTAAAACCTCGAGTCATTTGGGTGGCGAATTACGTAAGTCGATCGGAATGCGGACAGACTTTTGACATTGGCTTGGTACTGTGGCGCTCACGCCACAGTACAATTCAAATTCGTTCAATTCTCAGAATTGAACGTTTTGTCTTAGTATTTTTTGGGTATGAATGTAATGCAAAATGTATGATTGGAATACACGCCTTACTGTCAAATATTTACTCGTAATATTGTTTATCCTATACGGAAATAATACTGTAAGTAAATATTATATTTGATATTTTCAAATTATTATTCCAATAGTGCTTAATAATATTTGAATGTCCGGTTTAAAAAAATATTTATTATGCGTAGAGTACGTGAAAGTGAAAATTTATTTCCAAATTTACATCTAAATTAGAATGGATGCAGTATGCAGTAAATACTCGAAAATATGTTATGTGAAATTATGTGATTGCTGTATCAATTCACGGGTAATAGAATATGCTAATTTTCATGCGTGATTAAAAACGAATTTATTTCGTTCTTAGTCAAATAATTTCCTTATTTCACGAAAGTACTAGTATTTATTTTCTGTTTTAACATAAATAACTTCACTTTTTTTTTTTAAATAATTTTATTTTATTTAAGTACAATAATAAAATATAAAAAGAAGGGAAGAAAAACTAAACATACTACTTCTAACTACTACAAAAAGGGGCACTTAAATAACTTCACTGTGCATGTATGTGTGTGTATTTCTTAACATTTATGACCAATTCAAAAGTAAAGTAATATAAATCTTTATGCCAAATTTCATACAATTAAGTTAAGTTGTTTGATTTTGAAAACGGCACATATATATACATATGTAAATACATGGAATGAACATCAAGATAAAATATCTAATTAATTTGCTACTAATAATATTAATTCATGTAATAGGTTGTTACCGTTATAATTTAGTAAATATATAAATAAATAAATATATGAAATCAAATTTTTAGCTATGCACATTATAATATTTACATTAATATGTGACACAGATACATATAAGTGAATCCACGGGTCACCACTAGTTTTGAATAAATCCGATAAACGCGCATGTATCAGTTAAATCTACTTTCACTCTCAGCAAGAAATCGTTCACGATGTAAACATGTAATAAAGGCACACTCAAAACCCTCTCAGAATGTAGGTATGCATGCTGGAATCTTTGCGGTGAGTAGAATTTCGTCACAGCTACAACTTTTCACTTTTTTAGGGGTAAATTATACAGGGTCCAAGATTTTTTTACAGCCATACTCTTTATTTTTTATATAAATAGTAGAAAACTTTAGAAAAACGATAAATATATATAAAAACGATAATATAATTTAACCAGTCAGGGCGTCAATATAAATCTTACTTAGCCATTTCTCACGTCACTTTTAGTAAGAAAAAGTAAGAATTTAATTATGTATATATTTTGCAATCGACGAGAAATTATATCATTGCAATCGACGACAATTTTTATGAACGTCTACTTCTGAACACCAGTATAGGTTCTAGTACAGGTAAAGTTATATTGAAAAGACACAATACCTATATCGTTTTTAGCATCTCTTTACACCAGGCAAGTGTGTGCAATTCAAGGAATAAATATGCCTCTCTTTGGTGTTATTTTATTAAAATTGCACATAATTTGTCTGTCAACATATTCTGCTCTGTGCTCTTACCTACATTTTAGAGGCAAGCTGTCAGCCCCTTTTAGATTGATAGTTTTATTGGCAACTCAAGAAAGGGTTCTTTCCCTATAGGATTACAAAAAATAGATGGTAACAATTCTACCCCGGGAAGTATGGGAACGGTGTTTCCGTTATTTTTCTGTCACTTATTTTCAGAAATACTTCTTAGAGATACAAATACGGCTTTCTGTTTATGTAACTATTGTTGGATTTCTTGTGTAATTGGTTTTGATTAACTGAAATTGTCTGTTATTAAAATAATAATTGCATAATTTTAATAAATTATGCAAATAAATGTTGATGAAGAGTAATATAGATTTGTCAAGAGATTTATTCTAGATAATTAATTCATTTGATTTTTATTGATGGAAGCAATATTTGTCTTTGTAAAAAATAAAAATAAACTAAACTTTATTGCTGACAATGAACTCGTTTTGACCTAGTCACGTTCACTTTTTGTCTTAATTTTGCCAGATTTTGAAGGAACCAGTTTTCACATTGTCAGTTATTACAACAGTCTTAAAAATTAAACAAGTTTAAGAGATTACAAGCTGCAATTTACATGCAAAAAAACTATTACATGTGCACATATCATCATAATCTACCTTACGTAACTCTCACTCATTTGTGTTTTTTAACCAACTTCAGAAATAATAAAAGGTTTTTGATTTGACTAAATTAATTTTACTCAATGTAATAGTTCCTTATTTTGGATTTACATACGTGTTAAAGATATTAATTATAATTATTTTTTATTAAAATGAATTCTTACCTTCCATTTCTTGACTTCAGACAGTCTGCTCGCCACCACACATCCGGCAGACCCGGCACCGACCACAATAAAATCAAACTCTTCTACCGCTTGCCTCTTCCTTCTGCTTTTCTTAGACTTCTTCTTCTTCCCTTCTTCAGCAGCTGTCTCCTTCTCTTCCACTTTTGTGTCCGCAGCCGCTGCATCTATATCTTCGAAACTCCGTCTAATATTTTCAAAATCGAACACAGGCGATTCATATTTCCCAAACGAACTTCCAAATCTGAAATCACTCGGTCGATCGAATTCTTTTTGCCTTCTCGATTGGTCTGGCTTCCCAAACTCTTGTTTTAAATAAAACGATGCGTCGGGGAAGCGGGTGCCTTTCGGGCTGTGACTGTGAGTTTTAGTGCTGTGATTGATTGAAAAATCCGGTCGCAAAACTGGGCCTAATCCAGAGGCAAACTGCGGTGAGTGAGGTTTGATCGGGGCCGAGCCCAATGGGATCTGAGAAGCGTACTGGATAAATGACGCTTTGGTGGCCGGGTACGGGTGACTTACACTCGAACTGTAGGACGATGACGTCGGCCCTTGATAGGATGGATCTTTTAGGAAACCTGACTGCACTCCTCCTTGGAATCCAGACAGAGATTGTCCATGGAAACTGGAATGCTGGAAAGGATTGCGATTTTGGCTCGTAGGCGCTCCAAATGACCGATATTCATCTAATGGTGACGATTGACTTATTGGAGAAACGGTTTGGCCCAAAGGCAGCCCTAATGTTACTTGATGAAGGTAGGGAGTCACATGTGTCGGTCCCACCGGAGACGAGCCTCCAATATTAGATTCAAGTCCTGGCCCGGCAAAACCACTTTGCACTTCACTTGAGTAATCAAAATATGGATTTTTATTAACACTATCTATAGATCTTCCAAATAATTGGGTTAATAAAGTCAAATACATGAAACCGAGTTGGGAACATTGCGTTAAAGGTGCGATTTGCTCCGGGCAAATTTCCGCGATATCTGGAGGCACCCAAATTTGGGACATTTTTGGTAACTATTTTTAATCACTAATTTGTACTACTCTTTTAAAGTACACACCGTGTCGGTAGTAAGTACTATTCTTTGCGAGAACTTGTGGACTAATGGCGGTGCGCGCTTGAAAGTAAGCGGGAAAAAATCGTTGCATAGTGCAGTTGGGAGTAGGTAGAGAGGTGGTGGATAAAGAGATAATAATGAATGAGAAAGTTTTATTGTGTGAAACGGAATACAAGATTTTGATTGTGATAAGTACTACTTAATAAACTTGTCTTTTTATTTACTTTTCTACTCGTTATCAATAAAGTGTTATGTTGTTTTTTCTGATAGATAAATCAGCAAAAACTACCAAACATATATTACCATCATTTGGAAATAGAAACCCACATGAAAATAATAAATAATAATACATACTTCCTCGATTATTTTCTGTGGCCTATATTATGACCAAAAAAGAAATTGATAACATTATAACCACAATAAGATTTGCCAGTTATCTCCTAGCCTACTTTACTTGTCCTCGATAAATTAACAAAGCACGAGCCATGTTTCACCGAGTTATTGTTCACAAACTCTTATTTAATTGGCATTGAAGATTGATATTGATATTAAATCGAGTCAAGTCCGGGTTATTACGCATTTATTGCTTTATTAAAGTTAAAGGGATGTGCTTCAGTTAATTTCCAATCGAATAAATATCAATTTGTAATGTTATTGGCCACGGAGACTTTACCTATGTTTTGAAGCTCCCATAGCTCAGCTAACGGAGACAATAATTCCATACGATTATCAATATTAAGCAACTGTCTCGGTGCGGTGAATTTTTGGAAGGGTGGCCAAAAAGAGAAATTTCATTTGGGTGTTTTGTGGGTCGCACGATTTACTTTTCCTTTCTCTTTCTCGTGTCGTACTGCTCATTATTGAGGGTTGTGACTCCCCCGCTGAATTTATTCATTGCGGAAGTTTTCTTCGGTATGTATATCTATGTGGTGTTCACAAATAAATTTATGTATTTAGGTTTACAAATAAAAATCTTTTACTCTTTTTTCTTTAATCCCATGTGTATGTTTACGGATTTTGTGGTCAATGATGTTGGTTTCCTCACGATGTTTTCCTTTACCATTAAGCGAGTGCGAATCCACAAATTACGTGTAAAACAAGTTATTTGTGTAGAGCCGTATGATTCAGGGTGTGACACTATCCGAGCCATACTCTTTTCAACTACTTACTATTTATGTTACATTAATTATTTTTAAATAATAGCCCTACAATAGTTTCAATAAAAGTCAAATACATATTAAAAACTTTACTACCATTTTACAACGATTTGTACTCGTAACTAGCTTTACGAGCGTAGTTTTTACATCCCTATTATTTACAGCACTGATGCAATTTCAATTCAGATCAAACTACTATTTGTACCAAAACTGCAATCAAACCCACTTAAAATGAAGTGTTGATACCATAGACAAAATATTATAGAGACATAGTTAAATAAATTTGTTATTAATTTGCCACAAACTATATTATAATGTATTTTTAATACATTTTATTGCATTGTAGTTCACATGCTAAAAAAATATGTGAGTATGTCTTACTTTGTTTGAATTTGTAAAATTTGAAAATACAATAATATCATCACTCATGTTTGCCTTTTCTATGAACAACAGACATGAACAAAACTTGAACCCACTTGCACGATGTATTTTAACGAATTTAGCTACATAATTACTTTTAATTTTATTTTTTTATGTTGATTTGAATTGAATGTAATGTAATATACCGATATGTATCTCAGTAACCCGAAATAAATGTTTTTTTATTTTATTTATTTATTACGTAGCAAAATATGTATGACTCAAGGTGTTTATGGGGTTTGGAGTAGTTTAACTCGTCTAAACTCGTCTGTGAACCAAAGGAAAGACAAAGAAGAAACAAGATTGTAAATTTACTCTATATGTGACAAATAAAATAGGCATAAAGTACTGTATGTACTTTCAAAGCGAGAGTGAATCGGTTCTTACTGGGTAAGCACGCTCCATCCTAGACCGTAATATGGTCAAGTACCATTCCATGTAAATTATTAATAATAATAAAATTAACAATAAATGTTAATGAAAAAATCTATATCTATACTAATATTATAAAGCTGAAGAGTTTGTTTGTTTGTTTAAACGCGTTTATTTCAGGAACTACTGCTGCGAATTGAAAATTTTTTGTGTTGGATAAACCATTTATTGAGGAAGGTTTTAGGCTATATAACATCACGCTGCAACTAATATGAGCGAAGAAACAATGGAAAATGTGAAAAAAACGGGGAAAATTATTCATCTTTGAGGGCTTCCGTTGCGTGGGCTGCGAAAACGGTTCAAGATATCAAAAAAATATGTATGAAAGAATTATTCCTCTTGAAATGATCTAACAAAATGTCTGCAGCAGTATATGTCTATCTTTTAAGATTAACTCACTAGAACCGTTTTATAGTAATAACTATTCCACGCGGACGAAGTCGCTGTCACAGCTAGTAAATAATATGAGGACTTATTTCGACAAAGGTTCGCCCAGTGCGGTATTTGTTTATGGTACATAATATTATGTATATGTATAGAGTAATTATGTTTTTGGAGCAAAAATTATTATTATTATTACTTATCACATAGCGCCATCTAGCCCCATACTAAGCAAACGCTTATGACGATAACGAATCTTATACTCATTTATATATATATATATATATTTTGTAATAAGGTGTCTATCATGTGATTTGTTTGTTGTACCCAACAATAAAATAAACAATTCCCCATAAAATATCGGTCGATAACTCCATTTGGTATTCGCAAATAACACATGTGTGTGACGATGTCGGTTTTATTGGGACAGTAATTAATATGGAAATAAAGGTTTATTACCATACGTGAATTGAAATTACTGGGAAAAATGCGTTTTGGTTGAATGGTTCATGTTTAAGGCTCAGGAGTTGAGTAGTAGAATAATTATTGGTGCCGTGTTTTTATTTTATTTTAACTAGTAATACTATGTAAATAAACAAAATAAAATAAAAAAGAGTGCAAGTGTATTTGTAAATATTTATGTTGTTCTGCTTTCGTATTATATTAAAGAAACGGGTCATCGTATTTTTAAATATTAGTAAGTAGTGTGTTTTTTATATTCTGTGGAATAGCGGCATAAGGTTTTGACAGTGACATGAACTCATAATACTACCAAATTACCTTTAGCTATATCAGCACATTCAAAGAATAAATGAATGGATGAATGAATTATTTAGCACATTCAAGGACGTGCCCCAAAGTGAAATATACCTCATATACCAGTATACGAACAAACCACTCAAGCGATTGGCCACAGAATTAAAAAAAACACTTGTATCGTCAAAAACATCAATGTTTTATATCTTTCCTCCAATACCTACACAATCCATCATTGAAACTAGCTACATCCTCTAGCTTCCGACGCGCCGACAAACTTTCCGAAAACGATAATAAAATACAATGTCAGACGTCAGAGTCGAGTTACAGTGCATAAATCGGGAGCTGATATTGAAAATATTGTTAGTACCTAACTTATACATCTTAATAAACAGACACCTAACTTGCAGTAAATGTTGATGCACCCTAAATATGCACTTCAAAACACTGGAGAAAACGTCCTTAGTGGACTGTCCGTGCAGGACTTATGTCCCTAATTAGATTATGTCCGCCATAATTAATGCGGCATAAATATTTGTCAATAAAGAGTTTAATCTCTTTGCATACAAAATTGCATCCAATATATAATATTATAGTTAAATTTTAGCTAAAACACATCAAACATGCTTAGTATATAGTAAATCTCAAAAACTTTAATTTTTGCAGAACCGATAAATCCATACAGCGTGGTTGCTTTACCTATTTTATCTAATTTCGCCGATGGTTGGGTAAAAAAATTATACAGAGTCACACAGAGCATAGACGTTAGATATGTCTGAGTTCTATTGTCTCTGATAGTATCGTAAACTGAGATGTCTCGAGTAAACTTGAACTTTTATTCGTTTTACAGACAAGTCTTTGAGATATGTGTTCTGTTCGACAGACTGGAAGAGAGGTTAATGTACTAACTTAATAGAATTTTATGCATTTCAATTTTGCATATGAAAACATTGTTCTTCTTTTTATCAAATGACAGTGGCCAACAGTTTATCAAACCGCCCCAAGGGCCATTGTAGATGTTTGTTCTCCTTTTTTGGCTGCTAAGAAGCAAATATCGTGATTTTTGGTATAAAGGGAGTACATAATATCAACCGAGATATTACCTACATATTATTTCAAAACTATGCGAGCAAAAGGTCTACTTGTATAAAATAATAAATAGTTTTTATTCATAACTGAGATTCGTGACTCTTTCGTATTGAAGAAGATTGTTAAACCAATTTTAAATATTTTACAGTATCAAAAAACCCTACAAAGTTCTTACCTACAAAGTTGTTAATTCGTGTTATTACATCAAACGTTTTACGTTACCCAAAAAAAAAAAAAACAAAACATTAGCAACATAACTTTATCTTCACATGTATTCTCAGAGCCATTGAGTGCAAAATTACGCTTTTGCTTAATAACTTTGACACTATAGAACAAGAGGGCAGCACTAAACAATTGTAGTTATTGAAACAGAGGACATTCCGCGGAGACAAAGGTAGTGGTTGTCTGTTATGTAGGGGTTACCGTGGAACCAAAAAAATAATTCCAATTCTATAATCACATGTCAATGGGTATTATTAATTCGACAATAATAACTATTATAATTTTGCTTCTTTATTTATGGATATTATGTTTGTAAGCTGCATCTCAAGGAAGCATGGAGACAATTACGAAATACTTATGGCGATCAAAATCTTGTAAATGCCCTTAGATTTGTGATACTCAAACATGTTGGTTTTCACCCTCGCTTTTCCTTCGCGTTTACAAACTTTAGATTTCATATTATTACAGCGGTAGCCTCATTTGAGAGCTAGTTTCAATCCAGTACAAGCATAATTCTTCTTGGGTCATAGTGTTCGCTTGTATACGTACCGCTTCAGGTTAAATAGTGGTTCAATGCTTGTGCGAAAAAGCTCTGTTATGAAGTAACGACAATTGGCTATATGTCTAAGTTTTTTTTTTACTTGGGATAGATATACGTTTACAGTCTGCCTGTATGATGATGAGTTAAACGTTGCTGCAGCCTAGGGTGTAACACAGGTATTGTAGGTAGCAGTAGTATACAAATTATGTTTATTTTGTGCGAATGAAATCGAGAACCTGTAGGTTGCCACTTTAATCTCCAGTGACTCAAACGTAGTTTTCGTTGAAATGGTTCGTCGCAACCACTTTTGTGTGCAGTTGTGTCTATTATTATACTGTAAAGTCTATCAAAATAAGATATTTTAGCACCGTTACATAAGAATATGGTTTTTAAACTTGTGTGTACTGTAAAATACACTATATTGAGTATATGGGTATAATGTAGTTCATCATCATCATCATCATCAGCCTAATGGGACCCACTACAGGGGTATAAGCCTCCTCCCTCTTACGCCAATACTCCCTGTCTTGCGTTGTTCTTGCCCAGATGTTTCCTTCCAACTTTCTAATATCATCCAGCCACCGTTGCACAGGTAAATGTTGTAATGTAGTTACTAAGGGAGATTTATTAAGTTACTAAGATGATTTTGGCGATACGTTGTTGAAAACGATCTCATATATACCTATTTTGAATATTTTCAATTAAAATTTATTTTCGTCACACTTATACTGGTTTTATAAATATACATGACTTCTTTCATACCATCACATAAAACTATCTGTTATCTATAAAGTCTAGGTCTATTCAACATAACTTCAAAAAACCTATAAATAAAAACAAATGAAACCTAGTAGAACAAAACTAGAATTGTGTACAACAATCGCTCATACATTGTCCCAAAAAAGCTTAAATTACATGTCAAGCGGAGCTCGTGTGAGATACATTGTTCTTTAGACTACGAATATTCAGCGCGTATTGTTGCGGTTTCCATTCTTGAGGCTTTATATAGACTCGTTATGTAGGTACTATCGCAACAAATGGAAAAGCGAGAAAAATCTGTTGACCTCATTCGGTGAGAATTGATATGGGTTAATATATTGTTTTAATGTGGAAGAAATGTTAATTTTATTTTGAATCTATGAACTTTATTCATTATTTAATTAAATAAATAATATTAACTTTAAAAAATTACAACCCACGCATAAAAATCTTGCTACCTAACTTAAAAGCTATCTAACCTAAATAATAACTTATATTATAAAGAAAATAAATATTGTTTATTTTTTTAAATTATCATCTTGCTCTTATCACGATAAAATCGTTTCTCAAATTTGATTATTACATATCACAAATTTGATTCATATAAATCAAATTTTGTGTCGCAAATAAGCAACTTCCGTCTCTTGAAATATTTTCTAGATAAATTTGCAAATGACTACTGTTGTCATTAGAATATTCGCAAATTTATCTCAAATATGGTGTTACGTAAAAGGGGCATACGCTCACTTAGACGGAAATTTGGTAGGAAAATTTGGCAGAAAACTGTGGTCACATGAGTTCTGTTTTTAAATTTTTAAAGTTTAATAACCATCGTGGGAGTGCAACTGCAGTTTTTGCGGAATAATAGCGTCGCGTAGAACATACATTCTGTTTAAACTTGGCATGGTTTGGTTTCACACATATTATTAAAATACATTTTGGAATATAAGCTACAGTTGAGTTACACAATTTGCAGTTTATTGTACATACCATCAAAACAGTCGTGAGTTTTCAAGCGGTTTGTAAACTATGTACCCCTAAGTTAGCCACTCGCATACAACCTATTTTACGATCCAATAGCGATACTGGAAAGAGGCATTCCATTTTGGGCGCCTCCATGGGTCGAATGACACGTAAAATTGTAGGTACCAGCTGTTTGTCTAGTTGGGCAGTCGTTAAGCCATGTCAGAGGTCCTTAGGGCGGCTTGATAAATTCTTGACACCAGAGTTGGCCACTCTCATTCGAAAATAAGTGATAGGTACTAGCAGCAAATTGATGAGGTTAGCTAATTACTAAAAAAGAAAAAAAAGTATTATACCCGTTATCTAGTACCCATGACACAAGCGTAAGCTTAGTATGGGACTAGATGGCGCTGTGGGACATGTCCTGAAATATTTATTTATTTAACAGTTCATATTAACCCGTTTCCATGAAGTAACACTTCCACATGAGTACTTCGCAATCTGGTTTCATGGATGGCAAATAAACAGGCGCAAATAGAGCTGGCTGTCTCATTACCAACACAAACCCATCATTACCAAGAATTGCGAATATGCGAGTAACTTTGGAGTTGATAGCCGGTACATAATACAACAAATAGATAATACATCATCATCATTATCATCATCCACAGCCCTTGGGATCCCATTGCTGGGTATAGGCCTCCCTTTGTATGTGCCATCTGCGTCGATCTTGTGCAGACCTCATCCAGGTTGGACCCTCGACTTTAACGATGTCGTCGACCCATGATACATGTCACACTATAATACGATGTATCTATTTACAACAATATATATGACGAAAAACGAGGTAAAAAAACTTACATACTCCTGACTACCACAAAAAAAAATACTCGGTTGGTGGTATCAGATTGCTGTACAGCACAAGTGAATATTTATTATGCCGTTTCAATACATGTTGTGGTTTCTATTTATTTATTTGTTTATTTATTTTAAATTCAATTACATTTATTAATGTGATGTTAAATGTACTTTGGGAGTCTTTGGGATAAAGATAAAACATAAAGATAAAGAATCTTTATTGATAATGTAAAGTTGTAACATACATAGGTATAGGTATAAGTACTAATATCACAGAATATGCTACACAAATTACAATATCTCGTCAAATTGAATTTATAACATTTAGCTTTTATAAAATTTTAGAAGTTTTTATGTCTAGTTTTATTAATAAAACAATGAATTTTTTTGTTATTAAAATCATCATCAATTAAAATCATACAATATGTCAACTTATTACTAAATAAATCTTGGTACTGTCACTATAGCTGTATAGGGGCGCATAGTATCGCTTTAACTAGTCTGAACTAGGCATCAATCATTAACATAATTATGATTAGTAGAGGTATGTACTTATGCTCAGCATATAATTTTCAGCGTTAGAATTAGTTTAAGTACTTAACTTAATCAATATATCAATCAGCTTAGTTATGATATATGTGCGTTTAAGAAAGATTTAGTAAGAAGTAATCGAAATATTTGGATAAATGTAGATAAAAATTTTCCAACGTACTTTCATTGTACGAGTATATACTACTGTAATAGTACAAAGAACTAAAAACACGAATATTTTTAAGTACTTCTAATTATGAAAAACCCGGTTTTTTATTACCGTTGACATAAGTTTTACATTCAAATAAAAAAATAAAGACAAATAATTCTCGCAAACGAATTATTTACTTCTCAAATATATTATTAGATTATACCCAGCAACCTAATATAAATAGAAACACAACAGATTTAACCTCAAGTACAAGGCTGTAACCGAAATCCTCTTAAAACATGATTTCACCAGAACGTTTCCCGAAAATTTCACACACGATAGAATATTGGTACGGCTTTTATTACAAAGAAAACATGGTGTCTATACACCATTATACCACATATTCTCTGTTACGGCTTCATTATGGCAAGAATACGGTTTCTCAGTAGATATGAGATTTTTTTGTGAATATATTTTTATGGAAATGCGTAAGCTTCGAGTGTTGAGGCGGTTTCGGATGATGAGGTGAAAATGAGGTCGTTTTGTTTTTTGAAGGTGATTTAGAGATGTTAAGTGGACGTTTTTTTTATAATTCAAACAAAAGCAGTCCAATTTACATGACCAAATTGCCGATTAACCGAAGAGTGTTTTCATACGATTTTATTCATACTAACATTGGTTTTTAAAGTGTATTTCTTAAAACGTGGGTTCGTGTTTGACTTTTGACAACAACCGGCCTGATTAAAAAGTCTAGAATATATCAATCAACTCTAGATTTGAACATTTCTTTACAGTTCACAGCATACACAGACGGAGTAAAAAGGCGTCATAATTGTCCTCCACATTTCATAAAATATTTTCTTTCATCTTACATTTTTTTCAAACGAAACAAAAGCAATGGCGATACTTTGGCGCTTCCCCAATCCGTAAGTTATCGTAAACGGTTAAATATGAACGTAAAATCCCCATAAGAGGGCATTGACTCGTAAATAAAAGATTTAATTCTGAAATTCTGACTCCAACGCTTTTTAATTTAAATGGCACCCAAATTTCGGATAAGTTTCACATATTTATTTGTTTCTGCTTTTACCAATAACATTTTTGACCAACTTTATATCCTATACACAATAATAAGTGAAAGTTAATGTTGATCGTATTTATTTGATTTTTGTTATATCATTCGACTTTTATTGACAAATTTGAAAAAAATAAACTTTAATTTGAATGAAAAATAATGCCAAATGTTGCAGTCTATTAATATATTTTAAGTTATAAGATAAACCAGGAACCTGTAAATTAATAATAATTATAGTGGTAAAACTAAGATATTTTTAAAGATACAAGAAATACATTTTAACTGTTGCTTTTTCAGATACACATAACTCGTTAAATAGAAATCAAAATATATTTATTGTTTTTTTTTTATATATTTATTTAGCTGTGCTCGCAACTTCTTCCGCGTGGAATAGTTATTTTGGGCATTAATTCTTTGAACTTTGAACCGTTTTTGCAGCGAACGCAACGGAAGCCCTCAAAGATGAATGATTTTCCCCGTTTTTTCCACATTTTTCATTATTTCTTCGCTCCTATTAGTTGCAGCGTGATGTTATATAGCTTAAAACTTTCCTCGATAAATGGTCTATTCAACACAAAAATAATTTTTCAATTCGCATCAGTAGTTCCTGAGATTAGCGCGTTCAAACAAACAAACAAACTCTTCAGCTTTACAATATTAGTATATATATACAATACTAGTGAAGATTGTGATGCCCTAATACAGCCGCAACTCAGCCTTGTTAAGAACGTGTGTATGTAAATGATTGTTATACAGCCTATTATGTTCTAGTATGTACATAAGCTTGCGTGCAATACATGAGAATGGGGCGAAACTAATAGGTACCTATATCAACTTCCTAGTATTATGTTCTTATGTGATTTACGAACCTATGATTAATAAACTTGTTTTGAATTATATAACAACGCAAATCTCACGGTTCATTGAGTGTACAATTTACATATCCTAGATTGTACAGAGTTAGATGAAAAAGAAATCTTTGATACGCGTGGAACTTCCTAATAGACTCTCATTTCCTTAAATGAACAATTTAACGATCTTCAAAGCGAGAGTGAATCTGTTTTTACTTGTTAAACAAAAGCTTGTTTCATCCTAGATCATTATGATCGTTAATTAAAAAGCGCAACACAATCAAGAGAAAAAAAAAACAATTCTTAAAAAAAGTGAAACGTTTCCATACAATGCATTTTACAACTAAGCGCATTTTTTGGAAACATTAAAGGAGTGATGGCGTATGTACTTGTACAATTATCTATTAATGTTTTCATTTTAAAAAATTTCCTTAACCCTGTATCTACGATATATTGAGGCTAAAAGAGTGATATAATATGGATATAATAAGATACCCGCCATTTATACAAACAAATTAGTGAAAGCATTTCAATTTTCAATTTTACGCCATGTAAGTCTAGTCTAGTGTTAATTATTACTTACCGAGTGAGAACAGTGAGCGAAGTGAGTTTGTATTCGTATGGGTACTTATACCTATTTATGTTTGGATTTTATTATTAGTTTCGTAATTTTAAAAAGTTTATGGCTACTTGATGATAGCTGATGATGCCTTTGAATTTTTATTTGATTCTATGCTTTTACAAAAAAATAAATTTGTGAACAAGTTAACCATAATAACAGCAGTCGTTAAGCCATGTCAAAGGCCCTTAGGGCGGCTTGATAAACTCTCGCCACAAGAGTTAGCCACTCTCATTCGATAAGAAGATGTGAACGAAATAAAATAAAATATATGACAGTATTGAAGTATGGTGTAAAGAGTTTACAAACAACCCGAAGGTACTCTAACATAGTTTAATAAGGACCGGATAGGGACCTACTGTTTAACTCGTTATGCAACCCATGTAAACACCCAGTATTTTTTTGTCACAGTCATCCAATTAACGACTGATAAATATTGCTTCTATCACACAACGTAATATAAATAATTATGATGATATTTAATAACATAAGTATTTCTTCTTCTTCTTATCGAATGAGAGTGGCCAACTTTGGTGTCATGAGTTTATCCAGTCGCCCTAATGCCTCTGACATGGCTTAACGACTGCCGTACTAGAGAAACAGCCGGGAACTTTACAGTTTAACCATGAGTATTATTAGTATTATTCCGTCTTATTACAAAACGCGGTTTAAATATTAGCCCAGGACTTTGAAAATAAAAAATGGGTTCTTGTTGTTCAAACATCACATACAAGCAATCAAAATATCAACAAAAATTGGAACTTTTATTTAACATTGCTACATTTTGACAGTTTGAATAATTATGACAGTAGACAGACAATTTTCGAATAACTAAAACGGACTTGGTCTAGACTTATATTTAAACCACGTTTTGTAATAAGGCCCATTGAGTTTATTCGAAATAAATTATTGCACTTGACAAATTCAATTAACAATAAAATTTTGAAATTTAATAATTAGCTACCAGCCAGTTTATAAAACCCTGATTTAATTAAAAGTTATTTTATTGTGATGGTAAATAACACATATTGTATTACAATTCACAATTAAAATCACTAATTAATTAGAGCTTATTTTGCAACTAGTTTATGTGAGCTTATTATTTTAATTGAAAGTTTGGATTATATCTAGACTTATATTGCTGTAAGGTAATTCATATCAGTAAATACATATGTTACCACCAGTGAAGACGCGGCTTCGCTTGCGTTAACATGTACGTTATTATCAATTAAATTTTAATCACCCTTGCGTTTTATATCTCTATTTATAGAGAAAATAACAATATTTTTTCAGCGAGAACGAACCTTTAATTTTACATAAAACTATTTTACAAGGAGTAGATTCTTTTTCCAGAATAGATGTCATGCAATTCAAATAATAAATAGCATTACTTAAAAATTTTTAAATGATAATCTCAAATAGGTTATTTATTTGTCTCTTGTAAAAAGATTACGATACATAGAAATCGTATTACTTTTCGTATTGCAGCAGCCAGAAGATCAAGATTCTGTCTTAAGAAATAATTACCGTCTTAGTGATATTAATTTATGATGTTGTTAATGAATATGAAAGAAAACATCGCGAAAATTCTCCATTTTTATTTTTAGACTGATAAATCGTCATTTTAGAGTTCCGTAAAATTAAATGATTAGTTTGTAACTTGTGAAAATTTTAATCTATGTGACGGAGAAGGGACCTCCATATTGTTTTTAAAAAGCCGTAACGTCAGTACTGCTGACGTCACTCCAATAAAACTTCCAAAATAACTTGATAGTTTTTCGTATATTTGAACGGGCAGCGTAACGGTGACCAAGAGAGGTCCGCACTGCGCGGCAGTTCGAGCAAGAATGATGAGCCGACGACAGTGCGGCCGCTTTTATAGGATACCGCCCATGTGCGCGCCCAAGTGCGCACGTGGTCGTCATTAACCGTAACAATTTAAAATACAGAAAGTTGTTACATGCGATTTATAAATAATTGTGCAATGTGCATTGTAGTAACACATAATTAATGAAATTATTAATATTTACAAATAGTTTTTAAATGAGAATTAAAGTATTACAAAACAATTCAAATCATTACTTTTAAGTTTTACAAATAATTTTAAATCATCAATGCTTATTTAGTTAATGTAAACTAATTATTATAATAACTCATTAAATAATTAGGACTAATTATTAATTGTTATTGACTAATTATCTTCTCGCGCCGATATGTATGAATAAAACCCTTTCCGATGTAACCAAGAAGATTGATGGTCTTTACGTAATCACTTGACTTAATAAAGTCGTTTACCTGTGGCTAAATGGCGCTGTATCAAGCAATATTAATATTTTACTTTGTGATTTCATGCCGAAAAGTTGCTGTCAAGTGGATTTGTGATTGTAGTGATTACTTCGGACAAATTATGGTGAAGTGCTAACGCAATCCGCACGCAATTTAAAACAAACAAGTTTAACAGCAAGATGCGCTACGCATTATATGATTTAAAATCACCTTATATACTAAATATAATACGAAACCAAAAAATAGTTCTTAAAGTGTCACGCTTGCCTCCATTTTTCCATTGAGTAAGAACAATTGTTTCTGTTGTTCCATGCAAGCTTGTTATTCGAACAATACTGCGCTCACGGCTAATGGATGCGAAGCTGGACTGGGGGCGTGGTGGAAGGTACCAGAGATAGCGATTTAAAAACACACTACGTTAATAAAAAGAAAAAATAAAAGAACAACTAATCAACGAAAAAGTTAACATACTACTATTAAAAAATATATATTTACAAATAGTTATTTAAGATATAAAAAAAATACCTAGCACATCCTAAGAAGAGCCTTAAAATGTTCTAAAATTAAATTTAAGTTAAAGCAGTGGGTATGTTGGTCTCGGAGCTAATGAGACTCCACTACCGACTAAATCCTACCTCGATTTCCCTCCGTCCCGGCCTAGTCAGATTTTGTGGACAAATGAGAAATACTTCTCCAGTCTTCACAAATACCCGTCCAATAAGCAACCACTAAACATGTCACAGTATGATTATTTTTTAAACTTAAAATGTGTCCCAAATCACCTAACAATATTCACATGACATTTTGACAACTGCATATGCAAAAATAACCTCGTTTTTAATTTCTGGGCTCTCAAAATATAAAACACTAGGTACGGCGTTACCAGAAATCATCGACTTTAATAAAACTAAGGCAATGACGATTGCCTAATAAATGAATATTCTTATTAAATGAAAGTGGCCAACTCTGGTGTCGGGAATTTATCAAGCTGACATAGCTTACGACAGACGTCCAAATAGCCAGGACCTACAACTTAACGTGTCATCCGACCCACGGAAGCGCCCAAAATGGAATGCCTCTTTTCGGTCACCCATCCAAGAACTGACCGTGTCGAACTTATAACATTGGTAATTGCATGCGATTGCCTCAGCAAGTTGAGCTACGGCTGTTTGTAAAAATGACACTGAAAAATGTTCTATTTATAACCAAGAAAGCCTTAAACTATGTACAATACGTATATGTCTTATGAATGCATAACTATTGCATACGCCTGTATGTACAATCAAAAATGTCAAAGTTATGTAAGTTATTTGAATTGCTTATATCAAAGCATGTTTCTAAAAGCCAAAAGTCTCTGCTTTGCACCACACAACTCAGGAGTTACGGGCGCCACTGGCCACCTGCTTTGAGTTTGACGCGTATTACTCATCTACATTCATTTGCTGATGGCATGTCGCTACTGTATCATTATCTCGGTCAGCTTGCATAATGAAAATAGAATTCTACGCGCAGTTACCGGGTAGAGGAGATATTTGGCGAATGCTCTTAGCTTATTAACTACGCAGTGTACTTTGACTTTTTAACCGACTTCAAAAAAAGAGGTACTCAATTTTTCTAGTTTTTTTATTTATTTTATTTATGTTATGTTT
Organism: Macaria liturata; assembly: GCA_964023185.1. Lineage (NCBI taxonomy): Eukaryota > Metazoa > Arthropoda > Insecta > Lepidoptera > Geometridae > Macaria > Macaria liturata. Next base: position 9,036,477 of record OZ026822.1, read on the forward strand.
GTGCTTAGTACAATCCATTACGTTACGATGTGATTATGTTATGGAAAATTGTATTGTCTATAACAATATTTAAATAGCGGTGCTCTGTGATATTATCTGCGGTAAACCAGGATAAAAGAAATGAATGTGTCCATACAAAATTAATTCGTTGCCACATTTCATACAAAATCATTACATAGTTCCTAGTGCGAAATAAACCCCTAAGTACTAATGTGGTGTGTAAAGATACCTAAGTAAATACTCTTATTCTACGTACATAACCCACAAATAAACTTCAAAACTCAAAATAAACTTGGCGCAATTTCCTTTTGCGACTGTTAGCACCGAAATGGTCTCACGTTCGGTACATTACCGCGTGCCGTAATGAACTTATACAAGGGTACCTTAACTATAGGTTAGGAGATAGGGGATACTTTTACTTCAGTTTGTCATGTTTAGGATTGTGACAGTATGAAAATTGTAAAGAAAATTAAATTGATTGCAATTGCGATTGTTTCATCATCAATTTTTTGGACTGTAAAATTCATTAATGAGATTCTGTATGAGACTGTAATAAATTATCAAAGCAATAACAAACTAAAAGTTGGACTCTTATCTGTAGAGTATGTGCTACTTTACATTAACGGACTGGAGACCCATGACTGGCCATAGAAATAGAGGTCGCCAACCAATGCGGTGGGTTGACAACATTAGAACAACCGCAGGGACCAGCTGGATTCGATCTGCGCAGGACCGGGACGAGTGGCGAACAAGAAGAGAGGCCTATGCTCAGCAGTGGGCGATAGCGGGCTGATGATGATGTTGATGATGATGCGCCACCTTGCTCAGTCTTTTAACTTTTTATCTGCTTTTAATTTGGTTTGTTCCATGTACACATAACCTTGTCAGCCTTCTTTCTGTCAATCTTGCCCAATCATAAATCAATATTTTAGATTATAACGTTGCTTAATATCAGGCAAGTAGTAGTCAAGCGTGCGCCTATATCATAAAAAATAAAACATACAATAGTATCTTAGCAAACTCCTTACAAAAACCTCACGAACCTCTTTGCCTATCTGAACCGGTAAACGCCTAGAGGATCGTAAAAATGACAAACGAGCTCGCATTACAGGCGTGACACATGCGACCGATGCAGTCGCGGGCGCGAATTTAAATTACGCGGACGATGGGAAACCGATGCTGCTAATGTGGCAACACTTTGGATCGAATTAAAGGTTGTACTTATGTATTTTGTTTTAAAGGGTACGTTTAAGGTCTTGTTGATGAAAAGATTTTGATCAGGCGTTGCTCAGAGGTTTTATAGTAAATCTTACGATTTTGGAAATATTGTTTTATGATGCTGTGCGTTTGACTACGCCCGATTGATGTTAAGCATTTCTGCACGATAGCTTATATTTATTTTATCGTATATGTATGTATGTAAAAATCTTATCAACGGTTGAAACTAATTTATGGCAAAAAAATTGTCAGCCTTAATGTCTCTGACAAAATGAGGTTCTACAATTGAACGATTGCTAAACTTATTTTTTATAAATATTTTTTGGCTTTTAGATGACGTGTTCCTCTACTAAGTGCCATATTTGTTAGGAATAAGACAATAGTGAAAATATCAGTACATCTAAATAAAATTCGCTGACATTGAGCTTTATCATGGTGTGGTGTAGTTCTAAATTTTGTACTAGGCATCTCATAGGCGCGGTTACGTTTGCATCTTCCCGTGTCTGGCACGCTCAATGTCTGCTGATATAAATCGGCCTAATGCGTACAAAGACACACATACTTACAAGTAAGTAGGCTCTTCAGGAGTCGAGACTTTCGTTTGACAATCTGGAGATTTCCGCCCCATACTTACTTTCTTGTATCGACGACAGGAAACTACTTGAAGCGATCTACCCTTTTTTCCCTTGATCTTGGAAGAATTTTATGTTGTTTTATTTTAAAAGCAAGATTTATTTTTACTTTGGCAGTTATGCTTCCGATTCCTAGGTCAACAACACTATAATCACTAGGTTTACTAGGTTAAGCAACATATAACTTAAATAGACTCTGTCCTGGTCGAACGTGGAAGAAGAAGCGTTTCTCAAACTAGACTGATTGATTATGTTATTACATATTTGAAACGCGATTTACATTTTGAAGTTACTGAGTTTTCGCGGTACAGCTTAAACTATTGTACAGGTATTTATCGACCAAAATCTAGTTATAGTAATAGAACTGGCTCCCAATTAAGGCTGCTGACTAACGCAAAACTTTTCAACTTTGCGTATGGATATACATTAAAAAGTCGATACAACGGACAAACAGATTCAATTCAGCAACTCGTAGCTCAGCTGGCGGAGGCAATCGCTTACGATTAGCAATTTTAAGCAATTGTCGTCGCGGACAGTCCTTGGATGGGTGACAAAACGGGGTCGGATGACACGTTAAATTGTAGGTCCTGGCTGTTTGTAATTGTAATAGTACGGGAGTCAAAGTTATGCCACGTCCGATGCCTAGGCTTAGGGCGGCTTGATTAACTCTTGACACCAGTGTTGGCCACTCTCATTCGATAAGAAGAAGAAGAACGGACAATTACGCTGTTCCAATACAAAGTTCCAAAACGGTGAAACCTACGAAGCGAACCTATGTGTGAGGCGATCACTTACCCATGGGTGAGTGATCGCCTCACACATCTAATACCCGGCATTGTTTGTATATATATAGCCTTACACTACACTATACTACATTCTCCTAGTACAATGCTTACGGTGCAGTCGCCTGCGTTGTTTCCATACAAACTGTTGTATAGTAAGACTCAAAAACTAGGAAAAATAGACTATCAAAACAAAGATCTCGCCTCTGGAAAATAAAAGGCAAACATTTTGTAGGTTCGTAGAAGTTTTTTCAAAAAGTATGTTGTCATACAAAATGGTCTTTCACGAAGTCTTCAAAACCACAAAATCTATACAGATCTAGAGGCGAGATCTTTGTTTGGATACCTGCATTTCAGGCCTTTGCTTACCATCAGTCAATCTATGCTCAAGTGCCAAACCTGTTATAGTTAAAAAAAAGTATAAATAATCACGCTTAGTTTTTCTTAGTCTTAGAATATTATAAGTTTGTATGTAATCAACGCATGGGCGAGTGCGTTACACTGTATGTAATATTGTCGTCTCAATTTCCCCGGAACATGTTGCTGAATGCGTTACCGTTTAATGGCGACCGTGCATATTCATGGCGCAGTGTTGCGGACGATTGTTGACTGATCTTACACATGGATGCCACCTTCTGTTGTGCTATTAATTGGAGTTTTGTTTTCAATGGTATTATGGTATTGATGATAAGTAATACAGTGAAATAGAAGAGAGAAACATGCTATGCCGTACCCACATCGAGGTAAAGGATACAAGATATAAGAAAAGAATACTAAGGGTAATTATGATAAGTTTTGGACATACTCTTCTCCCAGTTTGGATAGATTTTGCGCTCATTTTCTGAGTGGTTTCCTTGGAAATTAAAGCTGTGCATTATTTTTAACATTTGTATTCGTTTACTCGGATGCAACCCCTGTGATTCTTTATATTGAAAAAAAAAACTGATAAATGTATCACTGTATTCACGTAAAAAAAAAGCATAACAAAACATAACCGTAACTTCACTAAATTTGTACATGAAACTTCCATTTTACCAGGGTCACAACATGTCACCTTGACATTCACTTAGTTCTTTGATATAAGGTCAAATCAATTGATATAAGGTCAATAATGTGGCGTGTGACCCTCTCGTTGAAACTAAATAAAAAGTGCCAATCATTCTTTTTACATACTTGAAACATGTTATTATGGGTTTTATTACAAGCTGCATTTTTAAATGGTATCCAATTGTTTGCAGCTATTTGGTTGCCCGCAGTTGTAATAAAACAAGGAAGTAAGATGGTACCTATTCCAGCGAGCGAATTTGACATCGAGACTTAAGTTCTATACTTATATTATAACGACAGGCATATATGGTATGATAGTGAGCAAATTTGACTTCGAAACTTAGGTTCTATAATATTGTAACGCATAGTGTCTTCATTAGCTGGGTTTTCAAAATGAATACTCGAAGTTACTGCAGCTAAACATTATGTTAGTTAAAGTTCACTATACAAAACTAAAGATAAATAAATATATGAGTATATGAGGCTCTCGAGAAATATAGACAAATATTTCTCATAATAATATAAAAAAACATGTTATGGTTTTCATTTTTGTTACACACACACACACACACACACACACATTTTGTAAATATGATATCATCACCATGTTATTACAATTTATTTGTAAAATTAAATATTTATCATCTAATTACTAAGTAGATAAAGATCAACAAATTATAGGTTTATTTTTGTATCACTACAAATGGGGAACATGTATGTCTAAAATACAAGCTCCTGCTTAGTTGAGCTGCATAGGTAGCTTAATATTTAAGAAAAACTTGTAGCTATAATGTTAGAAATAGTCATAAATTAAGCTAACACTGTAAAACATTCTAACTGTTAAAAATAAATTTATTTTTATTTTATTTATTTATTCATTGTGTTAATGCATTCAAGCAGTTCTCAAAAATATTAATATATGTATTGTATGATGTTTATGTCCGATAAGTTAATTATCAATATCAAAAATGCCTCAGGAGAGGCCTACAATCCAGATTTCAAAACGTATCTAGGCAGAGCATATATACAAATTTAAACTACCACGTGACATCCAAGGTCTTAATGGTATCCATTTGCCAAACTTGCCAATAACTCGGCTAACTAGGCCCAAAACTAAACTAACTCGTCCTAATAACTAATGAGGCCTCCAAATAGTTTCAAACTTAGCCGGAGAGAGGTTCTTTCAAGTTGTGAGGAGCGGGTTTCCGTTTACTTAAGTTATTGTATTAAAGTGTACAGAAAAAAGTTGTAATACATATATTTTTAATGACAATTGTATGACGTTCTGGAGGGCTTCCCGAAAAAAAAGAAGTCTCCAGGTCACAGGTCTCTTCTGGCGGGCTTGCCCGGCAAGGAAACTAATAGTTTTTCCCCCATTTTTGTCTACCAGTACGTATGTAGATAAAATGGTGAAAAATACTATTAGCCCCTAAACTAGCCCTGTAGCAACGGATTTTGAGTAGGTACAGGCTAAAATAATGATGATGAATATGGCATGAGACTTTTGGTCAAATATTTTTTTTAGGAAATTATGTTCTATTTACACTAAGCTAAAAACTGAGTTGCAGAAAAAAATGTGATAATATTTTATTGTCTGGTAATAATAATAATTTGAAAATATGATTAATATTTTCATTCAATTTATGTACATACTTCTTGACAACGTAATAATTTTATAGACTTATTGTATTGTCCAATTTAACACAAGATTTACTCACGTCCGCTTTAATGTTTTAAAAGCTTTTCTTCCTAAAAATAACCATGTAATCTAAATTAACCCCTGGTTTGTAATTCAAAGGAAAAAAATCTTAAGAACACTATTTGTAGTAGTAATTATACATTACCTAGGTAATGCCTAGGCTTTAAATGTTCGTATAGAAAACTCAATAGATTTCCCACGTATAGGTTTTATCACATCATTTCACAACACCATTGTGTACTGTTAAATAATAGCTTTTAATTAGTATTACCAGGATTAAAGGTTTTGTTATACTCAGATTATAAAAACTCAATAAAAGGGAAGTAGTAGCTGCATTAAAACCTATAGAATAGCTTTTGTCAAAATACAATTGTTTTAGAATATTTTTAAATATCATAGTTTTATTAGTAATGTCACTGCCATAATTTATCTTAAATTCAATTTAAGAAATCTTTGAACATTTTCAATAGGAAGATGTTTTATTTGCTCAGTTAAATTAGGCTTAACACCAAATTAATAATTAAGAAATAAAGAATAAATCACATTAATAACAATTAGCACTAACATAGACTATCTCTAGGCTTTTCTAAGGATTTTCTATGTGTCTCTTTTTATGTTGTAGTTAGAAGTAGTATGTTTAGTTTTTTTCCCTTGTTTTTATGTATTTTTATTGTAAATAAGTAAATCAATGCAAATATCTTATAGCCATACCTAATACGTGAGTATAATATGTTAATTTCATTTTAAACTACAACAATCGATATAATTGATCCGAAGCTGGCAACACCAGGCAATATTGCAAAACACTAAGTAGGTCATGTGACATGCTCTATACAGGTGAATGGCTAGAAAATGTAATCGGTATTGTTCGTAACATTCATGGTTTCTGAGAAAGTGCTGCGCGCGGTCTTACAAGGTTGCTGGTCTAAGACGGCTACTTAAAAATAAAGTTATTTCTTCTTTTTCTTATTTGAATTTGAATAAAAATAAACTTGTAGTATTTTCTAACGAAATTATTTTAACTATAATTCACGTTTTATATTCTTAATCATTATGATCCAACATGAAAGTAAGTATATTTTTTTCTTTGAGGGTCGCTAGATTGATGACGTTACAATGTGTCTTATAAAACAACGATATGGTTATATAATCTGTCATATTTTTTTATGAGTTTCAACTCTAGTAGTTTACTCGTTGTATGGGTATGAAGATATTTTAGAGAATATTAACAATCCTTTGTTTTTGTGGTTCTTTAACGCATCTATCTACTCGACAGCCAAACTTTGTAATGCCTGTTTTGACCCACCCTAGATATCAGTGACATGGGTCCAAGGATGCCAGATTTTGCATTTGGTCTCCGGACATAGTTTAACTACTGCTGTAATATGCAAAACTTCCGGGACCTATAATTTTACATGTCATGGGACCCAAACCCTAATTGTAATTATTGACCGAGTTCGGTCATCTTGGTTAGATGACCAAACTCGGCCAATTGTTCGGACTATTGTTTCACTTTATTAAATTGAAGAAAATAATTTGTAAAATATATCTTTATGCCAAATTGTTTATTGTTTTAATAAGAGGACTACATAGCACACACAGTAACATTTGACGAGATATTGTAATTTGTGTAGCATATTCTATGATATTAGTAAATACTTATGTACCTAGTACGTTACAACTTTACAGTATCAATAAAGATTATTTAATTATATTGTTTATCTTATCATAATAATAATAATAATAATAATATGTCTTTATTGCACACCAACATGAAAGAAATACATGGAAGGATAAATAAATTGCGTTATAATTTTTTTTTATGTAAGTATCCATGTATGCATTAAATCTAAAAATTATTTTCTTAATAAATATCATATTTATACAAGAAACAGTTGTTATGAAGCCATCTTAGCCACAATGATATGCAAAAACTCTGTGTCCACCACAACACTGGGTTTAAAAATATAAATAAGCAGCACCTTCCTAGTAACAAACCATAAAATTGAACACGTATTTTGCTTTGTATTTATTTTGAATACCTATGTATCAGCATTTTATTTCCTATCTGTTACTCATTGGTTATTTAGCAAAAAATGCGGCTGAAGTAAAATCATCATCATCATCAGTCTAATGGGACCCACTGCAGGATATAGGCCAACTCCCTCTTACGCCAATACGGCTGTCTTGTAGTAAAATTAACGCCTTGAAACAAGATACCACTCAAATACCTGGATGATCTCTAAACATCTGATTCTGAAAACGAAAAAAACGAAATGACCTGAAAATAAAAAAACGTGACACCAGTATTTATATTTCTTCAAATAAATCAATTTGTCCTATTTTATAAAGAATACATACAAAATCATCTACATACACTCCACAGTCAGATATTTAACCGCCAAGTTACCTAAAACCACAACACAAACCCTAAACATCTCCATTATTAAATCACAAACACTAAAAGTCAAATACAATAGTGCTTGCACAATGCACCTAGGTATATCATAAACGTTAAATTAGGCTGTCAAACTTTTGAAAATCAAAATTATTAAAATAATTCGTTCCAAACTTCTAACTAGGGCAGCGCTCGATGTACAAGCTAATTCAGTTGTATGCCGGAATTCCATCGGACCGTGAAATCGACAGTGCAATAATTAAGTCGATTCTGCACTTCATAGTGTAGTGCCGAGACGACTGCGATAAAATTGCTCTGGCCCAAATTATAAGCGAACACTAAAAAGTTTAAGATAAAATACTGATACTGAGCACAATTGGGTATAAGCAGAGCTATACATATCAAACCCAAAAAACAAAGAACTATTTATTAGGTATATCAGCTCTTAGTAAAGAAAATTATTTACTGAAAATACATAATAATTTTAATTTAATAAAAAGATTTATATTGAAACTCTTGTATTGAACAAATCAATATATTTATTTTGTTGAATAAGAACCGAGGAGGTACCTCTATTTAAGAATATTTTTTAACATACAAAATCCAGTATTTAAGTGCTGAAAATTGGTTTACATAACTCAAACGGATGCCCTGTTCCATATAATACCTATATAAAGTCAGGATGAATTTTGATAGTAATAGATAAAATCCACGCAATTAAATTTACTAAATATATACACTAATAAAACTAAATAAGAGTATGTACATTTAACCTAAATTTAAAACATCTACATGTGGTATGGAGCCAAGAATGCTGGCTGCATTCCCACGCTGGATTGCTATAGAAATCCTTTGCGCAAGGAACCAGCCAGCGTTCTTGTCTCATAATAAATGTATAAATGTATCATAATTTTATTAAATTTCAAAGATTTTAATTCTTAAACTTAAAGTAATCTGTGATCTAAAAAGACTTTTGTGAGTAGTTGAAAGCGTTGGCTCTGCATCACTTGACATGGAAAATAGTTCTGACATTATACCTATCACTCATTTGGTCCAAAATAGCATACCAATTTATTGAAGAACATATGCAACCGCTATATCTCATAACTCAAACCCAAAGTTATCAGTTCCGTCGTCGGTGGTCGTTCACTTATTCGATCGAGTTGTGTAATCGATGCATTCCGGATCGCATTCCGAGTCGTCACTCGAATCGGTAGATTGATTCGAGGTTGAGGTGTTTGGTTAGGGATGTAACTGGGGTCAAACAAGATTTATTATTCGTACCAGAAATTGTATCACCAGTATGCATAATATGGTGTGTAACACGTATTTTCTCGTAGTTTTTGTCGACAAAATATATCTAGATCGAGAGACACTGACAAGAAACCAACATATTATGTAATATCTGGCGCGTATTTTGACAGTTTAAGTAGACATATAACTCTAAGTGATTTTTAACCAACTTCAAAAAAGGAGGTTATCAAATCTTCTGTTAAGTTTTATTTATCGTCTCGATACGAGATGAACTCGTTGTTGCGTATCATAAGCCTGTGTCGCCTAAAACGATACGACACAGACAACTCTGTAGTCGGACTGTGTAGCGTGTCAGCATTGAAAATAAAAGATAAAGACAAAGCTTCCGAGGCAAAGTTTAGGTGCTTGAAAGATTCACATCTCGAACGTTGATTTCAGATTTAAACGATTAAACGTTTTTTTCTCGTAATCTTCAAGTTAAATATGCACTAAATAAATCTTAATGTACTAGCTTTTTAGCACTTAGTAGAAATGGTGACAAGTTATTCCAGAATGAAGTTAACTAAAGAATTTTTAAGAAAATCTTGAACTGAAGTCAACCAATTTTTTTGTGAATCATTTAAGCAGATTGAACGTGGATAAAGGATAAAGTAGCAACATCACATTTGTAAGTCTGCAAAGCCACGAATATCATAAATTAAGTCCATTATGCAATGTGATTTCATGACATTTTGTAATATATTATCCGTATATTGCGTTTGTGACGTCGTATTTACCATGTTGGCTTATGTGAAAATTGTTCTCATATTTTACGACATACTGAAACTCATGTTTTGATAAAAAAAAACGAGAAGGTGCCTTGTGATAACTAAAAACTTAAAGCTAATAAATTGGCAGACTTGTGACAGGAAACTTTGCATGTTTCTCCATGTACATTGTACATCATTTACGAGCATTATGTTCCCCTCGTGGTTCACTTTCTGAGTAAATCGTAATTCTACTCAACAGAACTGAATTCTTAGATCTCGTCTCTGTGGAACCCAAATACGTATATCGAAACTTGTTCTGCACTATACAGAGTTAGTTTCATAGTCCGGTCGTAAAGACTGCTTTGCGGCCGGACTATAGAAACTTTGCAAACAAACAAATTGCAAATGCTATATTACAAATTTACCCATGGCTCTATAATATACAAGTTAATATAACATACATACCTCAAATTAAAACAAATTGACAGGACATAGCGTATTCCATCCATAATTAACACAGTCATTGCGGCGTTCCATTGCCTCGTTGGAGCGTGAAAAAGAAACAAGCAAACTAAAAATCGTAACTTAAAAATATCTTTCATCTATTGAAAATGATTCCTTTTTTACGAAGAGAAAATTTATTTACGCATCCCACACTCTCCCTTGCAGCGGGTTATGTTTATATGTCAGGGAGCTAATGAGATTTCACTATCATCTTAAACTTACCACGATGTTCCTTCGTCTCAGAAAAGGTGGTTGACAAGTCTCTATCTACTCCCCCGTAGAATTAATTCGTTAGGGGAGTTCTCTTGAGCAGATACTTCGTGGTGGGCGCCCAGGTCCTTCCACGGAAGACACATGTCCTCGGATATTGTGGTCCTCAAACATGTCGGTTTTCTTACGATGTTTTCCTTCACCGCTAAACGAGTGCCAATCCACACTTAACTTGATAAATACAAGTCATTGGTGTAGGGCTGGATTCGAACCAGGGTGCGTCTGGATGAAAAGCAGACACTGGAACCGCTGAGCCACACTCGCTCACTAATGTTGACAAGTAACCCTGTACAAAAGTTGGTAGATCTAATTCTCACATCGATTTATCGCGCCGCTACCGAGTTCTGACGGAGTTGTAGAAAACTTGAGACCACCCTGTAGTGGGCATCAATTCAGTTTTAATATTGCTTGCGGTTTGGACGGGTTCAGTTCAGATGGGATTCTCGGATCCTAGTTATTGGTTCTGAGATGCATTTTTATGATGTTATGTATGTTAGTAAGTTTGAGTAGATATTAAGTTTTGTAAGGTTTGCTTGTTATAGTAATCGTGTACTGAAGTCCGTTGAGATCAAATTTATATTCTTTACCTGACTCCTTGTACTCCGCAAACGATATATTTTTGTAATATAGTGATTTTCAAAGCAAAAATTAATTGATTCGTACCGGCCGAGCACCGCTCCAACCTATTATATACCTAATGATTGCTTACCAGCAAATTATGCTCAAATGCAAACACATTTACTTTTAAAAATCAACGCTATTATTTCAATCAGATTACGAACGAAAATATACCTACCTACTTATACATACATAGTTCACAATATCTCTAACACCATTTTCGTCACAATTTCGTTGGTAATAACTTTAGCAAACTCCATGATAAGATTTACGTGGCAATAAGGCTACCTTGGGCAGGCATTAAATAATTTTGATACCCCAAATTTATAGGTCCCAAATAATAAACATGACAAACGGTTTATTGATGTTGGTGTAAACGATGGAATTTTGACTATAAAATCTATACACATAATAAAGCTGCAGAGAGTCAATAATCTGTACATAGAAGATTTTAGAAAACAAAATGTTTGGGTATGCCTACTTTAAATTGATAATAGAACACGTATCAGCCATTTTTAGAATTTTTGTCTGTTTATCTGTTTATTTAAACGCTCATATCGCAAAAACGGCTGAACGGATCATAATGATTTTTGGTATGCAGATAGTTTGTGGTCTTGGGGTAGTCATATGCTACTTTTTTTCTGCAATAGCGTCCACTAGTACATAATAAATGTACATAACCATTTTAAAATAAAATTTTAAAATTTTCCAACAAAAAAAAATCATTTTTGATCAGTTACGCACTTGTGTTCTGTATTACCAATATTTTATTTAGGATTTATCTTCTAAGTTGAATTTATTATTAGATAAGTTTTACCTAATTTTTCATTCATTTTACATAGATTCATAGGAAATTTATAAACTTTCAAGTGCTTACTAAGAGCTTAACATTCGAATGCTTTCTGATCTTTCAAATTCTCGGAATCTGAAAGCATTTCTATAAAACCAAATAAAACATTGAGAGTTTTCTTAAGTCTTATAACATAAGAACGCTTCTCTGGGACCTTAAAGCACTTCGTCTAAATACTGTTCAAAAATTCCTTCTTTTAAAATAATTCAGTTTAAAAACATAGCTAGTTGGAAAGGGGTCCCTTTTTCCAACTAGCTCTTGCTTTAATAATCAAACGTTACAAGTAGCTTGATTACGTTATTCAAAAATAAATCTAATGTGTTGTAGATAAAGTTTAAATTCGAGCGATAATTTTAAAAGCCTAGATCTAACACAAATGGATATGTTAGGTAATGAAAGAAAGACCGCACGGATGGTTGTAGCAAATTGTTTTCGGACGACATATTGCATTAGGAGGCGTGCTTTGCCTATTTTGTTGGGAAAATTCTGCATATTTAGTCCTTATTTTAAAACTGGAAACAATAGAAACATTATATATTACGTGTATGTATTAGTTGTTTGTTCGTAATGTGAAATCGACTACATTAATGTGCTGTTATAATACAACCTACCCATTCATAAACCGCTTTTATACATAACTGTCTGTTATCAGACAACAGTGTAAAATTGTTATGCCGTTGTAAAATACATTTTTGTGGTATCATCTAATTATGGCATCGTCTCACAGCTATTTATATTGTACCAGGAAAAACACGCAAAACATTTTTCATCCAAAATATCCTATCTCCCTTTTCACGCTTCAAAAATCTATGTGCATACAAAAACCGTCAAAATTTTCACTATAGTCGACTGGACAACAAAAACGTAACAAAAGTCAATTTCTGTTTCATGCTAAAAAGTGACGTGTTACTATTGAGTCTTGTGTGGGTTTAGTTCGTGTTTATTGACAGGCCATAGAGTCCAAATTAGCTTGAAATGTACGTGAATGTTGAATGGTTTCTGTGATTGACAGCCGTGAAAAACTGTGCATGTGTAAAGATAATAGCGGAAGGTTTCACTCGAGGCAATCTGGATGCATCTAGTCTAGAACGGAATGTATTCTGAAAGTTAAAAATTGGTCAGCTTTATAAATTGTAGTGTAGGTTATAAAATACATTGAAAAACGCTTTTACAATACTTTGAAATATGTTGCCTTGCTTATTTATAAATATGTGATATGATACTCGAAACTCACTCTGATAAAGACCTGATAAGGCTACCTGGAAGAAATCGCCTGAGGTGATAAGGCCGCCCAATGTACATCAAATCAGTTTTAGTTTCTTTAAGTTTTTATGTTTGTTTGGTGTGCATTAAATATAGGTATATCTATATATCTATAAAGGAACTCTAAATGTGTTAAAACGATAATATTACTGAATAATGCTTCTTTGAGTAAAAGTTTTATAATAGTATTTAACGTTAGATGTGTGAAAAAAATCCTTTAATTTAGTTAAAGATTGCGTATGACTAAACAGCCTTGATCAGATGTTAAACATTGCTGTAACCTCGGATGCAACACGCTTACCTAGAAGGTTGTGCCTATTAACTTTAGATTCATTGAAGAAGTACAAAGTGCGGTAGTCATTAGAAAGTATAAGATAAACTTTATAGTAATCGATTTTCCTTATCACATAAAATTGCACAATATTTTGTTATTGAGTAACATAATCAACCAGTATCATTTACAAAAAACTATAAATTATATTTTTTGCTGTCACTCAATGAATTGAATTTTAAAACCACGTAATGCTATTCAATTGTAAACATTTATAAATGTACAAGTAATTTTCTACGCTCGTACAACCTAGATCATTTTTGTACCGATCTTTAAGAATTTTCTAGTCATTCAATGAGAAAAAACTAGGTTATCTATCCTGATTTGAAAGCCATGTCAAGTGTACCTACTTATAAAGTTTAATAGAGTTATTTAAGTAAGTTAAGCACGTAATTCTACGTAATCTGGTTCCTAAATGAAATTTGAAATTTCTAGGCCTAGTTTGGGCACCAGGGTTGGTTTATAGGCATTTCACGGTGCGTTTATTATGTAAGCGTAAAAAAACTAGATAACATTATAGGCAATACATTACCTAGCATCATGAATAAGTTTTTGTTAGTATAGAATATTGCTGATATTTTTAATGAGTTTTACGTGGAACTTATTGTTTTTGACCGCATCTACCAATATGGATTATAACGGATTTTTGATTACAGGAGTTGCTAACTATTACAAAAAAATACTAAATATAGTTTAAGTTTTATTTTTGTTTTTTGTAATCTGAGAGATCTGTATCTGAGATATCTGTGTTTTATAAGTTTATTATCTGTATGTTTCAGTAATTTTTGTATAAATGTAAATACTGTCTCTTGAAAAAAATTAAAAAATATAAGGCTACTATAGCCCTGACTATATTATACCTGGATGAGGTCTGCACGAGATCGACGCAGATGGCACATACAAAGGGAGGCCTATACCCAGCAGTAGGATCCCAAGGGCTGTGGATGATGATGATGATGATATTATACCAAAATCCCACCCCTGCAGAGACACCCGCCGGCGTCACTTTGATGTTTTAATGCCATCAATTTATTTAATTGAAACTTCATCTTGTTTACTGGACTGACGCTTCCATAAATCTCCTTACTCGATTAAGAGTTTCATATTGCCTTTATCAAAGACTTGGTTGTAATTAATTGTGTAGTTAAAAGGTAAATATTGTCTGGAAAACTGAACTGTGTAAGCTGAACGTTTTTATTATACTCAACTTTTTGCTGTACTTATATAATAAAATACAATCTTATTCGGTTAATAAAGTCAGTAAAATTATGAAATATGATTTATATATAGGTGCTTACCTTAAACATAAGTATACTGTAAAAATTAATACAACACAGGAAATATTTTATAGATAAGTACGTAATTATTTTCAGGAACGGCGAAGAAAATATCTTCTGGAGGCCAACACTTATTACTAATTAAGTAATAACCAATCATTGATTTGGAAATTTTCTTTTTACAAACATATTCTGAACCTAGCTACGGGACAAAAAAACGACGTTCAAATAAATTTTGGTAACATGCATTTGCAACTAAGAAGAAAGTGTAAAGTACTATGGCCATTTCCCCAAGAAACAATGATCTTTATAACGCTGTAATTATTTATTAAATTAATTTTCAAGTAACTTTTATGCCTCTAAGCCTTTATACAAGCTTTGCGCTAAAAACAAAACTTTGCTTTCAGAAATAATTTCGGAAGGTCGTAATGTTACCAACTTTCTGGAAACTGAAAAAGGAAAGTTACTTTTAAATTTTGAACTTAGACTCCTCTTACTAAGGGTGTTTAATTTATGGGATGTTCCTTATCATCATCATTATTTTTACCTACCCACTTGTGTAAAGAGTTTTAATAAAAGCATTTCTTTTTGCAGACTTCTTATTTTAATAAAATGTTTTTAAACCCCAGTTTTATATGAAATTAAAACACATATCAATAAATCATGATGACTAGTTGTACCAATAAAATAAAGTCAAGTATATTTTTAGTCTAGTTTTCAAACAAAATTTTCCATGTGCCTTTATATCTGAAAAAGGATTAAGTCAGTAATTAAGCACATATGCCAGTGGCAAACTCTGCTGTAGAGTTATTACACCGCTTTAAGGGCCTTTGACATGACGGAAGGAAACATTTGAACCCATTTCACAGAAGGGTAACAAACAAAATCGTATAAACTAACTTTGAATTAAAATAATGATTTGTGTTTACCTTACAAACATACCTACAGTCTAAAACCCAGTTGAACTTGAAAAGTAGAAAGACTTAACCACGGCGTCGGTATAAACAGTATAAACAAAGCCTTAAATAGGTCCGCACTAAAATTTAAAAATTCACAAGTGGCCAATGCGGATGTCTTGGGAATTCGCAAGGTGGCCTTTTGGCCGCCATTTGGCCTGAATTTGGTCTACGCTTTGGCCTCTAATTCACTTAATATCCGATATACGCCAATGACACAGTATTCTTTCAAACAGTAGTCTAGGTTTGAGAATTCTGATAAATGAAGAAAATGAAGAGCCATACCTCAAACAGAAAGAGAAGACTAAATATACGATAATATAATAATAGCTCAAAAATAGTAGATAATAGAAAAACTGAAAAAATGTTTATCATTGTTCAGGATAGATATTGCGGTACATAGTTACACAGAATTCAAAAAGATACTTAACATGCTTACCTAGAAGGTACCTATGAACTCTAGATTTGGAGATCACTGGATTGTTGTGTTCCAAACTTTACTTGGAAGTAAGACATTTGATGAGACCGCAAAACATTAACATATTTTTAGTACATGTTTTGCTACTTAATAAAATAATAATTCTACTTGATGAAATGTCACACGTTTACATTTAATGATGATACCTACGACATGCAGTAATAAATGTTTGGAGATTGTATACTGAGTTGTTATCCACAGCCATACATTGCAGAGGCCGGAATCGCATGTGAAGACGTGACAAGAATCTACATTCTACACGGACTTTTTCCACCTGAGCATTGGACATTATTTTTCTTCTTCAATCCTCTGATTAATGATTATTAATGCTTTGGATTTGTGACTTTGGAATTTATGAAGAATACTCGTTTTACTTATGTAGATGGTATTTAAATCTGGCTATCAGTTCATGTTGTAGGTCTCAGCCGTTACTTCTTCTGTCTTTCATAGCTTAGTATATGTAACTGTATTTTCACTAACGATGTCTCGTGGTGTTACCAGCCGAAATCTAAAATAACAGTTAAGAAAAATATGCAATGAAAACTATATACAATGTCTATTCACGGTTTTAGACAAACAAACGATAGCCAAAGAAAGAAATATCGAGCATTTACCCGTACTACATGACACATATTAACTAATTTTCAATTACTCCACACACACGCACGCACACACGCACACACACACGCACGGACACACACATGCACACTGAAAGCAAATACCTTCTCGTACCATTCTAATACCATAAGATGCCTTCTACTTTTAACTAAGTACAACTCCTGTCCGTAGACGTCTAGCTAATGCAAACCCTATCCTCTCACATCCTCGAGGGCCCTATACGTTTTACATAATAAATCGACTAGCCTCAAGTTTGTCGCTCTCAACATGACTGAGCACCATACGGGGAATGCCTTGAAATGTTGAGAGGGTTTCGGGTATTCTAGGCTATTCTATGAGTTTAGTTTTGTGTTATCTATAGTTAGGACTTTTCGGTGTTCATTTGATTATTTGGGTATTACTTAACATACAAATAAATAGTGTTACACTTGAAATGGTTTATGTTACTCTTGGTTTAGAATCAGTCACTCTACCACGTTACAAAGATTCGACTAAAGACAAGAAAAAACTTTAATTTGCTTTTGTATGTGTTTACGCTACCAAATAGGTCTACTAATGTTATGTAAAATTTAATAATTAGGTTTAAAAATGAAGTTCTAGGCTAGATAAAGTAGCATCAACCTATTAATCTAAATATATAAAACTCAAAGGTGACTGACTGACTGACTGACTGATATAGTGATCTATCAACGCACAGCCCAAACCACTGAATGCATTGGGCTGAAATTTGGAATGAAGGTAGATGTTATGACGTAGGCATCTGCTAAGAAAGGATTTTTGGAAATACCACATTTAAAGGGGTGAAATAGGGGATGCAAGTTTTACTTTTTAATGCGAGCGAAGACGCGTGCACCCACTAGTGAAACATATTTTTTATCTCTCTGTCTTTGAGTCACATTTGCTAGTGACTGTAGATCGTGAAACTCCCGCAGAATTAATTCGTTCGGGGAGTTCTCTCGTGCAGATACATGGTGGCCCCCAGTTCCTTCCTTCCTCTTAATGAGATGACACATACATAATCTTCAATCATATAAGAATATGAATATACATATATACATATTGCCCATAACTAATGTATGTATATTTATAAATAGGCATAGTCAATTCAATTTTCAATTAATAATAATTTTAATTCATCTGTACCTATGTAATAACTGCATTGAAAACAATACTTCACAGAGCACAATAGGAGCGCAGTTAAACACAACGAGATCATAAAGTTAACCCTCATCACTCCACATAAGTTACAAATCGAATTTAAACCGGAAAAAGTTCCGGTTCGTGTCAGCTCAAACCGGTTTACAGATCCGAATCTAGGTTTTGAGGCTAGGGTCAATATTTTAAACACCATTCCAGCTTTTTTTTAAAAATTAGTAGACATTTCCTATAGACACATTTGTTTCTTAACTTTTCACATCAAAAGTGAGATTATTTACCGTGTGCTCTTTCTTCACGATTAAAGGTCTCAACCAACAGTTGGATTGAAATTTGCAAATTGAGATGAATTTGACCTAAATTGGCCTATCATATAGGTTACATTGTGAAACATTTAGTGTTGTTTCCCTAACTTAAACTTTATTTGACGCCTTCCTTCATACTCTTCCTATTTGGATCCTATCCCTCATGTCTGAGGATCGTTACCACCTCGTAGCGCCTTCTCCTTGATGACATCTTTTCACTTCTTTCTGACCTCGGCAACATGCAGTGCATTATAGACTACTAGCGGACCTGCCCGCTTAAACAAGAGCCGTATTTTAGTGAGCGTACTGGCGCTCGCCCAAGGAATTGAAATACCAATGTATGGGAGTGACGTAGCATGTCAATCGTCGCGATGTCAATCCCATACATTGCTCTTTGTATTCTGTGAGTGGCAATACACTCACTAAAATACGGCTCTTGTCTAAGGGGGCTGACAAACTTCGTCCTGACAAAAAGATTTGTAATTTGCAATTTTTTGTTCCTACTAATTTTTTTGCTACGTTAGGAACAGACCTACATTGCTTAGACAACAGTAAACTTTATACGATAGCAATAAATTTCAAATTGACTCTATGTTTTAGTTAGAAAACGTTTGATTAGGAAAAGGAAAAGGGCTGTTGTTAGGGGTTTTTCGGCAATAAATTTTTTTTGCCCGTAAAATTCATTTTTTAACTTTGAAACATTTTAAAGAAAAACTTGGCCTAATTGGTGCATGCGTTGTTGAATTATGCGTTTACCAACACATTTTAATATTGTACCTATATAGTTTCTCATGTAGCATTCCTCCTAAACACTGAGCCTGGGGCAAAACCCAGTTTACGCAACCCTTGATCCTAGCCTGGTGGTTCCCGCGAATGCAAATGTCGCCCACAAATGGGTGAATAAGCAACAGCTACAATCGATTTATCGGCACATGAGTGAGTGGCTTTAAAGAACCATGATTGACGTTTTCTGTTTCAATATTTATTGAAATCGGCATCGAGACTTTTGAAGTGATGTGCGTTCGTTGGTAGAGGCTATCTTTCCATTTTACAGTAGATTACGCAACTTAGTTAGTATTTTATTTGCAACAATAAACAAAATACAAATACTTAGACAATTTGACAAAGCAAGGAGAAATCATCTTAAGCGAATATGCCGCTCTATGTGCATTTTGTTTGTTTAAAAGTTATTGTAATATTTTATTGTGTATTTAAGACATATCCAGCTAGTAAGATACAATAAGTAAGTAGTATTTTACTTACTACTACTTGTATTATGGATTCTGTGCTACTCACAACAAACGTTGCATCATTAAAATTTCAAATTCAAAATCTATATGAAAAAAATCATGTAGCGCTCTTATTGCTCAAAGTAATAATTATGTATAGCGCTGTGTTATTATACATATGTATATTTATTTCTTAAGCAATCATAAATTGAAAAAAAAAAGGAATGCATTTATTTTATCAAACGTCATTTTTAACAAAAGTATGATTAATTTGTAATACCGAAGTACAACATACATTAATTAACGATAATTTCATAATTATAATCCTCCATACGAGGAAACAGATCTACTCAACAACAAAAGCGGTTACAAAATATCACAGAGGAATCCATAGGAGGTAAAATTTGCGGTTATCGACAAGGTAATTAAAGTTTAAATGAGGGAATATATTAATTTTTGTATAGGTGCGTCGCGCCTCAATTTACTTTCCTCATTGTTATTCAGAAAATAATGAAATGATTTCATGAAACTGAATTAACTTTGTCAGTTGCGGTTTTTATCTGTAAGTGCAGTTAAGTACTGTTCTTTTTGTGAATACAGATTTATCAGTTTTATTTTGTTGATTGATAAAATTGTGTCTCGTGTGTTTTGAATATGCGCTAAGCTCAATATTTTGGGTTGTAATCGTTCAAATTGTTCGAATATCATCATCATTTGTTGCCCATTGCTGAGCATAAACCTTTCTTCTTAAACTCATCCCGGTACTGCACAAATAAAACTCCAGCTATACCTATTGTCTTTTTAATAATTCGTCATAAAAGGATTTTTATATCATTATTTACGTTTGTATTTTAATGCAATAATGTATATAGCTATAATAATAAATATGCACACATATGTACACAAGTTTAAAAATAACATATTAGTATAATGATAGTTTTTGCTACAAAATATATTCAAATTCATTTCATCGCACACTGGTCCGAACACTCGTATGTTTTTCACTAAATTGTTCCTTTAAGGCTCACAATCTAACCTAACATCTCGCACATCCACCGTGAAATGAGAAATTTCCATGTGTTAATACCATAAAGCCTACCAATTTGGCATAACGACCGGGCCTAACAACCAAACTAACTATTGCGTTTACCATCTTGGATAAGATAATGTAAACACAGAGCGAACACAAATTTTTAGTTGTTTTGTTTCTAGTGATATGTTCACAATACAAATTTTTGATTTATGTCAAGTCACCGTCATATACATCCGGGAACTAAATAAGTTTATGCTTAACACGTTCCCAGCGGCACAGATTTATCTTACTTTCTTATTATATTACTTTCCATTGCTGCGTTACGGGTCGTTTAAATCCTTGTCCTATACCAGACATTGTGGCGGTACGAGATGTATTAAGCCCCACCGCCCGTAGGAGACAAAAATCCTTTTTTTGGCGCCAAATAAGACAAAGTGTACACATCTTTTGTCGTGAATATTAAAACAATGAGTTGATTAAATTAAATCTGCCGCCGCCCGTGGTTAGATTAATTAGTTTACATTTTATGGGTAAAATAAACTGTGAGGTCTGATGTACCCCGTACCGCACTGAAAATAGCAGTTTTTTATAATATTTTGTGATGGAAAAATATATATCAATTTTATTTAATTGTATTTATTTATCAAACTTATGGATGTTTTTCATTAAAACAGGTCAAACAATAATATTTTTGCAACTATTGCACTCCGTGAGATTTTTTTTCACTTTTTTGTCAGCCTCACGACTCACGACTTGTTCAGAAGGTGCGGAGTTTTTCGTAACATCCTACACATCTTCTCTTCTTTCCCTGATACTGACTCCGATTCACCACCCGGTTTTTCTTTTTCCTCCTTAATTATTATTTTTCGGCAACGTTTCGACATAATCAGTAGCAGTCTTACTTCATCGCGTGCGCAGCCTCGAATGCGTTGCACAACACTAACCGCGCGAAGCTAGCGCCAGGTGCGGTACAAGGTGCGCGGGGGTACGAGGTGTTTGCAACCTCGTTCCGCACTGTGTTAGTATTTGTTCAGTGCGGGACGAGGTCTAAGAAACCTGGCATTATGGTTGGTTTACCATAGAACTAGGAATCAATAGCACATCTCAGATATATAGTCACCCGGGAAACAGAAACATCTCGTCCGGGTGACAACACACTGTTATAAGAAAACTCTTGTTTTTATATGTATTAATATAGTGAACCTAGATGTAAGTAGTTTTGAACCCAATAAACGTTTTTGTATTGTGTATTGTATTGTATAGTTATCACTTTCCTACATCGAACCAGATAGAAGTTATGCCTCCCGCACGACAGAGTTCGAGTTTTTTCTTACCGCTACAAAGACGAGACATGGACAGGGTGTCTTAAACCCTGTTTCGCACGTAACGTGTTAAAAGCTAACCAACAAATGAAGTCAAATCAGAAAAAAAAAATAGCAATTTTAGTGTTTATATTATTTATACGGTAGGAACAGTTTTTAATTTTACCACTAGTTCACATAAAATGACATTAGCACAAGTAACAAAGTGGAGCATGCCTGTACTGATACGGATTAGTATAAAGAATAAAAACTCAAAGTTAACAAGTCAAGATTGAGCCAAATACTTCTAATCAAGCGTGCCAGATTCTAGATTAGAATGTTGCTTATCATTACGCGAGTTTATAATGAAGTGTGAGCCTATCAAGTTTAGGAATAAAGTTGGATGGGGTTAGTTTCTGATATTAACTCGATGTATTATTTAATACTGGCTTCAGTTTCCCGTATTAGACTCTATATTAAAATTTATTAGTTCGAATGTAGGGCAAAACGATTGACGGAAATTCGGCGAATGGGAGCAGATATTTTCGGATAAGCCGCCGGAAGTAATTTTACAGGCGTGATACGTGTTAACCTTTTTGGGATCATTTTACGTTATACAGGTTGAGTTTAAAAAAAAATGGCTTCTATTATTAAATGTAGTACTTACTTAAATTATTAATTAGTTTTTTTTTTACTAGCGTTGATTTACTGTGTAATATCTCTGAATTTAGGTCCTGCATAGTAATAATTTAGGGAAATATAATTCCTAATACAGAAATCTCAAGTTCACTGTCTTACAATAATATAAAACAAGAATTTGTTTTGACTTAATGCAAGTTTTTTTTATATCTACATGCTAGCTTTAATCAAATATAGTACAAAATGCTAGTAAGTTAGTACTTAGTCGTTTAGTTATTCATGGTTCCAATCTTGTATATAACCAGGATCATGAAATTGTTATTGTCATCTACAATGTCGCCTAACAATTTGTGACAATGTGTGTTTAGAACCAATTTTATTTGCCAGTTTCAGTCTGTATTCAAATGGAGTCAATTGCATTCTTTTTATGATAGGATAGGATATATTACCTATTTGACTGGCCTGTTAGCTTAGTTGGTAGTGGCTCTGCCTTCTAATCTAGGGGTTGCGGGTTCGATTCCCGCCTGACACAAGTATTTATGCATTTTAAAAAATGTATAATTTCTTGTGTTGAGTCTGGTTGTTTGTATGTATAATAAGTATGTATTTACAAAAGAAAAGTATATACGTATTATATCCGTTATCTAGTACCCACGACACAAGCGTTTGCTTAGTGTGGGGCTAGATGGCGCTGTGTGCATGTCCCGAAATATTTATTTATATTATTTATTTATTTGTTTTGAGAAATATTATTGTTATGTATTTGGTCTGTAATAATATGGCCAGACATAACAGACAATAATAAATTATAAGATATGTCATTACTAACACTCTAGACAATGTATAATTTCTTCCTTCCTAAATTAATAAAACTGCAAACAACGTGGTCATATAACTATATTATTTTGACAAAATTTATATACAAGAATATTTTTTACTGCCAAAATACAAGAATGAAAAATAGTCGAAAGCCTTGAACTAAACTTGGACTGTTTTAATTTAAAAAAAGTAAAGTCTTCACTAGGAAATAAATGCCATTCAAAGACGTCTGAATTGACATTTATTAGGCAAAATTTGGGTTGGCGTTTTCTTTCTGAGCTGCTATGTTATGCTGACCAGTCCAAAACCGTAGCCAACTGATATATTATGACGTTTGCTCATAAAGTTAATAGCAAATAATCTCCGAGCAAGAGGCATGCCAACTGCAAACAATTCTACTTTCATAAACTTACCTCGTCTGTCAGTCACGTAGCAAATTAAACTGTAAAATAGTTGGAAGTTTTTAAAACAAGTCAGGCGTTTTGGTAGCTGCACTGCGTCTGTTGAACTGACAGCGTTTTGACAGCAGGAAAGATACAAGCGCTTGTGAATCTTTATTTCATGTAACCTATTTGATATTGATTTTACCTATCTGCATATATGTATAAGTAAAATTCCCAATTAGAGATTCATATCGATTTATAGCACTTTTTGGGATTGTGTGAATTTGTATTTTGCGCTAATAGTGGTTGGAAATATTATGTTCTTGATGAATTAGCTATTATAACTTTAAAGCGAATAAGCTAAATATCGTTCGTGACAAAATACCGAACAAATGCCTATATTGATTCAAAAGTATTATAAACTAAATATGGATAGAAATTATAGTATCTATACTAATATTATAAAGCTGAAGAGTTTGTTTGTTTGTTTGTCTGTGCGAATTGAAAAATTCTTTTTGTGTTTAATAGACCATTTATCGAGGAAGGCTTTAGGCTATATAACATCACGCTGCAACTAATAGGAGCGAAGAAATAATGGAAAATGTGGAAAAAACGGGGAAAATTATTTATCTTTGAGGGCTTCTGTTGCGTGCGCTGCGAAAACAGTTCAAGATATCAAAAAATATGTATCAAAGAATTATTTCTCTTGAAATGATCTAACAAAATGTCTGCAACAGTATATGTCTATCTTTTAAGGTTAACTCAATAAACCCGTTTTTATGGTAATAACTATTCCACGCGGACGAAGTCGCGGGAACCAGCTAGTAACTCATAAAGACCAAGTAACTAGCAACATTAACTGCAAACAATCATAGCAAATCACGAATCAAACATGAACAATTTATTCACGTTGAAATCGTGATCCTGTAGTTAAATAAAGCCGACAATTTCGATGTATTAATCACATTGCGACTGTAATGCGCTCTGCCATTCGTTTGATTGGTGTGAAATTATAGCGACAGGAACGATGATGTATATTATGATGGAGATATATTATGTCATAATTATTTTTAACAATGGGTATACCCCCTTTTAATATACCCCCTTGTAAGTTCAAAAAAGATCGTACTGTAATGTAGTAGTATGTTTAGTTTTTCTTTCCTTGTTCTTATATTTTATTATTGTAAATGAAAAAAAATATTTAAAAAAAAAGGAAACTGTAATGAAACGTTTCAAGTCGATACGGTAATTAAAATGAAAATAAAGGTTAAGAAGTATGTGAAATTGATTTGTATTTTCAATAGCTATCATTATCATCATCATCCACAGTCCATGCGATCCTACTGTTGCTTCTTTTTGTGCCTTCTGCTTCGATCCTATGCAGCCCTCGGTCAGATCGAATAATAATAGTATAAAGTCAAAGTAAGTAGTAAAAGAACCTAAATTAAACGCACTTCTTAATAGTTCCTTTCCATCCTTTTTAATTGCCGTATAGATTTGAAATTTTGAAATACTTTTTCTCGTTTGATCTGATCTGTTGATGAACTAAGGTGGCATTAAAGCGCGGTATTAAAAATATACATATAAAAGAACTACACTATAAATAGTTTTCAATGTTTGGTTCTTGCCCGTGTATTTATTATTTAATAATTGTTAATCAACATTTCTATAAACACAGCGCGGGCGTTTGTCCAAACCTTTTCGTTTTCATAATGTTTTCTGATAAAAAATAATCTAGGAGTGAAACAAAACCGGTCAATAAATTTCAAATATACAACAACGTTTGTTGGGTTCTAAAATACTTACACCTAGGTTCACTATATTAATACATACAAAAACAAGAGTAATTTCTTATAACTGTGTGTTGTCACCCGGACGAGATGTTTCTGTTTCCCGGGTGACAACGTCTTCCCGTCAGGTTTAAGTTTAAATTGTACACAATAAGACATAAGTGTTAATTATTTATATGTATTTTAGTTTCGATTGTCTGTGGCATATCTATTGCTTTATCATCACTGGTCACTGCGTGTGAATTCGTATTTATTTAGCAAAGTTTATGATGAAATATTGCGAGGCACCGGGATTTTATTAATCACAGTAAATACTACTTATTTGTATGAGAAGCACAGCTGATTTCGGATTTAAACTGATTCTGTGAAACTGCGTATTCAGTGATATATGTATTTTACTATTAACTTCTATTGATGTGATAAATTGAGTATGAGCATTTATGTAGAAAAATAGTAAATTAGCTTCAGACTATGTATCTAAATATAATATATATGTAAAACTTAAAGATGACTGACTGACTGACTGAAATAGTGGTATATAAACACACAGCCCAAACCACTGGACGGATCGTTCTGAAATTTGGCGTGCAGGTAGATCACTGTATTATAGTTCCCGTAAGGCATAATTTAATTTAGTTGTAATAACCGGCTAGCACTTACAGCAGCACTTAGCAGGTAGATGTTATAACGTAGGCATCCCTTAAGCTATTTTTAGAAATGCCACTTTTAAAGGGGTGAAATAATAATGATATATAATAAATAATAATAATAATAATTGTTTTCCTTCTTAATGCGAGCGAAGCCATGAGCACCCACTAGTTTATTTTATAATTTGGCTTTCGTGGCTTTCGCGTTAAATAAATATTAATTTTTAGTTTTTATAGTATGGCAGATGTTAAGCCATATCAGAGGCCTTTGGGGTTGAGAATACTCTCGATATTGGAGTTTATCACTCTCCTACGATAATATGATTAAAATATTTTAAGTTTTAGAAAATATCTAATATCTAATTTCTTCTTTTAGAAAATATTACTTACCAGTTTTTAGTCTTCTTTATAGAAATAAAATTTACTGGAACCATCAGTTTTCTAGACAAAGCTTTTAACTAATAACATAAATCCAAGTTTTCTGTCTAAGCTGCCATATTTCCGTCCCAGACGTCAAGTTTCGCCCAAAAACTTGTATTAATTTAGTTAAACGCATCTAATATTTTTTACGAAGGATTTAGGGCTAAACAATATTTACAGACTAGTAATTATTATGACAAGTGAATATTTACTCGCGAAATAGTTATTTGGAATAATTAACAAAGAAAAAGCACTGGTCTCTTTTCAGACGTAAACACTACGAACATACACAAAAATTAATTAGAATATACCAAACAATACGATGTGTAATGAATAACAAAAATCAAAAATAATGAATCGGAAGACAAAATAATTAATCTTCTCATTAACGCTAGTACAACTAAGTTCACAACTAGGAGCAGAACTTACGGAGTTCAAAGTTTTGAAACCGCCCTAGGGGCGTGAGATAAGTCCCGTTTAGCCCCTTGTAGTAAATCTGGTTTCGTTCCTTTAACCTCTGAGATAAAACCTCTAGCAGCGACCGTAAACGTTTTATTTCCGACGCAGTGCGGCGCCAAATGAAGCTATGTGATGAATTGTCAGAATATGCTGATTTTTGCGCCCAAAGAAAACGAGCTGGCCGCTTTCTTTTGCTAATTTGAATGTATGGAACTTGGGATTTGGTATTCTGTTGATATTATGTTTGCAGGTAGAAATTTTGCAGTTTCTAGACACACAAGCGTTTGTTTAGTATGAGGCTAGATGGCGCTGTGTGAAATATCCCGGAATATTATATTTAGAAGTATTCATAGCTCAACTGGATGAGATATTCGCACTCATTCATTATTATTTTTATTATTTTATCTTTCATATCATTAAGTTTGTGAATGTTGACGCGGATGAATGTCTAAGTGGTATTGAATTTAGTGCAACTGTAAGTCGGATAGCACTTTGAATTTAAATTGAACTTTTAACTGGTGGGCACAGTAAGTACTGCACTATTTCAGATAACTCTAATTCGGTTTGATTACCTTCGATGATCGAACATTCATAAAAAACATTTTTTTATTTTTTTACAAGGTTTATATATTGTTAAAATTCATCTCTAATATATTAAATCCGTCTAAAACATTTTTGAAAAATGAAAACATATTGCTCTTAAAAAATACCATTTTATTTGTTTCAATTTATAACTTTTAGATATATAAATATTCCGGTAAATTTAATACAGCATCATCTCGTAGCTTCAACAACCAATATTACAATCTACAACTCGCCAATATTCTAAGGTAAAACAAATTCGATACACTCTCAAAAAGTACAAATAATACCCAGTCATTCATGGCCAAGAAACCTCGGTACGTTGATTACATTCTAAAAAGGTACATTCGTAAACAAAAGCATGTAGAATAGGCAAACAGGAAAATGAGCATCTAGCGAACCCGGGAATCAGAGTTGCGCTTAGTTTTTCCATTATGACTGCTACAGTTTAAACGGTGACTTGGCTTTCATGTTTTTGCTGCTCCTCTTTTTTGGTATCTTGTCATTAATATTTAGGATAAAAGTACTCTAATTCTAATTAAATGTCGACCAACATATGTGGATGTAGTTTTCTGTTTTTAAGGTTGGGTGTGAATCCAATGATTATTGTTATCAGCCATTTATCACCAAGGGGTTTCATGAGTCTCTTCAATGGTTATCACCCACTGCTAAGCATAGACCTCTCTTATTATATTAAACACAAATTATTTTATGAAGATAGTTAAATACATAAATATTAATAAAATTATATATAGGTATTTCCTTTTTATCACTTACTACGGGGCAAGATTGTGTTGTATTGTGAATGTTTTAATGATTACCTTGCACAGGAATAAGTAATTACTGAGAAAGTTTTAGTCATAAAAGTTAATGTACTGATACACACAACATATTGCTAAACACGCAAGCTAAGGATTACTGTGCATTATTCTATTGCTCCGCGCTGCTTTATGGACTGTTTAGTAGTTTTTGAATGTGATTGTGCTTCCTAAATGACATTAAGATATTCTGTTCATTGGTGTTTTTAAATATTTCGTTTAAAATGTTTTGATGATGGTCAATTACTTTCTCAGTTACCTATTTCGAAACAATGAAATCCAATGAAAAAATAATACAAGTTTTTTCTACCTTAATAAGTAATGAGATCTATGTAATGCCGAGTCAGTTATTAATTTTAAATAGATTTATTCCGACATCGCATGGAGATACAATATATCTCATAAGTCATCCAGACATAAATTAGATCGTTTAGTGCGATTGCCAAGTCAATCTATTTCCGTTTCTTTTTTGTAGGTCTCGGTATGTTGTCTTAATATCTACGGTAGTGGTGAAGCTTTTTCAGAAGCCCTTAGGGCGGTTTGAAATCCTTCGACACCAAAATTGGCTACTCTTATACTATAAAGAACATCTAAAAAATAAAAAGCCAATGCTTTTAAGCTTCATAGAACGCTAGCAGCTGATTACGCCTGATGTAAGAAGTTTGTGTATAGATCAGTTGATTGGTTTTTTCACTCTCCCCTATTTTATTGAACGACTCCTTAGGGTTAGGTAGGGCTGACTGCTAATCCCACTTCCCATTAATTATTACAAAGCGAGTGCTTGTGAGTGTATATGTATGTTTTACCTATTACCGGTAGAGAGCCTGGATTACCACACATGCTACTTTTTATCACTGATTAAGTAGGACAACACCATAAGACGCTGTTAGTAATGGAATAAAATATCATAAAAAAAAACTTCCATTGTATTGAGATTTAGTTACCGACGCCATTCTCAGAATCCTACACATGCATTAAAAAAATCACGATGATCCGCCGCTCCGTAGTTTCTTTGTAACTGAAACATATTTCTCTTTTATGTAATGGTGTGCTTAAATAACTAATAGGTACATAGTCAGTTCCATCAAGATAGGAGGTATGAGAGTGGATCAAAAACAAACTGGCAAAATTAGATTACAATAAAATGACAGTGAGACAAGTAAAAGCTTTTTCATAAAACTTCTTTTTAACATTAGCCTACTTTGACATCAATTTAGTGTATCAATTTGCAAATTTCTTATAGTAAGATCTTTTCGTAGTATTATTAAATCACAGTCAAACGGCGTGGTGTTAATCGATGTTTATAGCAAAACCAATTTTAATCGTAATCTACACTAATATTATAAAGCTGAAGAGTTTGTTTGTTTGTTTGTTTGTTTGAACGCGCTAATCTCAGGAACTACTGGTCCGAATTGAAAAAATATTTTTGTGTTGGATAGACCATTTATCGAGAAAGGCTTTAGGCTATATAACATCACGCTTCAACTAATAGGAGCGAAGAAACAATAGAAAATGTGGAAAAAACGGGGAAAATTATTCATCTTTGAAGGCTTCCGTTGCGTGCACTGCGAAAACAGTTCAAGATATCAAAAAAATGTGTATAAAAGAATGATGCCTCTTGAAATGATCTAACAAAATGTCCCAAACAGTACATGTCTATCTTTTAAGGTTAACTCACTAAACCGTTTTTATGGTAATAACTATTCCACGCGGACGAAGTCGCGCGCACCAGCTAGTATAATAATATACATTTTGTATGCAGCTCTAATATCATATAAATATAAGCATGTTACACCCTAGGCTGCAGCAACGCTGAACATCAGACAGGCTTTAGTCAAACGTAAACCTATCCTACGTAAAAAAAATAACCGGTACGCATTACCTACATGTACGAGTACATACAAAAAACCAATATTTTGGCAGTCAGACAAGCCTAATCTGGGTCCCGACATATCAAACAGTCAGATACAATCTATAAAAGCCAGAAAAACATTAACCGTCTAGTAAACAACCTAGATCCCTAATAAAATAACAACGACCTATAAATTATCCGAGAATTCTGTTAGCTACATTTTTATCCATACTCTCACTGAAATAATAAAGGAGAAAATATGGCTGTTATTTGGTAGTTCGACAACCCTAAACCGCCGATACCGGGGAAAAATGAATAAAGGACCGACAAGTTAATTCGCTTGAGTACCTCTTAGGTCAGAAAACACATCTTCATTTACATATATAATGCAATCAGACTTCACTCTATACTTTTTTTTTTAATGTAAGTTAACTAACAAATTAAAATAAGTGGTCAATGTTTTAAGAAAATAGATTCAAATACAAAAACGCTGAAATTATCTGGAGAAAAATATAATACGGACTTCGAAGCTTTTTAAAAACGCTATGAGTGAATTTAGCACTCTTACCAACTCTGTGTGTGTGAGTGGCCAACTCTGGTGTCGAAAGTTTATCAAGCCGCCCTAAGGGCCTCTGACATGGCTTATTATTTATTTATCGTATGGCATTTTTTTTTAAACTCTGGCTTTTCTATCTCTATGGCTTAACGATTGCCGTACTAGACAAACAGCCGGGACCTACAATTTAACGTGTCATTCGACCCACGGAAGCGTTCAAAACAGAATGCCACTTTTCGGTCACCCATCCAAGGACTAACCACGTCGACCTTTGCTTACCTACCACTCTAAAAAAAGATTTTTTAAAATTGACGATCACCTTGTCTGTTATGTGTTTACACCGATGCATCTCCAAGTATTTGTTAAGTAAGTAAGAGTTTTTTAATATCGTAATTTTAGTAGCACGATTACCACATACAACACCACACATTATCACATACACTGAAACACCCTTTTTGTTGTGGTTAAAATATTGCTCAATAAATCTGATTCACACTGTTCATAATCCGGTTAATGAGATAAAACCGCGTACTTCCGATTGTACTCGAAGATTGCATAAAACGACGAATGTGCAAAAAAAACCTAGGAGATACATGGTTAAATATGTCAAGTAAATAAAAGGCGTAGTGCAAGCGAGCCCTAAATCAACTAGAGACAAAAAATAGAACAATAACAAATAAATAAAATAAAAATAAATAAATATTTCAGGACATATCACACAGCGCCTACCGCTAATAATAATAAGGGCACAGTTTTCAGATACGCTTACCGTTTAATCCATTATAGCAACTAGGAATTAATAAGGTCTGAGCGAGATCTGGACGAGAGCTGAATAGGAAGGCCTATGCTCAGCAGTTTATAATACCATAATGACGATTATGATTAATCCAGCTTCAAAATTTTATGCCAATATCATTTTGTAAGACCTTAAATAGTGTAAAATAATCAAAATTTATTCAATTTACCTATTTATTTTCAAACTGTTTGTGTCTGGTTAATGTAATAATCCGGTTAATGAGATAAATCCACGTTTGTCGGTTATGTGTTGCATAAAACGACGTAAGTGCGATTTAATCAACGCCCCGTGATTGACACTGATTGAATTAGGTGCTCTGTAAATGACACACTGACATTCTTTATACTTTGACGTGGGGTAAATAGGACACAGAATGTATGAAGAAGTAGGTCAACTATCGTTGAAATACATTTATTTTCAAAGAACTCACAAAAGATCCAGCAGGGCAAGCACGGCACGAGGACTAATAGTCTTTCCACCATTTTTATCCACTTGGTGTATGTTGTCTGACAGGTGACAGGTGGATAAAATGGTGGAAAGACTTTTAGTCCTCATGCCGTGCTTGCCCTGCAGCGTCTCGACATTTTTAAATTTTTGTTCGGCAAATTGTCTTTATGCTTTCTGTTTTATTGATTACATTAATTTCACTTGCATAAAATTTCTATCAATTTTGTTTGTATATTTTACTCAATTGTGTATTTTTTGTGTTAAGTGTTTTGCATACCGAAAGGCTTACTTATGGAGCGCATTTTGCACCTTGTGTTGTTGTACAATCTGTATGTACACCTACCCATAAGTGCAGACAAATAAATGAAATGAAATGAAATAAAAGTTACTGAGTCCATTTATTGTCTTATTTACACTCTGCACTGTGTCGTAGGTACCTTAATTACGGGTAAACCGTATATTCAGTCGCTTTTAGTACAGCCTGGCGTCAGATTGTCATACACTATTTAAACACGAGACATCTATTTCGAATATCAAGAACATTATCAAAAATCTTTTTTATAAATAAAACAAAAAAAACATTTGATACGTTCACGCTTGACTACAACTTGCCTGATATTAAGCGACGTTTTAATCTGTGATCTAGCGCGCTTGCCTTGAAGAAACCGGTTTATTCTTGACTTGAAGACCGACAAAGTATAGTTCAAGTTTTGCACTTGATCATAATTCCTACGATAGTAAATGATCATTATGGTTTAGAATGAAGCGTGCTTATACAGTAAAATCAATTCAATTTCAAATTTTAGAAAAGCTAGATTTGATTAAAGTCAATTATGCAGCGCAAACAGATAGGTCCTAGGCTTTTATAATTAATAATAATAATAATAAAAGCCGTGCGGTTCCGGTTTAGAGTAGTTCCGCCCCATATCTTCCCGTGGGTGACGTAAGAGGCGTCTAAGGGATTTTGGCAATGTCATCAAATGCCAAATAGTAAGTAAGTAAGTAAGTAAGCAGGTAGGTAAGTAAGTAAGGATTTAGGTAAGTAAGTAAGGATTTAGGTAAGTAAGTAAGGATTTAGGTAAGTAAGTAAGGATTTAGGTAAGTAAGTAAGGATTTAGGTAAGTAAGTAATGTAGGTACATAGATGTTAGCATGTAGGGTTTAGATTAGAAGGTAGCTGTCGCAAGGCTTTTAAAAAATTGATTTTTAATTAGGCTTTGACAGAACAGCTGACATTAGTGCAGGATGGCAGCTAAGGGCGGTAGCGGATGAGTGTAGCCAGCACCAACGGTAGCGCCCACGGGCTCAGTGAGGTAGCCTACTGTGCACTCTTATGTTTGGACAACCATAGGAGTTACTTCTTGTCCAAACACAACTATGAAGATGAATAAAGGAAGGTATAATTTGCGGTCGCTTCCCGGAGTTCGTCGGGGCGCATCTGGAGCCGATGCTGGATGCTTCAGCATGCGAACCATCGGTGGCGGAGAGCTGAACAGGCGGGCCTCTGTCAGCTCTGTATCCTCTACGGGGGGTACACGGGCAGGTGTTACAGCCGAACAACAAACACTACACACGCCACCCTCACCAACTTCAACAACCAGTTTGTTTGAATCTCCTCCAACTTCACCGCTATCCTTCTTAAATAGATCCAGACGTTCATCAACAACAACAATAAGCTCAGCGGAACTAGAAATCGATTTGGAAGTCACACATGAACCGACAGATTTCTTGACGACCATGGCGAGCCCAACGGACACCGATATAGATTTAAGTGAACCAGCTTCGACGGCAGAGGACGTTGTGCAGGAGGCTAGCGCCGACAAGCCTGCACCCGCCAAAGCCAAAACACGTGCACGCAGGAAATGGACAGAAGACATGAACATCTTCATCCTGCGCACTTACTATATCATCACAAAAATGGAAACAAGCACGGGAGCATATCTCCCAGAACTTCACGCGAAATTCATAGAGAAATTTCCGGACATGGACGTGAGTAGACAACGAGTAGGTGATCAGCGTAGAGCAATTGTACGAAGCAAGCTACTAACGAATGAACAAATTAAAACAATACAAAATGAAGTAAATAGATGTCTCAACAACCCCAGCTATGTTCACTCAGTAAGAAACAGTGATATGGCTGGAAGTCAAAGAATGAGGTGGGACAATGACTTAAATGAATTCATCATGAAGGCTTACTACAGAATAACAGAAATAGAGACAAACAAAACTGCATACCGACAACCATTACACCAAGCATTTATTACATCATTTCCTCACCTATCACACATATCAGAACAGCGCATAGCAGATCAACGCAGAGTAATTATAAACAATAAACTTATAACCACTGACAGACTACAACATATTCAGGATGAGATAGCCATAGAAATAACAAACAACAGAGTCCAAACTACATTTGACACTCATACTACGCCAAATACAGATATAGCTTATACCCCAATTAGCAACTTCGATATTAATGAAACCACTGCTGACGGAACTGAAATATCCACACCACTCACCCTTCACCAAATCATTCAACAAGTAGAACACAACAATGAAGAACTAAATGTACCTGACTTACCGACAGATCTGCAACATCAAATTGAAGATACCTTTCTATCGCTCCTGACTAAGTATAAAACTGTTGACCCTATGGACAGACCATTCATTCCCAAACAAAAAACTTCCAGGAAATTTGGTAGCATTGTACAGTTCATAAATTTATCAGTATTACCGAAACATATAACAGATGATACCAATTTTGACACTACTCAAAACATTATATTTTGCGCAGCCTGTACAGCTGCTATACACAATGGATTCAAAATGACTGATGGAACGACTAATAATACCAGGGTTTGGAAGAAGCCTATACCCAAATGGAAAGTTAGATTGCAAACCCGAATTACAGACCTTAGAGCTAAAATAGGCAGACTGACGGCATACATTAACGGTAACAATAGTGCATCCCTCAGACGTGAAATAGATAAAATCAAAACTAATTATAAAATTCATTCACAACACGAAAATGAGAACACTGAATTAGAACACTTCCTCGACACTCTAAAACAGAAACTTAGTGCACTTTCAAACAGGATCAGGAGATATAAAGAAACAACACGCAGAAAGGAACAAAATACCCTATTTGACAATAACGAAAAATTATTTTACAGAAACCTATCCAGTCCTCAGACCGACAATGAATCCCAACATACTGACATGCCTGAGACTGCTGATTTACATCAATTCTGGTCAAATATTTGGGCAAAACCAATAACACACAGGGATAATGATTGGATTACCGAAGATAAAGATCAACTAATTGATGTACCAGAGATGACGTTCGAAGAGATCACCATAGACACACTCAAAGCAGTTTTAATCAAAACACATAATTGGAAAGCAACAGGGTCCGACAAAATACACAACTACTGGTACAAAAAGTTCAGCACTATCCATCCTCTGCTACTCACACACATAAACAAGTTCATAAAAACACCTTCCACAATGCCACACTACATTACGACTGGAATCACATATATGTTACCTAAGGATAAAAATGATCTGCGTAACCCAGCCAAATACAGACCTATAACTTGCTTACAGAATATATACAAGATCATAACCTCATGTATCAGTAGCTTAATTTATAAACACGTAATTTCACAAAATATACTGGCCGAACAACAGAAAGGATGTAGGAAGGGCAGCCTAGGGTGCAAAGAACAGCTGACTATTGACGCAGTTATTTCCAAGCAGGCAATTAAGAAAAAACGCAATATATATACCATGTATATTGACTATAAAAAGGCATTTGACTCTGTACCACATAGCTGGCTTATATATATTCTAGAACATTATAAAATACACCCGAGGATAGTACGATTCTTACAAGATGCAATGCTGAAATGGAAAACCAAACTTAAATTACACAACAACAACGTTTGCTTGGAAACTGAGTCAATAGCAATCAGGAGAGGCATATTCCAGGGTGACGCTTTAAGCCCACTCTGGTTTTGCCTGGCGTTAAATCCACTGTCCAAAATCCTCAACAATAGCAATAACGGATATAAACTCACATACGATAACTCACACCACAAAATTTCACATTTGCTCTACATGGACGATATCAAATTATATGGAAATAGTCTCAAACAGATTCATGAACTCGCACGACTCACAGAAATGTTCTCATGT
The DNA here is from genome assembly GCA_964023185.1 of Macaria liturata. NCBI lineage: Eukaryota > Metazoa > Arthropoda > Insecta > Lepidoptera > Geometridae > Macaria > Macaria liturata. The sequence continues at coordinate 9,072,851 of OZ026822.1, forward strand.
GATATAGGGATGGAATTTGGCATTGATAAATGCAAGATACAGTCCATACAAAGAGGAAAAATAGAAAAAGAATCTTACTCTCTGGAAACCGGTGAAATTATAGAGCCCGTCGATGAACACAGTGGTTACAAATATTTAGGGTTTGCACAAACACGCCAGATACATCAAAGAGATACCAGAAAACTACTAGAGCAGAAATTCAGATCCCGTTTACACAAAATACTCAACACACATTTAAATGCACGCAATACTATAAAAGCTATTAACACCTTTGCTATCCCGATACTCACCTACTCTTTTGGCATAATACAATGGTCTAAGACGAATCTTATAAAACTACAGCGGACTATTAACAAACTACTCACTCAAAACCGTAAACATCACCCACGTTCCTGTACTGAAAGATTAACCCTACCCAAACTGGAAGGAGGCAGAGGTCTTATCGACATTAGAAACCTACACAACTCTCAAATATCGTCCATCCGTAAGTTTTTTCACTCTCAAGCCAACAACACCGAACTACACAAAGCTGTTGCTTGCGCGGACACTCACTTCACTCCACTTAACCTGTCACAAACAGTACCCCAGTCAAATGAAAAGAATATAACCAACCAAGACAAAATCAGCTCCTGGCTACAGAAGTCTTTGCATGGCAGACACCGCCGCGACTTGATAAGCCCAATTGTAGATAAAGTTGCGTCTAACATGTGGCTCAAGCGCGGCGAGCTCTTCCCCGAGACAGAAGGATTTATGCTCGCCATTCAGGACCAGACTATTCACACACTAAACTATAGAAAACACATAATCAAGGACCACTCATTACCATCAGACCTATGTCGTCACTGCCGCCATAGCCCCGAAACCATACAACACATTACCGGAGCCTGCAGTTCTATTACCCAAACTGACTATAAGCATAGACACGATCAAGTAGCCGCCATTATTCACCAATATTTAGCTCTGAAACACAAACTTATTCGTAACAAAACGCCTTACTACAAATACAAACCCGAAACTATCCTTGACTCACGAGATTTTAAAATATATTGGGACCGAACGATAATTACAGACAAAACAGTACATTACAATAGACCCGACATCATGTTGCATGATAAGAAGAAGAACACAGTGTATTTGATCGATATTGCAGTACCTAACACCCATAACCTTGCTTCCACCCACAGTGAAAAGATAGCTAAATACGCCGAATTAGCCATTGAAATTAAATCGCAATGGAAAGTTAGTACAGTCAGGACTATACCCATCATTGTTTCCACAACAGGAGTAATACCACACTCGCTATTCAAAAGTCTAGAAGCACTAGATATACATAAACTTACCTTTATGGGACTTCAAAAAGCAGCCATCTTAAATACATGTCGCATAGTCCGCAAATTTCTCTCGTCAGATAACCAAGTACCCGCATGATATATATTAAATTTTAGTACCTAGTCTTCGCTTGGCCGCAAGCCCGCGAAAATTAGTTAGTAACCCTCGGAAACGAGAGATAGATAAAAATCTATAAATATATATAATAATAACAATAATAAAATAATAAAAACGTTTATTTGACCTTATTAGAAAGAAACAGGTAAGTATAGCAGTAGTGAACATTTAAAAATTTTACTATGAGATAGGGCTTATGACTATACAATAGTTGGTGAACCCTGGACATCAAACTAATTGACATGATGTATTGTATATGCCACTTATAACGACGTAAGTAAAATCTTGCCGGCTGTTATTATTTACACTCATTACCTTATATATAATAGATTAACAAAAGTTTTTCACCAAAATACGTCTGCCTGCCTGCTGTCATTCTTAATAACGTATACGATAACATATTTATCGAGTGCAACTTGTAACCTGACCTGTGACGCAGATTTATTTGCCATCTCTCTATATAAGTCATATTTTCTTTTTCTTTTTTTCTATGCCTGAGGGTCGTGACTCCCCCGCAGAATTAATTCGTTAGGGCAGTTCTCTTGGGCAGATATATTGTGGTGGGTGCTCAAGTCCTTCCACGGAAGACATATCCTCGGATATTAAAGAATTATTTGGCATATATGTATCGGAATGTACTAAAAACAATGCGGCATTCATTGGTTGCGTGGTTGTCATTGATTGCCAACACCACTGTGCCCAATTAGATCTTTTCAATCAGTTTCTAAACATGTTGGAGTTTCCGAAATCAGTTGCTATTGGTGAAAGAAATTGACGTTATTGGTGTGAAGTGACTTTATATGTACGAGTATATGTAAGGAATGAATTGGCTATAGAAATACTAGTACTTATGTAATTTTACTGACTGTGAGATGCATAAAAAGGTTTTAAAAAATATTAAAAACTTGGCAACAGTCTGATGACATATGTACATTGGAGTCGAGACTTTGGGGCCGTGGGGTCCGGGAGCCCATACTATTTTCCAAAACCTCTCGGAGCGCTTGGAAGACGCGACGCACGACCAAAATGCTGGCCTTTTTCTGGCTCAACGTATAAGCATTCCCATCCAGCGTGGTAATGCGGCCAGTATCCTGGGCACGGTGCCCTCTGGTAGTGGGCTGGAGCACTTAGATTATCTTTAGGCTTTTCTAAAGATGTTCTAAGTGCCCCTTTTTTGTAGTAGTTAGAAATAGTATGTTTAGTTTTTCTTCCCTTGTTTTTATATTTTATTTCTGATCACATTGATATATTAAATTACCAATATTCTATTTTTTTGAGTGATTTTTGAGCTTTTATAAAAACAGATGTAAAAAATTTGAATTAAATGGATTCTTAGTTGAATTATGAAAATGTGATATATCAGGAAATCAGGATCCGTTTTTATTCATTATTATTTCAGAATTGGGGATGTAAGAAGAAAGAATGGTTCGATTAGAAGAAGCATTATGAATATTTAAGCTGCATGTTTCAATGAATAGGTTTGAAGTTGGAGAAGCTATGCACTACAACAATTTTGCGCAAGTTATCAGTAAGTCTGTATATGATATGTCTGTTTATGTTTGTAAATGGTTCTAATACTTATTTATGAGCTGTAAGGTCCTGTCAGTAATATGAACTTATGACCATAAGTGATGTCGAGATGACATGGGTCTGATAAAATATCGGTCGCTTTTAATGCATTTAAATTGATATTTTGGACGTTTATTCAGATTTTTTTATTTAGTTTCTAGGTGTTTGTAAGAAATGGTAAGAAAATATGGTATATTCCGTTGAAATAACATATTACGTAAAAACTTTTGATGACATAATGATAAAATATGGGTAACATTTTACGCTTAGTTTTGTTTCTTGTTATATACAAGAAACAAAACTAAGCCAAAAATGCATCTTGCAAACATTAAAGTTTTTAAGTAAGTTTTTAAACATTAAATTTATCTATTAATTTTATTATTAGAACAAAATTTAATAAACAGTTAGTATTTAAAATGTAAATGTTACCATGACAATAAAATTGACACAAAATTCAAGGTACGAGTATAAATTCCGCCAACCATTATTCAGTGCAAACCAAAGTTCAGGTGCATTTTGGAACTCAAAATAGCAAAGCGGTCCTGAACGAAGGAATTTCATATCCGTTGCGGAAATTCAAACTGGTTGCTAGCAGTTTTCTGTTCGTGAGACTGGAAATGGCACATTTACTGCTCGGTGGCTGAGACTCGGGATTTTTGGACAAAATGAGAGAGCGGACTCGACTGGACGTTACTTACAATTTGACGATGTAAATAATGATTGCCGATAAATATTGTGTGTACTTTAACCATGGATGCAATAGACATATTCTTGTTCTGATGCCACAAAGACAATTGTAAGACTTGATTTTATATTGTAATTTTGTTTTTATTTTCTTGTTGACTTTGTAATTTGTTCATAATTTTATATATATTTATATAACATAATTCTTGTAATTTCTGTTTTGAAGTTTTATTTGTTTATTTGGTCTAATGTACTACTGTACCAAATGTCATTAAAATCAGTTAAGCCGTTTGGGAGGGAATAAGTAACAAACATACCCTCACTCACGCACAAGCTTTCGCTTTGATAATATAACAGACATCCTCCCTACTCCCTGGACCTAGCTTCAACAGATTACAATTTTTTTCGAAAAAGATTGTTTATATATTGTTTTCTTTTTTTTATTATCATTATTATTTTATTGTTTCTTTGTTCCGTTTTTGGACCGCAACAGAGATATCACTTTGTCGTGATGTTTGTTATGGTGATGGTTATTTAGTTTTGTAATGCTTTTGCAAATAGACACATAATTCTATAAAATATTAATTTTATCTTTAAAAAATGCCGATTTTGATTTATCTAATCGTGTTCAAGAAAACATATCATGATGTATTTTCAAATTCTCAACTTTCAGTCCAAATATCTATACAAACATACAATTAAGATTAAATTAAATACCCTTGCTTTGTAGCCTATTCAGATTACTCAAACTTTCTTTCATCCAAACTAGACAATGAAACAATTTGATAAATAGCTCGTACTTTTCACCTTTGTCACTAGTCCGCCTACTAAGCCGAGCTACTTGTGTGGACCTAACGTAGATAAATGCGAGCACATTTTTCAGCAGCATTCCAATGCTACTAAACGACACGTGGGCGCGGTAAGTTATGAACTAAAATCACGCTCTTGGTACACAGGATTGGAATGTTTCTTCTATTGTTTGTAGAAAAAGCCTTCTATTGTTTGATAAAAATAGAAAACTTTTGTGGCCTAGCTTGTGTAGTTTTGTAATAAACAGCTGTTGTAGTTTTTGAAACACTTTTCTGTATATTATATCTAGAAAGAAAATAAAATAGGAAGAAATTCATCTCGACGTGGTATTTTGTCTTTCTGGTGATAAAAGAAGGAACAAAGTTTGAGTTGTTTGTTTGTAATGCCTATAATTTTATTCTTAGCACGCCCCACCGTACACCATATTTTACTTTCAAAGCGTATTTGAATTAACATTCTTTTAGTGAAATCGTCATGATATAACATCAAAAACAGAACACAAAACTACATCTATTCCGCAAGATAACACAAAACATTCTGCCTTGGTATTAGCAAAATCTCAGCGCTTTAGGGTCTGAAAAACTGTTGAAAACATCTGAAGCGTCTGTGGAAATACCGGCGCAGGTAATTTATCTCCTTAATGGCTGTCCCTGGTAACCTCTTTCCAGAGATTACTTGTTTTCCTTGCGAATGAATGGATCTCTTTATTTAGGTTTTTCATTGTGTGAATCGAAAGAGGATAGGTATTGACAGCGTTGTGTGGCGTTTTAAATTGGAAACTGTTGTCGCTCTAACCGTAGGGGTAAAATGTTTTTAGACAACTACGCTATGTAAAAGCCAGTCTTTCTTTGAGTTGTATTTCCTCATGACTGAGGGTCGTTACCTCAGAATTCATTAGTTAGGAGAGTTATCTTGGGCAGAGATATCTTGGTGGTCGCCCAGGTCCTTCCACGGAAGACCACCACAGTAGAAGATTGTAGAGTAGTATTTCTTTATATCAGGCGGGTTTAGGTCAAGCTAGACTCTAATAAGCACTAATCACACTGATTTTGTAACAGGGATTGTTTGTAAATAAGTGTGTTTGTTTATTTTTCACGCTCAAACGATTTAGCCAATATGGTTGAAATTTGCCTTGTGGACAAATTATGACTCTGGATTAAAACTTAGTATAAAGTTTTTATCGCGGCTTATCACGGGTAACTGTGCTACATAGGTTAGTGGTTACGTTACTTGTCAATTTTATGTATAACGTTTAACAAAATGTAGTAGCTGTATATGTATAACAATGTAAATTTTAACACCATTTTTAGTTTTCTGGAATAAAATTAGCAGTAAAAAAGTAAGTAACTTAAAATAACCTTTTTACAAAACCTTCCTAACTGAAGCCAAATCAGTCTTAACCCAACGAGAATACATCACAAAATACTGAGAATATAAATATCATTGGAAATCCCCAAACTTTTACCGCCCTCCGGAGAATCTAATGCATCGGGCCATAAAGCATGCAGGCTCGAATTGATGTACCAAAGCCGAGTTTTACTAGCTTATTCACCCGGCGTCGACTGTAATTTGTTGCCTATACTGGACGAAAATATTTTATGGTTGAGATGTGGTGCGGGTCTGTTTACGCCGGATAAAAAGCTTGGCGGGAAAGTTGCAGAAGTAATGTGGCCGGATCGAAAACATTTGCTATTTTATAGAAATAGAAAAACATTTATTGAGACAGATTAACCAAATATATACACACACATATATAAAATAAATATATATAGATAGATAGATAGATAGATAGATAAAACTCTTTATTGTAACACACATTGAAAAAAATAAAGACAAACAGAAACACAAACGACTTAAAAAATAGTGCCACAACTGGCGGCATTATCGCTAATAGCAATTTCTTCCAGGCAACCGTAGGATGGACAGGAGTCGAAAGAAAAATAAAGGAGTGGGGTGTTCAAAAAAAGAGAAAATATTATACAAACAATAAAATATTCAATATTATATACATAATAACAAATAACACATATTACTTATAAGTGTAAATAACTATAAATATATAACACATATACATATTATACCTACATACTATAACGACAGAAGGAGACAACAATAAACACACGATTTCAACAGCAGATTATTGAGCTATTGAGTTTAGGTACCAGTTTTTAACCTGTGTTTTGAAAGCCTCAAGAGTCTGAGCTTGTTTGATACACAAAGGCAAGGCGTTCCACAAATGAACAGCTCTTGCTGTGAAAGAATTTTGATAGAAAGAGGTACTGGCCTCAGGAGTCTTAAGAATAAGCGTACCCGATGACCTCAGATTTAGGGAGTGGGAATCATGCACATAGGAAAATTTACATTTTAAATAGGACGGGGTGGTGGGATTGAACAAAATGTTGTAAACTAAAGTAAGGATGTGAGTATTCCGTCGTAGCTGAATGGGAAGCCACTTGAGCTTTGTGCGAAATTCGGATACTTGATCATATTTGCTTAACCCAAATATGAATCTAATACAGAAGTTTTGTAGGCGCTCAAGTCTGACTAGTTGATCAGCACGCAAGTCTAGAAAGCAGGCGTCAGCGTAATCTAGGATAGGTAGAAGAAGAGATTGAGATTGAAGAAGAGGTTGATTGATTGATATATAAACATTTTGACCATTAAGTTTTTGCTTAGAGCTGTGGTGTTTTATATGTTATCGCCGTGATGTTTTTATTTTGAAGGTGAATTATTTGGCGAAAGTAGAAATGTAAACCAAGTCACATAAAAATATCTATCGTTAATATGATTTTATGTCAGTTCAACATTTCAATAAAAAAATTGTAGGATAATGTGTTCAAGTCGAGAGTAAATCGGTTTCTTCTAGGCAAGCGCGCTAGATCGTAGATTACAACGTTGCTTAACATCAGGCGAGTTGTAGCCAAGCGTGAGCCTATCTTGTTAAAAAAACTGTAAAATGACAAAAAAGCTGAATGCACTAAACTGTAACGGGAACCTCAGACGTACATAACATATCGATGCCATAAGTGTATGGAAAAAAAGAAAGATATGCGAGCCATAAAACAGCCACATAAGTCTCATCTCTATTTTATACCCACAGAGCTGGTTTGAGTGTGCAACTCAATTTTCTGTATCGAATTTATACGTGAACGGAATTTAACGTTAGGTTTGTATGTGATGAGCTGAGTCAAGAACATACTAAGATTTTCATGTACCTCATGTACTTTGAACCTTTGCGTTAAACTATTTTATAGTATATTGTTTGAGTCACTTATAGTATTGTGGCGTATATTGAATTACAAAACTTTCGTATTTTGAACAGTTTCAAATACAACAGTTGGCTTACAAAATCGTATTGTTAGACTAAAAACTGGGTGTAAATCGATATCATTGAGAACGCCAACTTTTAGACAAATTATTGAAACTTACAATCCTATAAGTTTTTTTTAATATGAGTGAAAAAAATAAACAGAATAGATAAATTTGTCTTTAAATAACATTTCTACAACTTGATACTTTTTTTTTTGATAAACCATTTCTATAAATGTATTTTTTCATAAAACAACGCTCGTCATAGTCATCAAAAACCTGGTAAACAGAAATCCAGGAAAAACGATGCTATAGGAAAAATTGCGTTAAATCATCGTACCCTCCGAATTGCGGTTTTCGTTACCCAAACAAGATTTAAATTAAATATACCTGGTTTCTTTCACCTCTGGAGAAAAGAAACTAATTTGACTAAAGCCACAGTCAGACACGTAACAAATCGCCTCCACTCAGCAGTCCCACTATAAAGCGTGAATTCTTTTAACAACAGATTATCAGTGCTAGATTCTATAATAACACACATTTTGTTTTAATTTACGAAGTTGAACAATCTCAGTGGGAAACTAAAATAATAGCAAAGTTGAGGAACTTGTCAACCTGACTGTGTCGCGCAACCAGGTTTCTTTCATTGAACAAAATGTATATATTATTAATTAAAACGCAAGAGTGGTAAACCTAATTGTATAAGACTAAGAACAGTTTGCAGAATAACCTTCAAATGATAAACACAAAACATTACAGTTTTTTTTTTTTTTTTTTTTTTTTAATCATAATTTTATTTATTGGGGCTTTGGCCAACATTGGCATGTCAGTCCCATCATACCTTAACCAATATTATACATCATGAACACAAATAAGTAATTATAAGTAAAATCGAATGGGCGCGATCATGATCCACGACGCATTACGAAGCTGTAGCCACAATAAAGCGGTCACAACCTCGCAAACATGTCGTATATCATGAGCGCGCCTTCAGACGCGGGAGCCGCTAGGATGTGCGTGAACACGCCCACATCGTATCGGCACAAATTATATTTAGAAAAAATTGTTTGTCTCACGTTTGCATTCCGGGCACATTCCATCAACAAGTGATATACGTCCTCTCTGACCCCGCAAGTTTCGCACAGCGGCGACTCGGCTCGCTTTATAAGGTGCGCATAACTCTTCGATGGAAAGTGTCCGGATCGTAATCTATTACTCAACACAATAACATTCCTGCTAATTTCAGGACCAATAAACCAAGGTACAGGAGGCGGCTGACATTGTAGCACTCTATACCAAATGCCTTTTTCTCTACTCCTCTCGTCGAAATATTCATTGAAAGCTGACCAACAGATTGTTTTGAAACGATACAATAATTCATTAAAATTGGGCTGTATGACAAACTCCTGGCCAGCTGTAACAGATAGATTCGCTAACCTGTCAGCCTCCTCGTTCCCGTGGATGCCTATGTGCGACGGAATCCATTGCAACCTCAAAACTCGACCTTCCTTAACAAGGTTGTGAATCTTACTAAGAATTGAGTAGGCTACCGAGACGCCTCTGATTCCAGAGGCACACCGAGCCAGATGTTGCAGCGCACTTTTGCTATCAGTAAATATTACGATATACCGGTGGCTTGAAATCGCAACAGCATCGAGCGCTGCTGAGATTGCAATGAGTTCCATGGACATTATTGATACATCGGCTGTCGTTCTGTACATTGCTGATATTTTATCTTTAGGGTTACAATACGCAGCTCCTAGACCATCATTATTCTTTGACCCGTCTGTATAGTATCTAGCGTAACCTAAATATTTGCTACTCATTTCCTTAATTATTTTGATTCTAATCGATGAGAACTCATAGCTTCTTTTGGATAAAGTCACACATTCTAGGTTAGTTTCAATAATGCCGCTTATGTCTATATATGTGACCCACGTAGTAAGCGAATACATTTCAAGAATTATCGATGAGTGGACATTGATTAGTTTACATTCATCAAGTGCCGCAGTTAACACAGGTTTTTTTTTGTTCCACCAAAAGCGGAGGTCTAAGTAGCCACTTAATTCATTCACAAGCTGTATTGTTACATTGTTGGTCCATGACTGACTTTTTAACAAATATTTGTAAGCTAAATATAATCGTCTTAAGTGCAGAGGTGGTACACACAATTCACTCTGCATTACATGAATGGGTGTGCTCCTAATGTATCCGCCTATGATACGCAGTGCTTGGTTTTGAATTTTGTCTAGCTTACTAGTGTGTTTTTTTGCACTGTTGTCGTACAAAAAACATCCGTAGTCTAATCTGCTTCTAACTAGCGATATATACAATGTGCGTAAGTACTTGGGGTGAACGCCCCACGAAGGACCTGCAAGCACTTTTAAAATATTTAAAAATCGGGTCGTACGTTCGGTCATTTCACTAATATGTTTACTCCATCGTAACGATTGGTCGAGCCATATTCCGAGATATTTAATATTTGTAACTCTTTTGATAGTCTTATCGTTTATTTTTAATTGTATAGTACTTCTCCTATTCCCTCGGCTAAAAAGGCAAAATTTTGTTTTATTTTCTGAGAGTTCCAAGCCTATGCTGTTTAGTCTACTGACTAATAGATCTAAAGTGTTTTGTAAATGAAATTTGCAGATATTCAAATTACTATTTCGTATATACAATACAAAATCATCCGCATACTGAGCAATAGCTATCTTATCAACTATATCCCTACACAGCTTGTGTGTTGCTATATTGAAAAGTAAAGGTGCAAGCGGGTCCCCTTGTAAGAGGCCCCTGTGCGTCCACCGGCTAGACAGAACTTGAGTTTTATCAGCACTATTTATGTGAAGACATCTCCAGCTCAAAAATTCCCATAAGTATGTGCATATCTTAGTACCTACCAGAAGTTCGTCTAATATAGCAACCATTTTATCTATTAATAAATTATTGTAGGCGTTTTCTACATCTAAGAAGCAAGCAGCAGTCGGTAAGTTAAGAGAAAAGCCTATTTGTATGTTCGTTATTAATCTGGAGAGGGAATCTAGGCACGACTGACCTTTTCGGAAGCCCGTTGCATATGTAGGTAGGTGACAATTTTTTTCCATGAACCATTCAAGTCTCTTTCCAATCAGGTTATGAAATGCTTTACATACACATGAAATCAATGATATCGGGCGTAGCTTTAATTCCTCGCCACAATTAGACTTAGGTATAGGAACAACAGTAATAGAGCGCCACTGGCGCGGCACCTCACCGCTCGCGAAGATAACATTGTACAGGTGCAGTAAATATTGTTTCCCTGCACGTGGCAAGTGATACAACATTGAATATGAGATCTCGTCGCTGCCAGGAGCAGTATCTTTTTTCTTAAAACAATTATCGAGTTCATTAAATGTAAAAGGTATTTCTAAGAGGTTGTTTTGAGATATTAAAGTTGGTTTTTTACTTATAACTGAGTCTGGTGCTAAATTACGTAATAATTCTTCTTGTTTATCTAATGATGGATATTGAGTAGGCTGCCGATGACCTTTATACCAGCGCATTTTATTCCACATTTCCGACACTGATGTGGTTTCGTCAATGCTACTGCAAAACTTATGCCAATGGTTACTTTTCGCTTCATTAATTAGTTTATGAGCATTATTAATCTTATCATCAAGTATACTAAGGTTATTAGGGGTTGGATTTCTACGAAATTGACTCAGCGCTAGTCTACGTTGTGCTACTGCAGCGGACAGCGACGGATTCCAATATTGTTTTGCTTTAAAACAACTTTGAGGATTTATACAAATTTTGACAAGTGGAATATGTTTATCTCGAGCTGAACAAATTAATTTAACAAAATTATCATATAGTTCTTGAACATTGTTATTGTCAATGAATTCTGTACTGGAAAACAGATCTGATAACTCGTCTCGATAAGCAGTCCAGTCGGCTTTATTAAAATTTCTCTTATGAACAAATTGCGTACTGTCCTTATACCGTATTGTACATTTAATGAGAAAATGATCACTTCTTAAATTTTCATTGAGCACTTTCCATGTAAACAATGTAACTATATCCGAAGACGCAAATGTTATATCTGGACTTGATTGCCGTAGTCTATTATTGACCAGCCTAGCTCGAGTTACCTGACCATTATTGAGTGAGATGAATCCGTGTTCCAGCGCAGAGTCCAGTATATCGTTACCTCGCCGGTTGATCCGGTTGGACCAATTGGTGTGGTGGCCATTAAAATCCCCAGCTACTATAGTCTTTCTTTGGCATATAGTAAATATCGTGTCCCAGTCACTAGCACTAACTGGTTTTGTACTGTATACGGATATAATGTTGTTTAAATACTTACAGTTCAATATTTTAATATGTATAGCTTCTATATCGGGGCTACATGTAATAATGGGACACACGTGAGACCGTATAGACTTGTGGACCAAGACTGCCACCCCTCCCCACGAGTCACTTCTATCTTTACGGTAAATATTATAACCACTAATAGTCAAGGCGTCATTTTCATCAAGCCACGTCTCCGATAAAATAGCTATATGGACTTTTTCTTGTGTAAGTAGGGGCTCAAACCCGGGTAATTTCGGCTGAAAACTTTGTGCGTTCCACTGAATTATGTTGATTGCAAAGTCTTTCTCGGGTGTACTATCCATTATAGAAGCTAAAAAAGAAGTTTTTTAGCATCTCTCCTTCTAAAAATAAGTGTGTCAAAAACGATTTTACTTCCTCAAAGATAATTTTACCCACTAATGCAATCTTTTGTTCCATATTTGTCTGTGAAAAAACTATTTCTTTTATATTTTCAAAAATCTTTTTCCATTCAAATTTCCACTCTTTCTTATTTTTGTCTTCATTCAAATGACTGTTTCCTCTAGAACCGCCTGATAGTGTAGAATCAGCTGTAAAATTATCATTCACGGAGGTTTTTTTATTTTTGAGTATGCTTCTCTTTGTTTTGCTCACAAGAATCGGGGAAACTATTGATTCTTTTGGTTTCTGCGCTGTATTAACACTTGGCCATGGCCTGATAGATGACACAGGTGTTGTAGGTTCAACTGGTGTGAAGCCCCTCACTGGACTAACCTCACGAAGTGCAGGATACTCGTCTTCAAGAACGTTGTGCTCGAGTAATCTGCAATCTTTCTTTTCAATGTCGAGAGCTCTTTTGTAGGTCACATTAAGTTCGCTCATAACTAGTCTTATTCTTTTTTCTTTTAAAAAATGTGGACATTTTTTGTCCAAAGCCATATGACGACCCTTGCAGTTCACGCACCTAAACGTCTCTGTCTCGCAGTTCGTGTGGTCTTCGCCACATTTTGGGCAGAATGGCTTTGTTCTTGGACAGAATTTACGAGGGTGACCAAAACGCCAACAATTAGAACATTGTGTAACAGGAAACACGTACTTCTCAATAGGGAATCGACATCCGTAGGCGAATAAATATTCCGGGCAAGTTGAGTCCTTAAAACATAGTCTCACAGTTTCACTAGCCACCCACTGGCCACCACTACTCATCCGCATGAGCCGTCGAACAGAAACAATGTTCACTGAACATTCAAATGCTGCCAAAATATCTTCTTCGCTCATTTCCAAGTCTACACCTCTCACAAGGCCGTAGGAGAAATTTCCTTCTTCCGTGAGTTGTGCTCTTATGTCAAGCTCCACTAGTTTTGGACAGCTTATTAATTTTTCAGCTTCAGATTTGTCGGTTAGTTCAATCAAAACTCGGTATGGACTTTTTATTTTAATTCTTGTCACGTTGTTAATTAAAGCGTCTCGTAGGAGTCGAGCTAATGCCATTTGTTTAGGCAGCGGTGATTTAGAGGTCAAACTTACTTCAAAACCTTCATTATCACGATAAATAGGCGAATTTTTCCTCGCTGCTTTTCTCTGGTTCGTCCTAATGTCATCATCGTCAGATTCCGGTCTAGACCTTTTGTCATTTTTCTTGCGTCCCGCTATTTCCCATTCTGTGTTTGGTCCCATTTCTTCGATCCAATCTACTTGATTATTTGTCACTTGAGGGGTCAAATTCTCAAAGTTGTTTACACTAGTTGATCGCGACAAAGGAAGCCCCGCAAACGAGTTATTCACTCCGTCGGTTGCCATGCCGTGCGCCTGAGCGGCCGCGAGCGGCAGCGGCAGATTTGTTTATGTTTTTGTCGAGTAGCGTTCGTAAGCGCTCCGAACACGTACGCTCCAGACGAAGTCCGTCGCGCGACTGATTACAGATTTAATTCACTTAATTGTATGAAGTAATGAAATTAAATCAATCAAAGTCTACACAATTGTAGGTATGTTGGGTACTAAGAGTACGTACTCAATGTGTTATTAGGAAAACTAGATAAATAGTCAAATTTCATGAGTTCAAAAAGCCTAATAAATTATTGCTGGGTCTCTTTTACCTCTTTCAGTGGGAAAGTGAGTTTTAGCCTCTATTAAGAAATTTCTTTTTGCCAAATTTAGCTGGTGTCCAATGCTGCAGTGCCACAGAATATAAAAATAAATAAATATTTTTGGACATTGCCCACAGCGCCATCTAGTCCAATAATATGCAAACGCTTGTGTTAAGGGTATATAACGGAAATAATACTTAGAAACCCGAAGTGTATCTTAACATTTAAAATAATGTAATATCCAGTGTCGGTCTTGCGCGAGGCTCTCGTTCTTTTTTTTTAACCCTTTTGCCTGATTTTACTAAGTTATCTATAAACAGATAATCAGTTATTTCAAACAAATCGTTTTCCCTCGCTAGGAGACGCGTCTGCCCAATTATTGAGATAGATCGTGCCTACGGGAAAACGCGGAGTTGCGGATACTATACGTCTATTTCACTGCTATTTATTTAGCTCCGGGTTAAATCCACGTATTTTTTTAAGTAGTTTATGGATGTTTTGGAAGGTAATCTGTATAAAAAGAACATTTAATGACTTTTTGCACTATTTATTAACAATCGTTAATATTATATATAAAAAAAAAACATATCATGCGAATGGAAGGATACATTTATGATGACGTACATTATGGGTGGCCTTATCGTCTTAAGCGATGTCTTCCAGGCAACCTTTGGATGGACACGATTAGCTGAGAAGAAAAGGGTCAGAGATGTACTAATACAAAAAAAATAAAAATAAATAATTTAAAACAAAAATGAAATTCAAGTCAATACAGCACCAAAACCTAGATTTATTCCAGGTAGCCAATAGATATGAAAATACAATTTCCAATTCTCACAGTCTCCGTCGCCGCCGAACCACATTTATCATTCTTTGCTCGAAACTAAATATTATAGAAGTTTATTGTGAAAACTGCATAGAACTCGGTAAGCAATATATCATGCTTACAGTTAGGCTCAAACTGGCAAAGTAGTATCGTTTCTGAGCTGGCGAATGTTTGACTTTAGTCT
Organism: Macaria liturata; assembly: GCA_964023185.1. Lineage (NCBI taxonomy): Eukaryota > Metazoa > Arthropoda > Insecta > Lepidoptera > Geometridae > Macaria > Macaria liturata. The sequence continues at coordinate 9,088,077 of OZ026822.1, forward strand.
TTAATGTCTGGTACTTTACTCCGGAGCTTTATTTTGGAGACTTAGGTAGAACACAATATTTAAGTTTGGGGGAATTCGGAGTAGATATGCTAGTTATCGCACTAATATTATAAAGGCACAAGTTTGTGCGTGACAGAGTGACAGAGTTTGTATGTTTGTAACTTCTTCAGACGCAAACGGCTGAATCGATTTGAATGAAATTTGGTATGGAGGATAAGATCCGGGATGAACACATAGGCTACTTTTTAATCCGGGTTTGTGCGTGTAACAGTTTCTTATATGTGTTTGGTTAACTTTTTTCATATTGTATTAGGCGTTATATAATAGGTAAGTAGTAAAGCGAAAGTGGCTTAGCGGTTTCAGTGTCTGCTTTTCATTCTGATGCAACATGGTTCGAATCTGGCCCTACACCAATAACTTGTATTTTCAAGTTATGCAGTGTGGATTTGCACTCGCTTAGCGGTGAGGACATATGTCTTCCGTGGAAGGACCTGGGCGCCCACCACGATGTATCCGCCCAAGAAAACTCCCCTAACGGTTTAGTTCAGCGGGGGAGTCACGACCCTCAGTCATGAGAAATACGACTCAAGAGAGAGAATAAGTAGTAAATTTTCAGTGATACCTAGAATCGTTTACATAACGATCCTTCTTCATGTTCCAAGACTTTTTTCAAATTTAATTCTTTCAAAATTACCTCTCCCATTTTTTATCTCCGAGATTGTTTCCCCAAGATTCTGTCTCAAAGGTAATTATGGAGTATTATTTTTAAGAGTTAATTACAGTTTCCTCTTTAGAAGGAATGTTTATAATCAAATTTCCGGTACCTTTTACTTTGAGCTAACGATGTTTTCGAAAAGACGGTTACGAGATTTTTCTTAAACATTTCTTAGCCTTTTGCAAGTTGTTTAAGTTAAGGTAATTAAAAAATCTTTTAGAATTCTTTCCGTGATTGAGTTCTGATAATCTATCAAACTTTTTGTGAGACGCTCATATAAAGCTGGTGAGTATAATAATCATTTGTTGTTAAGTAATCTCTTTACTTACGGCCACGATATATAGTTTAAACTAAATGAATATGTAACCCTAATTGAAATTGATTTCATAAGTTTTTTGTACTTTACTCAAGACATCACTGGGCAATGTTAGGAGAATGCGAGTAAACTTAAGTTTACCACTGCATCTTTTTTGAGCCGTAATAAAGTATAATAATATACTAAATACATATTAACATTCCTAGTTGATTCAGTTATTTGTGTAGCAAAATACATTTTCTATATTAGCAGCAAAAATTCTCTTTGTTTTACGGCTATTGCATTTCAAATTTAAATCGACCCGTATTTATGAAAAGGGGCGTCCTAATCGAAATTCTTGCTTCGTCCCGGACATGCCTTTATGATATAAAATTCTTCAGACACCATTCTTTGGAATGCATTGCGATATGTTCCGCCCCTCAAGTATTGCGTTTGCAACAATAGTTCCCTGAAACTGTATAGGAATAGCGTAAAATACACCGCAAATGTTTTTACTCACTACCTACGATTAGAGTACTTATAAAAATAATGTGTTTAAGTTTCAGGCAAGTTGTGGTCAAGCGTATGTCTATCTTACATTAAAAATAGGTTTGCGTTTGAAAATATGTAACCACACGTATCTAGCCGATTTTAGTAGGATTCAGAATTTACTATTTTTATAGACAAGGCCTTTAGTGGCAAAAATTAGGAGATAAAAGCTGAGCAAACTACTTTTAACTACTACATAATATAAAATTCAAAATTCAAATTCAAAATTCCTTTATTGATCCATTTAGGGTGTGCGTACATTTGTAGGTATTTACATTTGTATTGCTGTAGGTACGTGTTGTACGCTGAGGGTTTTCTGTACATCATACTAGATATCTTTCGACTCTGTATTATGATGTACAGTTTCCCCGCGCCAAAACTTCTGCCTCTTTTGCATATAAATAAAAATGCACTTGTACAAAACCTTAATAAAAATTCTGTCCTGTCCCACTTAGTGGGCAACTTGCAATGTTAATCAAATGTTTTCTAAAAAATATATCAAAATAACAACCAAGACTAATTTCGTTCAAAAATAGTTTCAAGTGCGTAAACGCTTAAACGCGTATAATCGTGTATCCATTTTTGAATGCGACCCGCAAAATTGCGTTCTTGCGGAGCCCACCGTGGATATTATACGGTATGATTTATTCGGTACCGGCTTATATGGGTGTTATTGCTTGCGGCTTGTGCGACATATAGTTTAAAGTTTGTGCTGAATTTTGTTGTTTCAATGAACAAACAAATAAATAAAGGCAACATTGATTGTATTTTATATACGTATAGATAAAACTTGCTGTTTTTTTTCTGATAATATACATGCGGTTATAATTTTTTTATTTTTGAAATCATTTTTCATGGTCAAGATTTTCTTATTTCTCCCAGCAAACACACTAACACATTAAATCCTAGATCGATACCATGTTATTTAAATGTTTATCTCACACACGCCCCATATATTGTTGCATGCATTGTATTTTTATGACCGCCCAGAGAATATTGGGTAGTTCGAATTTGTTGGATGCATTGAAATTGTGTTTATGGGAGAAGGTACGGACGCATAAATATCAAACTAGAATGTATGCAACATTTTACTTGCTGTACTGTAACTGTACGTTTACAATGAGATGGAAAACATGCTGGAATTGATGTTGTTATTGTGTTTTCTAACCAAGAGACTTGTGTCTTCTAATCTAGGGGTGCGGGTTCGATTTCCGCATAACACAAGTAATTATGAATATTAACATGTGTAATTACTTGTGTTGAGTCTGGTCGTTTCTATGTATAATAAGTATGTATTTACAAAAGAAAAGTATATATGTATTATATCCGTTATCTAGTACCCATGATACAAGCGTAAGCTTAGTATGGGGCTAGATGGCGCTGTGTGATATGTCCTGAAATATTTATTTATTTATTTTATTTATTATTAATGTTAATCCACAATGTAATGCCATGTCTGTAATTGTAACATTCCGTTGTTTATCAATAATTTGAGACCGAAACTTTTTAACATTAAGTAGCTTTTAAAAATCATTAGAATAAAGTGAATATAAATGTTTTTATCCTTACATAGTAGTTAGAGTATAGTTTTAGAGTATAAACATACTTTCCATTATATGTAACTATTACGGTTCTTAGTCAAGTGATAGATAGAAAATACAAAAATAAAATAGTTACCATTATCAGCTTTCAAGAAAACAACATGAAGTTTGACGGAATAAATGTAATAATTAATGGTTAAACGAACTTACCTTAAGTGAAGTTCGACCATAATTATACGAGACGACGTTACATGCGAAGAGATTTCTTTATTAACTATGTAGTCTCACTTCTGTATGTACTAGGCGTCACACTTTTTAGAGCTGTGAAAATAAAAACACAAAAAAAAACTTTTGAACAAATGTCACTGTCAATGTCGCGCCCACAGAGAAATTAACCACTTGGTCGCGCCTGTAGCGCCGTCCTCCTGTCAAACCTCATTCTTTTTAGAGTCTAACCATGGAGTACTAATATATGCTCTGCTTGCCATCTCTCGTTTGTGCTATTTAACAATACACGGGTTAGTCAATGTTGTTGACATTAACAGGGTCCGGGTGGGACTTTAAATCTCTTCGCATGTAACGTCGTCTCGTATAATTATGGTCGAACTTCACTTAAGGTAAGTTCGTTTAACCATTAATTATACTACGACGACGTTACATGCTCGAGATTTCTTTATTAACTATGTAGATGTTTAGCACTTTAGCATAAACGAGACCAACACGTATCAAAGATCGTAATACTTGCATACCAAACGCTAATTTACAGTTTGCTAGATCTTTGATTGTGAAAAAAATTTACCCTATGATGCTAACCATAGCTTATTTGAGAAAAAAAAATACAGATTGAAGAATAAGTTACAATTATAAATTTGTATTACAAGGGATCAACTTATCACATTTTAGAATTAAAATTGACTCTGTGAAAATATTTTACTGTCATCTGCTCTGCTGTAATGAGGCGCTTATATATTTTGGCGACTATAAATGATTTACATGACCCTATTTGTTATACAATTATAAAACAAAGTCAGCTGCAACTTGCAGTTGATAATCTATGCCCTTATTGTAGCAGAACTAGCATCAATAATTGATTTCTTAGCAGTTAAAATTGGTTTTACCGGTGGTGGCAAATTTCTATAGTTACTTTTTGGTGAAGTAACACATAAAGCTTTTGCAGGGCAAATTGCCTCTCTATGAGGAAAGAGTCTTGTAAGTTTAGGTATGACCCTATTTGGGATCGATGTCTTAATCAAGACACTAATATGTATGCCTATCCACAAATCACTTACATTAATATCAGTTAAACATATTGAGGATAGCATCTGCCTGCACCCACTGTGCAGTTGAAAAATGTGAGTAGGTACAGCTACTATTTGGTCTGAATACTGATCTTTACTATGATGGGTAGGTAGATAGGATATCAGATTGGTGGTATACTTTAGGAAGACGATCTGTTTCTGTAATGCTTCTTTCGTGAATCGTATGATTCAATCATCTTGAGTAATACATTTATTTAACTTGTATAAATGTGATTCTGCTTGATCATTAGCCAAAAAATCTAAGATTAAGATTACTTGCATTATAATAATAAAAAATATATATTATGTTTTCTTACAGCAAAGTCTTAACAGTAACATTATATTGTTTAAACGAGCTTTCATCTAGTGCCTATGTTATTATATTAATAGCAGCACTAGATAAAAAAAGGATTGTCTTTATCTTTTTACCTTTTGTTAGAAAATATTAAAAATATTAGAGTAAACCGTTGCCCAAACGGAATAAGAGTTCTGATAGATGATAATAATAATGGAATTTCTGAGTTCAAGAAGATTAACTTACCAAGAGAAAAAGACATGAAACTAGATAACATGGCTTACTAGGCAAAAATGAAACGATCATTATGCCGTTGGCGAAAATTACGTATAATTAATAAGTTGTAACTTCCAGTCTATTGTGAATGCATCTGTATTATAGGCTACAGGACTTCATTCCTAGCATATGCCCATATTATATTCCATTTTGTTTTAAGCCGTGTGGCAAATAAACCAATGTCAGGAACCTTAAAATTTTTGTAAATTTATCAAATATGTATGTAATAGTAAGTTAGTAGTAGTAATCTCAACATTTATGTTTAAATGCTTCGACCTCTTAATATAATATGAGTCTTATAATATGTCACACAAAAATTAAAGAATTTTCTTTAATCACACCACTGTCAGATTGTTTTGACCACGTGTTTACCTCAATGCCTCAAGATGTCGATCCCCGTATTATATAGATTTTATTTACAATACATTGCCCGCTTTTAGGCTGCTTTCAATTGTATAATAATACTTTGTTGTACTTTGCATCATTCCAAAATCCACTGACTCGTTTCCCTTTACAATACACGTCCAATTTATCAGAAAATTACATGAGAAAGTCACAAAAATAACCATATACCAATAAGTATTGGATTATATCTATTTTAAACATTGTTTTCTCTCGTAATCAATTTTGGATTAAATTTGCGTAATAACTGCATATATTATGTATAATCGCAAATAGCGCAGAGCTACAAATTTATCGACCTATTTCTCTAAATGAAATATGTCTGCTCAAGGAGTTTCAGACATTTCTCTGCCGGTAAATTTAGAATAACATTTTGTGAAGTTGTCTCAAAGCCATAAACTGAAAACTGAAGTGACTTTCATTTATTTATAACAAGTTTATTGTTTTAAAAGTGCTTTCTGAGCAGGTATTGTGAGTAAATTATGCCTAACATGGCATGTAAATATACAACCAAAAAATAAGACCTTGGTCTTTGCGATAGGACCTTGTAGGTTTCATTAGTTTTATAAAAACTACAGGCATTTGTGATGAAACTGAAAGTAAAATCAAGAATAAAACTCGTAAGTTAAATCTTAAAATATCAATCTAGGTATTCATTACCAGAATTGTGTACTAATGGTACTAAAAAGTACGCGTTTTGGAGATCAATTATAGTTATACGGCAATTTCTAGGTAGCAATTGGCTCTCCGTCCGAATATCCTTCGTTTTTAAATCGTTCAGAATATATGAATTTGTTGTCACATCTTAATATTCAAATTAATCTTATTATATGATATATATATATCTAATAGCAATCATATTTTGTTACAACAGAAATATAAAGATCATTAGTATCATTGTGGAAAGAAAAGTATTCTAACTTTCTCACATCATCGTTATACGTGCTCCCCTTATGCCGCTGTATATGGGCTGTATATTTGACAATTTGTCATAAGCATTAACATTTTCAAGTCATTGCACGTAATCACGTTACGCCACTAGACTAATTCGTTATCAACCGGGCTCCAATGTCCCGGAGTATAACGCTTTAATGTAGGTACATTGGTTGCACTATTTGCCATTAAATTGAATATTTGTTAATTTGCTACGAAGCAGAAACACTTTTAAAGTCATTGTACGTAATCGCGTTACGCCACTAGACTAACTCTTTATAAATCGTGCTTTATTCAACGCCCAATATATACCTACATTTATTGTATGTTGGTATTGTATTCCACTAAACTGAACATTTGCTAATTTCCTATGAAGCAGTACACTTTTAAAGTCATTGTACATAATCACGTTATGCCACTAGACTAGTTTGTTATCAACCAGGCTCAAATAAATATGAATCACAAACAAAATAACCGTTATAGGTTAAAAAATCTAGTTCTTTTTACATTGAATAAACTGTAGAACAATGTATGTAAGAAAATGGTAATAAATAAATTCATATTTTGTTGTATTGTATGTGTTACAAAAACAACAAATATGTCGGTTACATTGAAAAAAGATCGTTACAGATACATTGCTAGAAAAGTCATGGTTCCGATCTACATGACAAAAATGTGGGTATTTCAAACAAATATCGTTATATCATTTGTTGAAAAAAAAACTATATTTACGATCTATTCGGCATAGTTTTATAAAATATATAAGATTATACCAAGAAAATTAAAATCAATGATGAATAAATGCAGTAAGATTGCTTTGATAAGTTAGTAGTTGCACTAACCTTTATCCTTTGAGGTGGTTGATGAATTGCTTAGTTTTTGTACCAAACGTCGAATTTTCGACGTAGTTTTAAAATTCCGATGCTCCTTTTCCTAATTTACCACTTGAACACTTGAAATAAACACTTTTTTCCACGACAAATTCAAATAGTAAAATTCAACGAAATTTATGATGTTGCGACGCCCGCACACAAGAAATGAATGAGGTTTGATTTGACAGGAGGACGGTGCTACAGGCGCGACATTGACAGTGACATTTGTTCAAAAGTTTTTTTTGTGTTTTTATTTTCACAGCTATAAAAAGTGAGACGCCTAGTACATACAGAAGTGAGACTACATAGTTAATAAAGAAATCTCGAGCATGTAACGTCGTCGTAGTATAATTATACATTGCAATCCCTTTAAATACTAGAATAGATTTAGCAAACGTAGTAACAAGTAACTTATCTAAGAAGAGATCTTAATTTTAGATTTCTCTACCTTAAGCATAATGATAAAATTAGTTCAACATACTTTTATTTTATTCTTCTTCTTAAATTTCTCATTCACAACGATAACAAACGTTTATTTGTTCCAGAAATTTCTTCGAAACCATCGCCGCGTAATCTTTTGAAGCGGTTTCACTTAAACCATTGTGTCAAAAACATTATTACCGCAAACAGCAAGACGTGCTTACACCTTGTTAGCTTCCGAGCAACCTTTAAAATTTATTTCATAGGTAATCTCTCAATAGATACAGCTTTTAACCTGCTTTTCTCACCCAATACATAATTTTTTCTTATTTTTTTATTGCGTTTTCTCTCTGTCTCTCTCTATTTCTCTCTTTGTCATGTCCTTGGATACATTATTCTTACTTACATTATTATTACATTATTCAAGATACACAAGCAAACTTTCAAAAATATTAATAATTCATGTGACGGACTTTGAAAAAGCTTAAAAGCTGCATTTTTTCACTGAATAGTATGCGTACCCAATAATGGCTTAAATTTGTTGGTTGGTAGTAATATATGTACATAATTAGGTACTTATATGTAATTGTATTATCCATTACACAATAATCTGTTTCTATCCTAACGTGCTCCCTCAAAAAATCAGCCACTAGGAAATACGAGAGCCATTATTTTGAAACTTGTTCCTTGTCATAATGCCTTCAATCTTGTGATTGGCTTACTCCAGCTTAGGGCACAACTGTACATGCCGAAATAGCCTTTAACGTTAACAATATAGAGGTCAATTTCCTTTCTTAATTGGTGTTGCGAACCTTTTGAATTCAATTAACACGAACCCGTGTTTTGTCCGTGTAAAATGGGTATTTTTTAGGGAAGAATTATATTAAATTTTAGAACGGATGGTTCGGACGTTAAAGGGAATGATTATCCTTGGGCCAATGCTTTTTTAGGTGTTTCAAATGTGGACTCGTTAGCTGTTTGCGAAGTGGATAGGTAATTGTTTGAGTTAACAATGTAATAGGTAATGTTTATATATAATAAACGAACAAATTGTACAAGCTCAATTATATTGCGTGAATATTATTTAAGTATGTAATTCATAATACTATAATCATGAAATCTATGTTTTTTGCACATACATAAGGAATTTATATACACATACCTTCGTTTGAATGTAAATTAACCTCAAGAAGCCAGACACAAAAATATCACATCGTTAATAGTGCTTAAAGATATTGTATTTTATTTCCATTAGTTGATGATGACTATTTTCAAAATAGTTTTAAATCTGCATTCTTTCGATCATGAACGCTTACTCTTAGTTCCTTTGAAGTGAGTTAAAAATGCCTCTTTTAACTTCTCATTTGCCAACAAATAATTACGTGTCAAGTCCACAATTGGCCCAACAATTAACTCCAAACTAAAACAATTAAGCCCAACTACCGCTAGGGACACGAAATTGTCAACATTTTTCTTTGCTTTCTCAGAAAGCCAAACAGTAAATAGGATTTCAACTCGGTAAATTTTCCTCTCTCAAACCACAAACTACTTTAGACTTTACGTAATGACGTTAAGAGCTAATTTATGTTGTCCCAGTGCAGTGTTGGTAGTTTGTATCAATTACGTAGAAATAGACAATGTTATTAGAAAATAATTACGAGGGCTTCATATTTTCTGATCGTGACGTGGGGTTGTTTGTTTCTGTTTTATTTTTTAAGGTGATGACGTATTATTTTTATGAATGTTGTAACTTTATGCACCTAATAAATTAGGGACAATATTTTAGGACAAAAACCAGAATGTCGTAATATTAATATTTGGTCGATAAAAAAATGAAGAATACCAGACAATTTTTTTTTATCTATTAATTATTTTATTAATCTAAGCCAATAAAGTATTCTTATGTGTTTTTAAAGATATATATCTATTACTATAATCTTACATCAATTAAAATTCTTCTGAAAATTATTGTTTCAGATAACGCAGATAAATGGCACACCCCCGCAACCAATCACTATCACTCACTATAATCTCTTACATGGGGTGAGTTCTATATTTTTCATGTAACGTTGACCATTGAATTGAAAGACTCGAGAAACAGGCAAACCAAACAGTCTTTATTTTATAAAACTTATACTAGTAACGAGAAACAGTAGGAATAAACGGAGCAGATGGAAAATGGCTCATAAATATTTATAGAATTTATTCGAAAGACATTTGTTAGTGTATACAAACAATTTAGGCATTATGCCAGGCAGATTATTCTTACACAAGGTCAAGGTCTTATCTATCTCCATACTACATTAACTACCTAACGCATATCTGGTACGCGTGTATGGGCTTACAAAACTCTAACCGTCTTACAAAACGCGGTTTAAACATTAGTCTAGGACTTTGATAATTAAAAATCGGTTCTTGTTGTTCAAACATCACATTCAAACAATCAAATGTCAACTTCAAATTAAGACGTTGATTTATCACTGGAGAGAGGGATGAAAATCCTTGATCATTGGTTACATATTGATAGTTTAATTATTATGACAGTAGACAGACAAATTTCGAGCAACAAAAACGGACTGCATATTTTCTTAGTTCTCGACTAATAGTTAGACCAATTTTGTAATAAGGCCCTAAATCTATACATTTTACCCGTTTGAAGTCGAAATCCAAAAAATATGAGACAAGTATTCACTTCTATCCATAATTCTATATCTAAGCACCATCAGACCCCTACGCTTGGCCTGCCGTAGTTGTAGGCCCATGGGACCGCTTTAGTTTCAATAGCAGCCAGATAAGAAGGAAAGCGGTGGTTTGTGATAAAATAATGAACACAACTTCTTACTTATATACGTTTGACAGTATGAGTCAGTTTTGTAGAAGTGTGCCCTGATGATTTGGTATTTTTTATGTGGTTTCTGGTTGAGTAAGAAAGTAAACGTACAAAAAAAACCGGTGTCATTTCACACAACATCCAGCCTTTTGCTAAACAAATGCTTATGTCTTGCACTAGATAACGGATATAATACTTATACATTTTTTCTTTTATTAACACACACTTACATATAATAATACTAAAGGTACATACAAACAAATAAACTTACATCACGTCAAGAGTCCAGCAGACATAAAAAAACACACCATAATTTATACAACGTGTAATTAAAAACCCACAATACATATTTCCATTCAATCCCCACCTGTATTCAATAAATCAGTTCCAATTTTAATTAAACTAACGTTTTAAACCGGTGTAACAATACACCCCCTAATCACTAGTTAATCATTATAATCTTTAACTAACCCCCTATAATAGTTGAGCCACTGATCAAATTGATAGCAAACATAAACCAATGAATCATAATTTACACGGATCCCGGTTCGGTTCCGTAATAAATTTATTATCGCCCAAACCATAGATTAGGTGCTAGTTTATACAACGTGGCTCTAAATTTGCAACCGCATATTTTGTAATGACTTAAATAAATTCAAAAAATCTCAACACACGTGTACATGTAAATATAAAGGAAAGTGTAAAACAGGGTTATTTAGATGTCATTGTTGAATTAGTAAGTAGATCTTCAAAGCGAGAGTGAATCGGTTCTTACTGGGTAAGCACGTTCCATCCTAGACCGTAATGATTGCTTAACATCAGGCAAATTACGGTCAAGTGCAAACCCATATCTTGTAAAATAAGACATGTCTCTTGAGTCGTATTTCCTCATGATCTTAGGTTCGTGAGTCCCCCGCAGAATTAATTCGGAGGGGAGTTTTCTTGGGCAGATACGTAGTAGACAAGTAGGCATGTAGATACTATTAAAATAAGAACTACTTGACTAGCTTACATATAAATGAAAAAAATCTACCCAAAAAATGTTAACGCCTTCGTAATTTTATGAATTTAGTATGTTCATTAATTGCAAAAAAAACACTATCAAACCTACAAATAGAAAAACAACACGTGATTAAAATCAATGGAAAAAAAGAGACATTTGTTTATTATGTACATTCATTTTTGTACCAGTCGTTTGTTTATTATGTTTGTGTATTTTTTGTAACCACGTTGTATATTAGACGGAGTAGATCTAATCCAAGTTATTGCTATAGTTTGAGTGTAGAATATTGACTCCACGATTTATAGATATTACTTATGTAGATAATACAGTTTCAAGTAAGTCAGTTACGGTAGACAAGGTTGTATGTTACAAGATTAGAGTTGTAGATACCGCACATACAAACTTAATTTGATTTCTAATAACGCTATGAAATTTCAGTTGCTAAGTTCACATAAAGGTATGGTATATGTATACGTTTATTTGTGTAGATGTATATTTCATTATTTTATCATGTTCATTTTTTCTTTTTTAGATGGGATTGTACCTAACCATATTTTTCCAAAAGTTAAGCCATCAAAGGTCCGTAAAAAGAACGTACTTAATAAGAAATGATTCACTTTCGATTCTATTCACAAACCGCCATTGTCATTATCTGGCTGGTTATAAAATAGCATATGTTGAATTGACGCGTATTTATTTTATTAATTTACATTTATTTATTTTGGCAGCTGTTTTTTAGCTATTCTTATGTACGTTTATGTTAGTCTAGCCATGTGGAGACTCTTAGACAGTTCGAAGGCAAACTTTTCTACGAACGTAGATAATTTAGTTTACTCGTAGTTTGCAAAAAACTACCGTCGTGTTTTTGCGACGGCAAATAGCGACAGTTCTTAGTTTAGAGACTTTAATTACTTACGTTGGACTTTTAAATAAACCCTGTAACTACAAACCACATTAAAACAAACAACTGATTAAAATAATTGATTAAACCTCACTTTAATTATTGCAATTACGGCATAATTTAGTTTGCAATTTAATCAAAACCGCATCTAATGACACAAGTTAAACAGTGGTTTTCATTTAGTTCGGTGCTTTTGTAAATAAATACATACTGTGTGTAAATTGACAGTATTAGATATTGATTTATTGTACACAATGTACCTGTGTTGTTGAGTTTGTGGTAAACTAGTGGTATACCACGGAATTACTCGTGTTTGAAGCGCCCGTGGCTCAGTGCGTTGCACTATTCGTTTGCGATTACCAATCCCACTAATATAATAAAGACTAAAGTTTATTCGTGGGTATGTTTTTAACCTCTTCATATTCTTCTTCTTCTTATCGAATGAGAGTGGCAAACTCTGGTGTCGAGAGTTTTCAACCCGCCCTAAGGGCCTTTAACCGCCCAAACAGCCGGTACCTACAATTTAACGTGTCATCCAACCCACAGAAGCTCGTCAAGTTAACTCCGCTAACACGGTTAGTCCTAGGGTAATTGATTAAAATTTGGCATTCGATTTCAGCACGTATGTGATTAGCAGAAGATGTCAAATCGTGTGTCAGTATAATTTATTGAAGTACACAATTAAGCTACAGCAAAGGCCCTTTAGAAGTTTGAAAAGTATCTATATAATAATGAGTTACCGTAAATAATTAGCTAAACACTTTAATCTATGTGATTTAGTGCACTTGATCCTATGATAAAATATGAAATGAGCCTGAAAAGAAAACTAGAACCATGTATATTCACCTTACCATTGACCTGAACCACTCAACTAATAACCAATTTGAAATCAAATAAAATGAGAACAAAATACAAAGCACTTCAAATAAAATCCTCGATTAGAATGTTATGCGCTTTATCGCGCCATCAATTCGAGTCAAATGAACCAATCGAACTAATGTTCAGTCGCTTTGATTTTTCGACCGAATCTATTGGTTTCGAACCTATATAGAAAATAGAATCTAGAATATCTTTTCAGCTCTTTTTTATCTGTAATATATCGGTAGATTTCATTTGAATAGAAATGAATTAATGTGGTGATAATAATGTAATAATAAAGTGTGCAATTTAATGAAATATCAAATGTGTAGATGAATAAAGGCTTTTTTATTTTTATATTTTATTTTATTTTATTTATTTATTTATATCGGTAGATGTTTGCGGTTTCACTTGTGTTGTTTTTGGGATGAAAAAAACCTATACATCACTACGATAAGTATTTTATTTGTGAAAAGTAGAAAAAATAGATTAAATATTCACACGAAAGACCTTGTTGTGGTTATATCTCACTTAAGTTCTCATGACTGAGGGTCGTGACTCCACCGCAGAATTAATTAGGCAGATACATCGTGGTGGACGCAGAACACCTTCCACAGAAGATGCGTGACCTGGGATATTTGTGGTCCTCGAACATGTCGATTTCCTCTCGATGTTTTCCTTCACCGTTATGTTGTGGTTATGCTGATGGTCTAAACTATTCTACTCGATATCTAGGTAACTGCAGCTAAAAGTAGTGTAATAATTTCTTTGAAGCTATATTTATCTTACTTGTTTTATAATTATAAATTTTCATAAATCAATATTATAAAAACCTGCCTATTTTTTCACGCAATAAAATGGTAAATTGCAAAATGCTTGTCGAAACATACTTTGCACTTCGATTTAAAAATTTCAACCATAACAAACATTTTCGTTTAGATTCTGAGAATCGTCTGGAAATATTGAGGATTTCTATGAATTGTTTTCTTTAGGGCTTTGTTTTTTGCTTAATGAAATGCAGTGAACATTATGAAAACTCAAATTAAATTATGTGAAATTAAAATCAGAGATCTGATTACATTAAAATTAGAATAATATATTAAATTGTGAGAGAGCAGATTAATTTGATTATTTCTAGAGACTCGAAGTTTTTATTATGTTACTGGGATCTTATGGAATCCGTCATTTTATGAAATGATCTACTAGGAGTATAACCCCAGATTTTTTTAACAAAATAAAGAATTACTATAATTTCCAAATTAACTTAGGTACTAAATGTACAAATTCATCTTGAATTGGTACCTGTTTTTGTAATTTGTATTAGGCTATTTTGTTTATTTAAAATACATACATTTCAATATCCTTGACTAGTTTAGTAAATTTAATAGGAGTGGATTTTAGTTTTTTTTATATTCATATCAGTACATTTCTTAAGCGGTACATTTCTTTTTACAAAAATAAAATTACAGAATTTCATACCTATCCTGTAACATACGAATATAATATTGTACGAAGGTTTTAGTTCATTGCACCTCAGACAGAGCAAATATAGAAGCACTTGGACTTTGATAGTCTAATTAGAAAAATACCTGTTTATTTGCAGGAAAAATGCGAAAAAATTGTAAACATTGCGGTTTAATTTTTCTAAATTTAAATGTTGGGGTAATGTGCTCGTTTTTATTTTTTTCTTTTTTAAGTTACTGGAATATTATTTTTCCCAATTCACCATTATAATATTAAGTTGTCTAAGCATTTAAAGGTGATATTATTAAAATATATTCAGGGTTACTGATAACTAACGCAATTTTTTTTAAGGGCGGGTTCTAATCATTAATATACATACTTATCTCTTGTTTAATAAATTTAGGAAATTCGAGATAAATATGTTTTGCTCTTTAAAGGTACATTTTATCAGGGAGCGATTAATTTTTAGTATGGAACAGCGAATTTGTTTTCGCGATTTAAAATGTCGTAGGACAAAAGGCGTTCTCTTTGGCCTTCAAGTGTTAGTAAATAGCCCTGTATACTTCATTACTTGCAAGGATTCATTTCCAATATTCATTCAATTACAGTTCAATACACGAGACAACTTTTCACATCTATAAATTAAACCAATATATTAAAAACATGAATTTTTCCATTCATTTAATTTGATATTTACTATATTAAAATCAAGCCTTATGAATATACTAGAAACCTTCTGTACGGTTTATTAAAATGAGTTTTATGTTGATTAAAAAATAGAATTTTACAAAATACAAATAGTTTTTTTTTTTATTTAGAATAAGTATTTTTTTTTTACTTACAAAATAGAATTTGAGATTGATAATAAAAAAATGTGTTTATTCTCTAAATATACATGTTTTGATACGCTTGTGTGGTTAATTTGTCTGCATTGTATCCATCATAATTGTAGTTTTTTGAATATCAGCGCTGGTGGCCGCGTGCCATCAGCATTAGGCTGAGTGGCGGCTGTATTGGGACATCACATTCTTAGCATGTAAGCTTAAAAGTAAATAGGTTAAAGATTTGTGTGTGTCTCAATAGATATATTTTCTTTCTTTCTTTCTTTCTTTTGCGGTAACTTTTCAAGTCTTATGTATAACCTGATAATACATCAATATTACCATCTAAACTAACAAGTTAATATACAAGGCATAACAAATGAACTCAGTAAAAAACAATTCAAAAAAATATTAATCAAACTTCGAATAAAAATGGACGTTTAAAACACATTTCTATTGAAGAAACTCGCCTCACAAATCCTAGCCAAGTTTTTCTCCTTTCCACGAGAGATAAAAATAAAGATTCTTTCAGACACAGCTGCGAAGACATCGACTTATTTCGATTCATTATACAAATGTAGGCATCTGTTCCTAACCTAATTGGGTTAAATTAACTGAAAGGAATCAATTACATTGATGAATAAAATTCAAGGGTCTTCGCCTTTTTTCTTCGGAGAAAATTGGGTCGATTGCTTCGGAGGATGTATAAAAATTAGGACAGGAGTGACCGATATTACATGGCCAAGATATCGATGGAAGTTGATTGATACTTTTATTGGTAGCGACGTGTTTTGTGGATAAACTGAACACAATATTGGCTGATATAATTATATTAAGTGGTTAAATGTCATCCTCACATGTAGCAACTGTTCTAGAACATTCACCGCTAAAATAGGGTATATTAGTCATATGAGGACGCATCAGTAACTTACCCGTAGGAAATACGTTCGCCGTAGCCGAAATCGGCTTGGAATGCATCATCATCATCATCATCATCATTAAGTGGTTATATGAAATGAATTTGTGAGACAAGTCTAAGTATTTTGTTCGTGATGGTTCAAGAGGAGTTCTGAAGCGATTTGTTTTAAAAAATCACCAAACTCAGTTCTAAGGAATTTGATAAAGTCTGTCTAGTGATCATATTAAATTTAGATACACAAAAAGCTGATCAAACCTATAACTACTATTTGTAATGTACTATTAAAAAAAAATAACTTTTTACTTACAGCTTTGATAATGAATAAAAAACATTAAAGTCAAGATATAAAGCAGGAAAATGTGAAAAAGTGTGAAAAGTGCTACGGCCTACACAATTAGGAACTAATACCACCCATTGCTTTCAAAGTGAACGTGGGACCTCCGTCAATGCAGTAGTTATTTATAGGTTGTTATAGTTAACGACTATAGTTAAACGGAGAAACTAATTGCGGAAAGACGTAAAAGTAGATTTATTGCCCCGTTTACGACTTTAATTTTGCTTTTCACACTCAGTTGAGTACTGCTTTTGAAAATATTATGGACGCTCATTACCAATTTTTATTTGTTAGTCTATTCTCTAAATTCAGTATTATTTTTAAAACTATTGTGAGACATTTTAAATAATACTTACCTTAAACAAAACAGGTCATAACTCAATTAAATAATAATATATGAAATTAATACAAAGGAATACGATGATTTGGTCCAAATTACATTACAATTTTTTTATTTATTTTAGTAATTGCTTTTTATTCGTACTTACTTTTACGCATTTTTTTGCTTAGTTATGTACATCAAAACGCTTTTTCTTTGTCCCCTGCCTTTACAGGAATAAAAGTTGCTCGCAATTGAAGCTACAAAAATTATAATGTAATGTAAGAAAAATAAACACATCAGCTGCATAATTATTATCATATGTATACCGCATACGTATTTTACTTTAAATTTACATTTCATATTTTTCAGCCAAAGAGATGCACACGACTATATTTTGAAGTGAAATGACTATATTTTGTCAACAAAAAAAGCTGTACCTTGTCTAAGGCTGAGCACAAAAGGTGAAAATCCTCTGAAAAGCAAAATCCAGCTAAAATAAGGGAAACGCTAGACGAGAGTGTTCTGTATACATATTTTATGCGTTTTCTGATAACGTGATATGCTCTGTCTTGTTCAATTTTCTCTGTTATTTCCGTGTTTAGGGGAAAAAGAGATTTATACTATTTTCACGCTTGTTTTATTGTAGGCGAAATGATACTCATTTGTTTTTATATTTTTCTCGGGAACATGTAGAGTTTACATTGGGGAATGCCGCGAACTGGTTTATTCAGTGGCCATCATATTTGAAGGGATATTTTGATATTTGATTTACATTCTTAGACATTTTAATCTGTTATATTGTTCATAAAATAGTATAGTAAATATAATACCACTTAGCTTATAATCTACACTAATATTATAAAGCTGAAGAGTTTGTTTGTTTGTTTGTTTGAACGCGCTAATCTCAGGAACTACTGGTGCGAATTGAAAAATTCTTTTTGTGTTGAATAGACCATTTATCGAGGAAGGTTTTAAGTTATATAACATCACGCTGCAACTAATAGGAGCGAAGAAACAATGGAAAATGTGCAAAAAACGGGAAAAATTAGTCATCTTTGAGGGCTTCCGCTTGCAAAAATAAATATGATACCCAAAATAACTATTCCACGCGGACGAAGTCGCGCGCACAGCTAGTGTTATATAAGACTTTAACCTTTACACATCTATGATATGTAAGAGTTTCCTTATCAATGTTAAAATGTTGACTTTGACTCTTACTTATCAAAAATATACCGTGACCGATGGCATCTTTGGAACGTGATTAACACACAGACTGACGGACAGTCAAACAAATTTATATTTCAATGTATTGGTGTTATTTTTATTTTAAACCGTTTTCTCACCCAATCAAAACTTAACAGAACCCCAAAATATAACCACCCTGGGGCACGCTAACTATAATTGCAGCTTCAGGTTAAAAGGAGTGAGATGAAAGGACACTCCTACATAAAGGCTCAGACTCTCTAAATACAAACCACAATAATTCTACACACTACTACAACCTTACTGTCACAGCTATAAGGGCGAGATTGTAATAACATTTGATGCTTCTTGGTTGGCAGGATCACAATGTCTAGTTTTCAGTCTGAATTGCCGTAGAAAAGGGTTAAGCTGTGTACCTGAAAATGGCTTCAAGGCTCAATAAGGCATGCCAGAGCAGAGTCGCAGAAAATTAGAGGACATTAAAAGTATTTACAACTAGTGGATGCATGTGGCTTTGCGTGCTTTGTTTTGAGATATGAATGCCTGTACCACTCTCAAAATCTATCGTTCTATTGCTGTGTAAAAACGGAACAAACAGACCAGCGATGTTTATAATGGTATGGCATTATATTTGTTTTTAGCTAAGTAAATGCGTATTCTTCTGAAGAAAAATATAATCAATTCGTGTAATTTTTAGGATAACCTCGACTCTACACTTGCTTGTCCTATTCTAGTTAATTTAAAAGTGATATTAAAAAATATATATTTATGCTCTAAACTTATTATTTTTGCTTCACAGATTATAAATATCTGATAAAGTCGTCATCAGCTTCTACAACCAGCCTGATAACTAAGAAAAATAAGTATTTTCTTATATCGCAAATAATTTAAACCAGACTATTGTTTTGTAGCTTTAGATATATATATTACCTTTTAAAAAACATAAAATTTAATATCAGTGCCAAATTTTATCTCAGCACCAGCTTAAAATCAAAATAACGTCAAATCCAATGAACCGACACGGGTAAAAGCAGAAATATCTTCGGTACTCATTTTCTCCCCTGATTTAGGATCCAATTTGTCCATTTCAATATTTTATTCCAATTGAAGGTCTCGAATGAAATCTCAAATTAAATTCCGACGCGAACCTCGAACTATAAATATAATCACAATCAATTCATCTTTGCGAAAGGCCTTGAGTTTTATTATAGGTATCATTTTACCAATTATTCTGAAAGCGATGCTAAGAATATCCGGCTGAGTTACCGAGGGTAGTGCCGCTAAATCCTGGGAATGGAGTCGATATTTTTCGATTTTCTTTATGAAGATAAAGCTTTGGCTTGATGGTTGGTTATGGGAGGAGAGGGAAGATCCCGCTAGATCAGCTGTATCGACGCTCGGATTTGATTTGTTAACAAAATATTCTTAGCGCGATAAGTACGTTTGGTAAGAAAATATTCCATTTTTTCCTCACAATTCGAGCATTTTACTAGTAATTTGCTCAAATAGTAAAAAAATACTTGATACTCTCAAACGAGACTTTTGGCTTAGCGACGAATTACTTACGTACTTACGAAATTACTTTTTTACAAGCATTAAATAATTCAATGCAACAAAGCAAATTAACGGACCTAAAATCGACAATGTTGTTTTTTGTTCGTCTAGACAATCGCTCTTCTAACAGGAACACCGCTTAACATCAGGCAAGTTGTAGTTAAACGTTTTCCTATGTTACATCAAAAAACTTCTGTCAGTAACTTGCCATACAAAATGTTAGCGCCAAGTATAAAGACAACTGTTTTTCAAAAAAAAAACATGTCGTATTGCACATACCCACTTTGAGTAAAACCTATCTCGAAAGCTCTCCGACCTCAAATTAGTCCAGTCCTCATCCAAAAGCAAGCAGTTAAGAGCTGAATTTCCACCAAAAGGATGGGTACCAATTTTTTACAACGTGCAACGTAAAAAGTGCCTGTTCGCACAAAGCTTCTGTCGCAAAGGGTTTAAAGCGTCAGCCCTGAAGCTCAATTATTACGAACCTTTTAAGCTCCGAGTTAAAATTCAATATTTATCTACTTTGTGCTGTATAGAGCTTTGCATAAGTAAATTCAAGTTTTTATTTAAACCTGCGTCGGTTTGCATTGCATTTATTACTTTGACCGCAGTTTTATTTGGAACGGGTCTTACAGATTTAGATTTACATACGTAGTAATTAATGTTTACAACCGAATGTTAATTTAAGTGTTTTCAAATAGCTTTTACCAAATATTCAAATAGAAGAAATTGAATTAATCTTAAAATTAAATGTTATAATGCCCCTCACCAAATATTTAAAGAGAAGAAATTGCGTATCTTAAACTTAACATCATTTATTAAAACTTTAAAAAGGAGAACAATATATTTTCTTCACAAACCGCAAATGCAAAGCTACGTAATGAACTAACTTTGCTCAGTAAATGTTCAGCCAAAGTTCCAAGCCGTGACCACCGTTTACTTAAAATCCCAAACAGCTAAACGCTCTTACCTCAAATTTAATCCCAACTCAACTCCACCTTCCGACCAAACCTTTTGTCTTTTCCCTTTCTATGAATTTAATCTCAAGTAAATGAAAACACCACTCTCAAAACTCCGAAGAAACTTGAAATTCTCAACGTTTGCAGCGTTGAAGTCACAGATAACGTAATAAATGTACATCTAATTATAGCTTCTTCTTTTTGTTTACTCTCTTGATAGGATGATATTGGTCACATTGAGTTGGCCACACTGATGATTATAGGTGGACAATAGAGGAGATCACAGCTACATTTATACTGATACCTGATACCTGATGAGGACTGGCCTGATAGCTTAGTTGGTAGTGGCTCTGCCTTCTAATCTAGAGGACGCGGGTTCGATTCCCGCATGACACAAGTATTTATGTACTTTAAAAATTTATAATTACTTGTGTTGAGTCTGGTCGTTTGTATGTATAATAAGTATGTATTTACAAAAGAAAAGTATATAAGTATTATATCCGTTATCTAGTACCCACGACACAAGCGCGCTGTGTGCAATGTCCCGAATATTTATTTATTTATTATTTATTTATGTACGTATCTTATTTGAAAACAATTTCCTATCCATTAAAACGTCCTGCGTTTCGATCGATAGATAGTTCTATCCGCAACCATAGCTACACAACGGACCGAATTAGCTTCAAAATTGTAACACTAGACATATTTTATCTTTGTTACGAAGTTATCTTTTACATGTTTGTGAACATCAAGTTATAAAATTATTTAAATTCTATTAAAGCCACTAATACCATTTAAAGAATCTTTTCTTTGGATAGGTACCTGTTAAACTCAAATATAGGTATATATATTAATTTCTGTTCTATTTATATCTGTTACGGCTAATACCCGAAGTGCGGCTACACCTAGTTATAGCCGGTTAGAACTAGGTGTAGCCACTTAGTCTTGGTCAAACCCCGAATCGAGACATGATTTGAAAGAAGTTGGCTCCTCCTCGCTTCGCTCGTCGTCGCATGTGCGTGGTAGAAAGCAACCTAACGAACCTAATCTACCTTCTGTCACAGACAAGTGACTTCGAGTCCAACACTTGCACTACAACAGGACTTGAGACCTAGTTTTACCCGAAAACAATCGGCTAGTACTAGGTTTAACCAAGACTAAGTGGCTACACCTAGTTCTAACCGGCTAAAACTAGGTGTAGCCGCACTTCGGGTATTAGCCGTAACATATCTACACAATAAAGAGGAGTTTATACAGTGTTATGTCGTTTGTTGAAATGGTCTGTGAAACAATTGTGGGAGCTCTCGTTACATTTTGTGGAGTCTTAGAATCTTAGAAACAGAGGAAACGTTCTGTTCAAAAGGTAACTTGCTTTGCTAGAAGTTGGATTTGAAATTTTGATATTTTCGCTCGTGAGATTTTATTTTGAACCGTACCGTGTTATGGTTACTGTTTGGAGAATAAGAAATTTCGACTGCTGGTGTTTTCTTTTGTGGACGTATCAGCACGCAGTTATTTTTTATTTTTCTGTATAAGGTCGTGGAATTGTAGTGTGTTAAGTATGTTGTACAAAGTAATCAAAAAAACTTAGGGTTTGTAATAGGGTGACTATTAAGATGTAATTTTGTACTGCTAGTTACATATGATTTTTCTACTAATCAGAATTTTTAGTAAAACATTATTTCAGATTTAGCATTTATAATCTACTATATAAAAATAAGTCGGGTTTTCCTTCCTGACGCTATAACTCCAGAACGCATGAACCGATTTCCACGGTTTTGCATTCGTTGAAAAGGTCTCGGGCTTCGTGAGGTTTATAAAAAAAAACGAAGCCATCTGGTGGCGAAACGGAGTTCGCGGGGTTTGCTAATAAAAAATAAAATTAAGGCGATAGATGTTTCCCATGACAAACATATATTAAACTATACAATTACACTCGCAAAAATCAAAACGAGTACAAGCTTGTAATTCATACATTTATTTCAACTATCACAATATTAACTCAAACAAAAAAAACGTACCTACGTTTAAAAACAACAGCGATACGACCCCGAAATCTCTATATTGCGTCTGCTGAATTTCCAAACAGAACATTTTACAAAACCAAAACGCGTTGTTTCGTAAAATCCCGTTTAATATGACGATTTAAAAAACCACTCGTATTGCCCTGGTTACGTCACATATTACTCGGTTTTATATTTTAGGGTAAAGCCGCAGTAGGATTAAATGTATTATTATGTTATTTTTATACACTCGTAGTGGGTATGGATCAGGTAGTAAGCGAATCTTTTAAATTGTATACCTATCTTAACATTTAGAAAGAAAAGAAAGAAAGAAAATATATTTATTGAGACACAAAACTTTAACCTAATTACTTACTAAATTTACATATATACCTATAATGTCTTTTATTAAATTTGCTAATAAAGTAACATGCTTTTTTTCTGGAAGTGATTTTAGTGCCGTAATTAAGAATATTTTTATTTATAATAGTGACTTTTAGAAAAATGTCATAGATTCGCTTTTCTTGCATAGTATTAACTCCTTTTAGCTCTCATCTTGAACTCATTAAGACTAGGCTATAAATAATCTTGTATTGCACTATAGTACACTCTTATATAGTAATGAAAAATTAAACAAATCTTCTTCTTTATAAATAAAAACGAATTGTTGTTCGTTAGTCTGATTAAAACTCGAGAACGGCTGAACGGATTTATCTTATCTTAGTCTTGAAATGTTCGTGGAGGTCTAGGGAAGGTTTAAAAGGGAAAAAAAACAAAAAAAAAAAAAGTTTAGGTAGCAGTACGAAGTCTGCCGGGACAGCTAGTAAAAAATAAATATTCCGGGACATTGCGCACACAGCGCCATCTAGCCCCACACTAAGCAAACGAACAAAGTAATGAAAGTATATCTTGTGTCACTCGTGGCCCTAATTCCCGATACTGAATTTAATTTAAATTTTGAGATTCAATGCAGACCATAAGCTTCCTCCCCTCTTATGCCTATAGAAAGAAAGAAAGAAAATGATTTATTGCTACAACTGTTATAGAACTGGTCTCATTTATGAAACAAAATGCTCATACTCATAGGATCGGCGAAAAGAGCTGCAGTGGTGTGGTTGTGAGAGTGTGCCCGTTGTACGGCATCAGACGTTATTGTCGTATCTATTACTTATTTACAAGTCTGTTAAAGTACTATAAATATAAAAGTGCACATCATATCACATACTAGACCTATATACAAAGATAATATATTTATAATTTGTATAAATTGAGCCCATCCCTTCTTTTCTTTCCTTGAAATTATAGTTGGTAGGTCGCGAGAGATTTCTTTCTTAGCACGTGTTTTTGACTTACAGACATGCTAAACATCACGTTCATTGCGGCAAGCAAGAAGAATATATTGACTATCACACTAACGCTTTGACGCACACGTACATGTCGATTTGACCAATGAACTAACACCTTATGTATGTATGTAGATATAAAAAGTTTAGATGACGTCATACAACGCAAACGCCCAGTCTCCCTTTTCTCGCGCCTTCGCCCGTTCCATTTGAACTGCAGTATTATGATTGCGATGGAATTCCAGAACGTTCTGACTCGATCAACGTAAGAGTTCGCGATTTTGCAGCTTCCCTTTAAATAAGTTACAAACTTGGTATAAGAAGTACTGAACCCAGATAATTTCATGCTTTAGTCTGAAATATAATGTTAGTATTATTCTTTGGCACAATAAAAGCTTTAGTATTTTTTTAGTATATATTTTCTTAGAGATACAGTAAAACCTGTGTTAATCCTTTTTGTGCAGGATTTCCTAGTAAAAACTCAGACTATGTTGAACTGCCGAGTCGTTTGCACCAAACTGTTTATTTACCAAGAAATTTGCTGTGAGGTAGTCATATCGTTGCGATTTGTTTTATTTTAAGTTTTGCATAGCTGTAGTCTGAAACAAAACGAAACGCAAAATGAAACGAAAACATAATCACGCATCACCTACCCGTAGGAAATTCGCCGTAGCCGAAATCGGCATTGAAGCATCATCATCATCATCATAAATCTGATAAGTTTAGCGCCGCGAAGAACCTACAAGTATACGTTTACTCTAGATTTAAAGATCCTTGATATTTCTGCAATGGACATATATAGAGTAAGTTGGCTCTCAAACGTATTTTTTCATATAAACAATAACAAACTTTACTTATATCTATCTAAATATATAAATTTGAAATGTGACTGACTGACTGACATAGTGATCTATCAACGCACAGCCCAAACCACTAGATGGTTCGGACTGAAATTTGGCATGCAGGTAGATGTTATGACGGAGGCATCCGCCAAGAAAGGATTTTTGGAAATGCCATTTTTAAAGGGGTGAAATAGGGGATGCAAGTTTTACTCCTTAATGCGAGCGAAGCCGCGAGCACCCACTAGTAAATAATAAAGTTTTTAATGTTTGTTTACGTTTGATGTTAAGCTAAGCTGCTATGTAGAAAAACTAAAAATAGATTATATCAGTTACCAGAATACCAGAAACGTGCAATAGTGACAAGAGATCAAATTATTCACACAGTTCGCCGATAAAAGGGTTTTCGAACGGATTTTCACACATTTCTGCGCACCTCTATATCCGGTATATAATCTTTTTTTCAATTGGACTACACGGAGCTTTGGCGGTTGTATTGTAGGAGTTATATCTTTTTTTTATTCTGTACATTCGGTTGGAATTTTTATTGAAATGGACATGAACTGGACGTAAAAACTTTCAAATCGGGAGTTTCGGGGAGCAGTTGCGTAACTAAAAAGTATTGTTTGGGGATTTTCGCGAAGTTTCGATACCGAATTGGAATTTAATATCAATAGTTAGTAATTTTATAGAACGCGGTAAAATTTTAACAGAGTTTTATGCTTCTAATTTGCATTTCCTGCAGTCTGTGTCATATTTTTTAAATTATGTTACTGGCCGCTGTAACGCCACTGAGTAAAACTTTTAATTGATAAAGCTTTTTTATTATACAAATAATATTAACTACGACAGCTTTTACATACACAATACCCTTAATAACAGCCATGCAGTCTGCTTTGCAGGGCTATACTAAGGGTTGAATGTGGTGATTGTAAACACAATCCATTCAGATGTCTACTGGTACATATATATTTTGATGAATCATATTAAGCAAATTCTATCAATTAATAGAAATCTAATCCACAAAAAACCTAAAATATTTTGAAATTCAAATAGTTTTTAAATATGCAGTTTTATTTTCGGATAAAAGTTTTAGTGAATTATTCACCTTGAATTAAAGATGTAAACTCGAGTGTTGTGTAAAATACTGCAGTATTTTCACTTTAAAATAAAACCCTAAGCCCAGTTTAAGTACTTAGTAAGTAGTAGGTATACAGACAGACTGATTACAAAGCATTGACAAAACTTCGTTGCAAAAGATTTCTATTCAGCAAAAGATTCTATTATTATAATGACTGGGTAAATGCGGTGTCAGTCCCTAATTTCACTCACAAAACTGCCTCTTACTTTCTTAATCAAAACTAATTTAAAGACCTAAAAACCTTAATGTTTATTCATTGGCCGCCGGCAAACAAGAGAAGGTTTTAAAATTCAAAGCTCGAGTCACAAATTGAATAAAGCTCCGGTTAGTGACGTCAGCGGCCACCGTTGAAACAAATCAGCTGTTTAAGCTATAAGATATCCCTAAGGCTTCTGTATTAATCTTGCAAATGAGCTCTCTTTGGCCCCTTCATGAATATGCAAGATTTTTGTTTCGCCTCGGCGAGAAAAAGTTGTTTTAAATCTGGCTTTATCAGGATCTTTCAGCGGAATCGAGAAGTTTTTTAAGACGAGCTTAAATGGCGAAATATGAGAGAAAAATTCATTGAAGAGTTTTAAAAGTGCTGCACTGGGAAATGATCAAATTAAATTAAATTTTACAATTTATTTTAAGTATAGGTTTCGAGACATTGAGTATTTTGACATGACACTATAAGAAGCTCATGTTCACATTAGCTAAGATTTCATAAAGTTTATGTTTAGTATATTTATACAATATGTAGATATGCACATGTTTTTCTTTTTAAAACTACTAAAAACATAGTTCCTTTTTCTTACCAGACCATCAAGAATGAACTATCGTAACTCGGTCGTGTAGTTCCATGACTTTAAACTTAACATGTGCGAGTATATTCTAAATTCTATCCAACTGATGTACGTTTGAAAACTTGAGCGATAAAAACAATATCATTTATGTGTCGTTCACACAGGGCACTATTTTAGAACTTCTGCGTTGGACAAAGTTTGTGTGTGAAGCTATATCAGTTTTACAACTACTAGTACTCTGTCTGAAACGCTTTTAGTGTAAAGAACCTTTTGCAGTGATCGTTCAATGTTTTTGGGTAAATTTGTTGCAGTCTAGGTATTAAGTCTCGCCTGTGCCTTGATGATTGGATTCACAAACGCCTTATTATTTTATGAAATCATCACTGTCTTTGTTGACCTTGGTTAGGATAATTTTACTGTCTTTTCTTCTCGGACATAGAGTAAATACCTAATAATTATACATGATTTGTTACATAAACACAAGTCACCAAGTTTATTTCAATTGAATAAATAATTGGAAATTCGATCTATTTTACAGACAATTTAATACAATATACACAATACTAGACCATAAATAGGTACTATTAAATAAACTGTAGCAAAATTAAAAAAAAATTACCACCTAACTTTTTATCTACACAAAACGTAAACATACATATTCAACATACGGTACAGCTATCCACAAAAGTTATGCCATAAAGAAGTATACAATTTGTTCCGAAAGACATACATACATGGGGCGATAGGTGTACAGTTGCAAGCAGTTCGGTGAAATTGCTCCGCGCTAAAGTTTTTGAATAAACGAGCGTCTCCGCAATTTGTTCCTGTTTTGTTTTCTTGCTTCTGGAAGATAGACACAGTGAAAATTTAAGGTAGGTGAAGTTTTAAATAAAAAACCATTTTTTATTGAGCGTACTGACGCATACTTATGGAATAGAAAGACCAATGTATGGGAGTGACATCACGATGCGCTCCGCGGGGGGAATTCTTACGTTAATCCCGTACATAGGAAATGTGGTTAGCCAATTGGCTAGATACATTATTAGAGATTTTTTACGCGTTTAAAATTCATGATCAGTATAAGTTAAAGTTTTAGTATGAGTTTAGTACGTGAAGCCATTCCATTGGAATAAGATAGGAATGTAAATATGACTTGATCTTCCTACACATTCGCCACTGTGGTCCGTATTTTGAATGAGTACACTACACAGGGTGGTATTCAGGTCGTCTTCCGGCGCTGGGCTGACACCTCGCAACAAAATGTGTCCCAGAATGCAACACACCAACCGAAACGAATGAGTTGTGGCTGCGACTATTTTGTGCTGTTAGATATTTTAAACTGATAAGACGTTTGAATTTATAGCCGGTGTGCTTGTTCCAAATTAAAGTGTAATGGCAATTATTGTTGATTTTCGATTTTGGTTGTTTTGATTTTGTATCTTGAGAACTTCCCTAACGAATTAATTATGCGGGGGGAGTGACGGCCCTCAGTCATGAGGAAATAGGCTGAAAGAGAGAGTTAGATTTTGTACCTCGTGGAAATAACGTGAGTGTCACTCGGAAATATAGCCATCTTATAATCTGCCTGTGTCGATCTCAACCCCTAAATAGAAGAGTTTTTGCAACTTTCCTTTTAAATATTGTCGAAGAAAGGCCACCAAAATATTTCGTAGAATAAAAATCTAAGAAGATGTGTCATCCTTGATAGAATTCAGAAACACAGTACATTGTTACTTTACTGATGAATATGAGGAAAGAATGAAGAAATAATTAAATTAACGTTAAATCAAAATCATACACTATACATAACTACATACAAATGTGACAAATTATAGTTATACGTAAATTGTATAATAATTAACAGATACAAACTCCCGCATCACTATTTCTTGTTCGAGTGCAATGATTAGGCCGTATCACTAACCACAGGCGCGAGCGATTAGACGGCGGCGGGCCGTGCACGTCGACTCTGCTCGCCTTACCGAGTGGTATCGTGTAGAGGCGGGGCGCGCGGCGCGCGGCGTTGGGTCGCTTGCGCTTGTGAATGTGATCACCTCATGTTCGGAACCGGTTTCTCGCTGCTAGCTGCGGACGGCCGACGACGGGCCAACATTTTGTTTATCTACCGCCTTTTGGCATTGATTCTACTGTAAATTAGGTTTATGTTATGAATAGCAATGTTATTACTAAAGCTTGCTAAATTAGTATATATTTTATGGATTGTTTTAATGTAGACTAAGCATAATTTTGTACATAGTAAAAATTATTTATAAAATAGAATATCAAAAGTTTATAAATAAGCCTTAGCTTGATAAACGAACGAATGTGTTAATAATTATGATTATGCATTACTAGGATAAAATGTACACTAGTGACTGTATGTAGATATAATAATTATTGAATAAAGATATTTTGAAATTGAAATTGAATATTACGTAGTCAAGTTGCTCAATAGGTTCTAATTATCTATTACTATCTACCTTACTAACTATCTTCAACTGTTTAGTCTGAGACTAGAAAACTTCAAAATTAAATAGAAATCACATAATACAACAAATTTCTTTGGAAAGTGATTGTAAGTAAGTCGACTAATTGTTATTTCCCCTTGGTTATTCGAAAGGAAAAATAGTTTGGGAAATCAAGTACTTACTGCATTTTATAAAATATTGAATGAGCATATTATAGTAAAAATTTACACAAATAAGTTAGGGTAAAAGTATGCGTTTACAAAAAATATGCAATTATCACGTTTATCTTTACAGTGTGGTAATGACTCTAAAGATGACTAATGACTCTAAGACTAAAACAAATATGCGTTTTACCATTATTTGTTTGATGCTAAAAAATAATTATGATCTTAAGTGGACACAATTTTGTATATTGACCATATTAGACGATTAAAAAATTACATTTTATTCTGTGCTTTAAGTTCAAACCTACTATTGTATGCCCAATTTACTGCTTCAAGAGTTAAATCTCCAGTTCACTTTATTTACCTCCTGCAAGCTGTTTAGTTCCACCTGAATGTGCAGCAATGGAGGTCCGACTTGACAAGATTAACGACAGGGTTCATTGACCGATTTAACGCGCTCTGCGGTTTGGTTAGTCTGTTTTGAAGGTGCTGATAGTTTGAGGTTTATATTTCAGTGCTGGCCAGTTTAAACGAGTTTTGTGTACTATAATATCATCTGAATGGGTTTATTCACTTTGAACATACACCATCATAGCCTTTTACTCTCATAAATCTATACATATAATAAAGCGGATGAGGGTCAAAAATATGTATAAAGAAGATACCTATTAGTAAAATAAACAAAAAATGTTTGGGTATACTTTAAACCTATAGTAAAAACGTTTAAGGAGTTTTTATAATTAATGACTGTTTCTCTGCTTATTTGAGAATCTGTTTGTCTGTTTATATAAACGCTGATCAAGCAAAAACAGCTGAACGGATCATCATAATTTTTGGTATGTGGGTAGTATGAGGTCTTAGGAATATCATAGGTTAATTTATATCGCGAGCGGAACCGCGGGCGTCCACTAGTTTTTGATAAATTCATAATTTTTCGTTTTTATCACAATGCAAGCTTTATTGTTTGTTTAGAATATTTTCATAATACCCAATAGCATCACATGCATGGAAACAGATATACAAATACAAATACAAAATCATTTATTTGCCAAATAAATTGTCACAATATGTTTGGAATCCTCTGACCTCGTGGTAGCCGTTAGGCTGTGTTACGAGGCCAGAGTCATCTCCCAGTATAATATATCTAGTTTATTTATAGTTAGTTACGTCTTAGCTAGGTGTCTAACAACACTATGTTTTGTTACATAAATAAAGATTCCTGAAGACCTTCTACCAAAATCTTGTTGTATTGGCCACTTTTAGATTACCCGAAACAGAACAAAATTCACAAACATACCTCTTGGTTTTAAATTCATCTTATCACATAGCATCACATAGCATCACATAGCATCACATAGCATCACATAGCATCACATAGCATCACATAGCATCACATAGCATCACATAGCATCACATAGCATCACATAGCATCACATAGCATCACATAGCATCACATAGCATCACATAGCATCACATAGCATCACATAGCATCACATAGCATCACATAGCATCACATAGCATCACATAGCATCACATAGCATCACATAGCATCACATAGCATCAATTAACCACTGTATATAGTCCTAGAATGGGTGACCAATAAGTGGCAATCCATTTTGGGCGCTTCATGTGGGTCGGATGACACGTTTAGTTGTAGGTCCCGGCTGTTTGTCAGAGGCCCTTAGGGCGGCTTGATAAACTCTCGACACCAGAGTTGGCCACTATCATTCGATAATTCGATATCAACCACTCAAATATACATTCACTTTAAACTTTTACTCTAACAAACAGTAAAAGCGAAACCCTACGTCACAGCTAGTTAAACCTACACGGAAACACGTCACGACAAAGTAGGAGTAAACTTCGCGAACCAATATTGATAATCCCGGTCCCTGGGTAGAGCAAGCAAGTTGGAGCGCGAGCATAGAATAAACTATTGAGGTAGAATAGAACATGTAAGCACTTTGAGGTTTAGGTAATGTGATCACTCTTGCAATGCTAAACAGCAACATAATATATTACTCCGGTGAGTGTGTGAAATGGTGTTTCTAAGTATTTTGGGTCGTTTTTACGCTTATATGGTTAAAAAAAATAAGTGTTCGGGTAGATTAGAGTCTGAATTATCATCGGCTACTTTGTCTTGTATTAACGGACATACCATATATTATTAATCTGCAAGTTATTAGCAGCGTAGCTTGTATTAAAGTTTAAAAAACAACAACAACCGATTAGTTGAACAATGTTTTGCTGTTTAAACAATTTTTAAGTATCATATGATAAAGTAAAGAATGAATGATAGAATGAACTAGTCATTTCGCTGACTCGGCCACGTGGAAAGGATGGGAGAGGATTGAGCTCTGAAGAAAGCGTACTTGGGACGACCAACTGGTCGACGGCCACATTTACAAATGTTCGCCTTTATAATATTAGTGTGATGTGAAGACGGTAGGTAGATGGTTTCCAAAAAACATAACAACATCACTACTACACTTCTATGACTCGCTCCATCTATTCTACATGGTGGGAGTCTCGGGAGCCGTGACATGTACCAAATCATTAATTACAGCATTTACCTTACCGCGCTCGGCTTGTTTTCAATGAGCGAAGTTCTGACGTGATTAGCGATTGCTGTACTTGGATAATCTTTCCGGAAGCTGGGAAAGAAAATCAAAACTTGGTGGTCTCGGTGCAAGCATAGGGAACGAAAAGAAAGTGTTCTGTAATGTATTATATTATATTTTTACTACATCCGCATCTTCAAATTTGCACATTATTTACCAGACTTTGTTTTCTGCTCTCATGAGGATAGTTATCTTTCCGGACAATTAATTCATAAGAGGACTCCTATTAGGCAGATACATTGTGGTAAGTGCCCAAAGAAATTTTAAAACTTTTAATTTTGAATTATATCTGCCACTAACAATATTGTACGGATCCTTGACTCCAAAAGCTAGTTTTTGGTGTAGTACCGGATTTTAACTAGGATGCGATAAATTTAGAGGCAGACGTTATACGTGTATAATGAGCTACCTAAGTGCAAGACCAAACTGCTTTGAGCTTATTCCGTAACTATAACGGCTGTTTCGACAATGACAGCTACGAGTATAATCAGCCAGCTTGAATATTCACCGCATTGTGTCGTTATAGCTAACTAGATGGCGCTGTACGATTTGCAACAATCTCTTAGTCAGAGTAAACGAGGTTTTATTTAAAAACTTTGATACCATAGTATCAACAACATATTGCTAGCACTACGTTCTCAAGCCTAATTTAAATATAGCTTGCATTTTGATAGCTCATATTATGTAGATGATAGATTATATGAGCTACTGAGGTGCAAGCCCAAACTGCCTCGAGCTCGGCTGGGACTATCACGGCTGTCTCGCCACTGACAGCTATAATTAGCTGGCATCAAGCTACGAATAGCGTTTCATTAACGGATTAAAATGTTGCCCAAATATGCGGGTCAAGTCATAAGCGAACACTTTTTTTGAAATATAGTATTTTGACAAACAAGAGGCTTTTGATTCAATACACTAGGCCATTACAATAAACATTTAAAGTTTTGAAGGTGCAGCCAGCGTGCCCATCGATCTATCGTTTTTACTGCGAAACATATGTACAATGTACATATGTGTAAAATGTCGAAGCCAAAAAAACAAGCCCATCAGAGTGTGTACTATAAATAGCGAGGTGATAAAATAAATCGATTCAATTGTAAGCAATCGTGTTAGCAATATAGCTGCTTTACCCACAAAATATATTTTAATTCCGCTCCGGTAAATTATAAAGTCGGTCCTCAAGTTGAAGGTTAATCAGTTCTAGACTAGCCAAAGACTTGGTAAATGTAAACTTAGTCAATCTCGCATTGGTATTTTATACGAGTATATTTGTATGGAAGGGGCTAACTCCGGTTTCAGAGTTTTCAGATCGCTCTGAGGACCACTGATATGGCTTAGCGACTGCCGTATTATGAAAAATAGCCGGCACCTACAACTTAACGTGTCATTGCCAGCAAAATGCCAGTTTTTGGTCATCCATCCAAATAATGTCGCATCGATTTCGACTTTCGTCAATCTTTCATAAAAAAACTAAATGACTGCTTTATCTTATACCTTGGACCTCCAAATCTGCCCGCAGCGTATGATGAATACTTCATTAGGTACCTTGGAAATAGGGCGAAGGTTGCCTTTTCAAAAGACTTGTAGTATTTTTATTCCGTTCAATGTACGTCTGTACCCCGATACGTGAGCACTGGATTTTGTCTATTCAGGTTTATTTTTAGCCTCCTTATAGATGGAAGCCAAATAGAATTTTATTATAAGCTTCAAAGGTAACCTGGATTTTTGTAACTACAAAAGGTGTTATCATTATGAGTATTTATGGAAAAAATTGTTATTCACAATTTCAAATCCAGTTCTAATCAATAATATCATTGTCTGTCATTGCGATTCTTCGAGCTTAGGATGTTTAACTACCTCTTTAGCCTTCCAAAATATCTAATTCTTTTTACGTGGGTTAAGTTTACGTTTGATTACAGCTTGCCTGATATTAAGCATTAAAAAAACCTAGGTAGAAGCCAGTACCATATAGGTAAAATTGTTTATATATAAATCATTCCATTTACGTCAGCGAAAGTATAATAGAAAATATTTTTTTAAATAGTGCACTGTTTATTACTTTTGACGTCACAACAAAGCAAAAGACCATCCAAAATTTCACGAAAATAACTTATGTTACTTTTTATATAGCAACAACACGCGCTTCACTAGTTTGTGTTATAAAGTATACAATTGGTTTCGTATTCTTATTTCTGCAATTTTTCCACAACGTTTAAAACATCTGCAGCTGCGTCGGTTCCACTTAGAGCCAGTATTTTCTTAGCGACCGCAGACTCACCACATTACATCTTCTTTGAACTTGATTCGGGATGAAAAATAGTGTTAGTCCAGGATCTAATCTATCTGTGCCTCTATTCTATAAAAAATCATTCAAATCTATACATTAACGCGTGAGAAACGGATTAACAATTACAAACTTTGTCCGTTATAATTTAAATCTAAATATATACATATAACTCAAAGGTGACTGACTGACTGACTGACATAGTGATCTATCAACGCATAGCTCAAATCACTGGACGTATCGGGTTGAAATTTGGCATGCTATATGTATATGTTATGAGGTAGGCATCCACAACGTAATAATTTTTGGTAATGCCACTTTTATAGGGGCTAAATAGGGGATGCAAGTTTTACTTCTTTATGCAAGTGACGCCGCGAGCTCCCGTTAGTATTTGTAATAGGTGGTATTTTGATAGACTGTGTAATTTTTCCACAGCGGTTAAAACATCTGCAGCTACGTCGGTTCCACTTAGAGCTGTATTTTCTTAGCGACCGCAGACTCACCAATTTGCGTCTCTCTCGGTTGGAGCTATTATCTCGTGGCCGCTGCATAGAAGTGTTACTAGTGTTGTGCTATTAAACTTGTAAATGTTGATAGATAAACATTCAATCCACACCAAATATCACAAGTGAAAAAAATAAAATTTATGAAAGTTTGTAAGGTAAGACTTAAAAACGAATTTAAGCTGAACACTGTGTACTGTACTGTGAACAATTTCTTTACAACGATTATATTTTTTCCTGGTTATTACATCAGTCATATAATAACTCTTCTTATCAGAAGATATAATCACGTGTGACAAGGTTATCGATTTGACTCAGATAAAAAAACAAGACAATTAAATTTATTTCGATTATGGATTCGTTAAAAAATAACAAAGCAAGTAAAAATACCGGACAAGTATTAGGGTTCCCAGTTATCCAAATTCAATGATTTTTATTATTTTAATAGTTATAAGTTATAGTATTTTTATAAAACTATCGACACCGGTCCCATCACTACGCGCAGCTCCAGGCTGGAGACACCTTAATGCCGACCACTTCTCCCATCTCCGACCACCGTTATTTCATCGTGTCCAGCATCATTGTGCTTTTATATTTATTTTATTGCCCTACGTGTTCAGAATAAGGGATTTTTTATTCACCACCTACTGTTTTTATTGCGAGGTTCAAGGTTTGTACTCACTGAGGTTGCGGAGTTTAATTTATAGGCTGTACGGAAGAACACAGTTTTAAAGAAATTCACATTTAAGACATTTAGGAAATTTCAAAAACTGGCAACCACCATTAGTATTTTTGAAAGCCACGTGACACGCATGCCTTCGGAAGATTAAAGTAGTAATAAATAAATATTCCAGGATATATATATTCTCCCTGTTTCTCTTTTTATCTGTGTCTCTGTTTGTCTATTTATTTAAACGCACATCACGCAAAAAGGCTGAACGGATCATCATAATATTTGGTATGTAGGTAGTGTGAGGTCTTAAGAAAGGCATAGGCTACTTTTCATCCTGAAATAATGCAAGCAAAGCCGCGGGCTTCCACTAGTTTGATATAAGAATAGAATCATAAATCATATTTTTATTTACTTAACGGCATCGCACTATACAGAGCAAGTCAATATATTTTTTTTTTCACTTATTTAACTAGACTATACAAAAATTAAACGGACTACAAAAATCAATTTTTATCAAAAATGAAGATATTGTTAAGGCGGTTATCATGAATTCGTTAAGTTTGTAAAACGGATTAATCGAGAATCTTGACGTTGTCTGAGCACCCCACTAGTAGGGATATACCTATATGTACACGTACGTTCAATGAAAAGTCTAGTTTTTTTTAATACCAGTGGCAAAAAACCCTAAAGCGTGCACGTGTAATGTAATTATGGGTGACAGGTTGTGTCGCGCAAGTCAATGCTGAGATTTTTATTGCCCCATAATTCATTTGTAACGTAAAGCATGGTTTTATTGCCCAAGAGCTGTTATGGAAAAGATTTACTGCCTATCACTTTGAATTCAGATCTTCGACTGGGATTTTATTTGATTCGCTGATCTGTTATTAGATTTTTCATTTTAAAGAGTTTGATGTGAATTCTTCAGTGTATTGGAGATTATATTTCTGTAGTATTTTATATCAATGTTTTACTCACTGTAGAGGTAATTTATTGCAGTTATGCTTGCTTGTAATGTGACTAATAAATTATTCCTTGGCATTTTATTTAAGTTTGTAATAAAATAATTACTGTTAGATAATAATAATAATAAAGTATTCGTTATATTAAGCGTTTGCTTAGTGTGGGGCTAGATGGCGCTGTGTGCAATGTCCCGGAATATTTATTTATTTATTTATTTATTTATCTTACTTACAATAATCGCGATGTCATCATAGATATGTAGCAAATAATATATCATAATATATTACACTGCGCGCAATAAAATCGAAACCTTCGTTGAATATCAAATATTTTGATGAATGTGTTAAAGAATTGAAGAAAAATTAACAGATAAAATCAAAATTATTCTTCCCTCTCTCTACACTCACAGTGAGTCGTATTTCTTCGTGAATTAATTTATTAGGAAGTTATCTTGGGCAGATACATCGTGGTGGGCGCCCAGGTCCTTCCACGGAAGACACATGTCCTCGGATATTGTGGTTCTCAAACATGGTTTCCTCACGATGTTTTCCTTCGCCGCTAAGCGAATGCAAATCCACACATAACTTGAAAATACTTCCCTAACGAAGGCAAAAGAATCAAACAACGTAAGTGAATTACATACAAAAGAAACTTGTCCGTACAAACTGACTTGGCTGGATAAAAGTGGATGCAACTTGGTATGAAATTTAAATGAGCCGCGTTCAGGTAAGTAGGTACTAGCTACTACCTACTCTAATTTCCCACCGACAGAACAAAGATTCTCTTTTTAGTAGAATGTTTCATATATATGATGTATTCATAATACATGTAATAAATAAGTGCATATATCGTATAAATAACCTAAATAATATGAACGAAATAATACTGACTTACTTTTGTTTAACTTTCAGATGATAAGTTTTATATACGATTGAATAGGAAATTTCGTAGCTTCATACTACGTGTGTGGCTACGACGTAGATGCGTGCTACGAAACATGCTACGCGGTAGGAATTTTTATTATTATGTGTCACACACGTGAAGAATAATCTATAATTTAAGTAATATGTTAAAATATTCCAATGAGTTTGAATAAAAATCATTTCATATTATTTTTAAGATGGTACATTATATTTGCCAATCTGTATCAGCAGTACCTATATACCTACCATAAAATTAGCCTTTGCCATGTGTTCCAGAAACAAAGTACTTTGTGATATAAGTTATCCATTAAATTGCTTTCGGATCTATAGAAACTATATCCTTGCTTTGCAACTAGCATCTCAAGAACTGCATTCGAATTCACAAACTAGTTTGAATTAATTCCTATCTGAATTATGTATTTTTAAAATGAGTGTAAAGGCTTCCTTAAGTGAAGACCGGCTTGAGACGCTCCCAAGATAGAAAATGGCGACTTGTTTTTATTTTCTTGCAGATGGTTTAATTTTTATTGTCGTTTTTGTAGTCTTAAAGAGACGAGAGAGCTTTGCGGATAGTTGCCGTAAAGCGAGTTCTATCGAGTTTTTATTGCATAAGGACTGTATAAAACTGCTGGATACTCTTTTTTTTATTTGTGGTCACAAACACAATAGTAAGAAAGTAGTATGTGCTTATGTGTATATATACGAAGTCACATAGCTTTTACATAATGTGGTTTTTTACGGACGCACATGACATATATATTTTTAGGTAAATAAAAAGAGTTATGTAATTTAATAGTTTGAGAAAGACTTGATAAATTCGACAAGACAATTAAACATTTAATATGTATCGCAATGTTTATAGTTTTTGTGTCCATTTCATATTAAATTCTTCAAACAAACCAGTAGAAAAGAAATATTATTATAATTAATTGCATATTGATTGATTTAAAACATCGCATTTGCCTAACCATATTGTAACTCTTTTGGTACCTATTTCCAATTTTTTTTTTATCTAAAGCACTGTTCGTACCAGTTCACGTAAGTAATTAGCCAAAAATCATGTTTTTTTTTCAAGGATAGTACTAAAATTCAATGTTCAAAGGTAGCATTAGCATTACAATGTATTTCCATGTACATTGGCTTACCCATCAGAACGTACAATTGTCCCTTATCCAATGTACACAAAGTCGAAGAAAGAATCACAGGCGACCGTAAATTTCAATAGTAAAATACGAGGTCCCAAACGGGGACGGATTTAGAGGTCTTGCTAGGGGGAAAAGTTTTACATTATAGTTTGTTTCAAATCGCTTCTTACGATATTTCTGTTGTACATATGTATTATAAATATCTTTATTATATTTCTTTATATTTATTTTGACAAAAACACTGGCACATGGCATAGCACAAAAACAATAACAACAACAACAATTTAGGTAATTACTTTTTTATTAATTAGTAAAAATCTTCATTTGACAGATAATTGACGTTAAAAGAAGAATGTATGTATTTGTGTATGTAAACCTTCTAATTAAGACGTGTTATGACTTAAACTAAAAATTATGCATACATCACTGAAACTTAAAATATGACACGCATAAAGCTGCCACAACTCAGGCGAAATATAGTCAAATAATAGCATTATGCAAAGTACAAACCACTTGAATTTGACTTATCATGCATCTAAGACTTACTTAATTCGAAAAATTTAAGACTGCGAGTGAAAGCAAAAGAATTTGTTATGTATTTATTTATTCATTTATCCCCAAGTAGTTCTATGCAGTCCTGAGTTCGGCCTAGGTTCCAAGATAAACGGCATCGCGTCTGGGACACTCCGGAATAGAATTTCCATTAGACGTCTTTGCCACCGGCGGGGCTATCTCATTCTATTTGGTATATGTACTATATTAGGGATAGAAACTACTCTGAAAAAGGGCGAAACATTGACGTTTGACGAGAAAATTGGCGGAATTTGGGTTCGATGTAGGTATTGTTTTAGCAATAGAACTATGAAGAAAAAAATTGTTGGTAAAAACAAAACTGTCTTCTAAGCTTGTAATGCGCAAGACGAGATAAATTTCTCGTGGTTTATGTCGACAATAATCGAGATGCTTCTATATCTTTACCAGTGCTAACATTTTCTGTCGATGTTTAATTGTATTGAAACGTCACAACAATGATATATTTTCTCGTATTATGGGCAGTAACTAGAGTACGTACTCATATCAAAATTATGACAAAGCTCTGTAAGTTGAACACCTGTTTATATGTACCTAGTTTGTCAGATAATAAATAATTTATTCATTCATTCATTCATTTTGACTGGTGGAATCTTCGATCAAGGTGGAGTAGATAAATTACTCGGCGAAATTTTGTCGTCTAGGTTTGATTATGCGAATCATAAGTCTACTGATTATTTGTGTGACAGTTGTTAAGCTACGTCAGAGGCTCCTAGGGTGGTTAAAAAAGCTCTTGAATAAAGACAGTTAGATTTTGTCATTCGAAGAAATAGAAGAAAAAAATCCTGCATAGGTTGATTATAACGATAAAGGCACCTACTGTATTCCCAGAAGTTACTACTGCTCATGTGTTTGTGAGCTGTTATGGTGTAACATAATTGGGGATTTTTGTAATTTACAACGATCTTACTTATTATAATAATTATATTGTATTCCTTTAAAAAAAATGTTATACGGTTAACTTTGTTTGTCAATTCACAATCCACATACAACGTTGCAACTTTACATAATTTTAACAATTATAGAATTTTATATAACTCAATGTACTATACAATATTGTATATACAAATTTATGTATATGATTACTAGTAAAATAAACTTTATGTCCAATTTTAGTAAATGGTAAGATGATAAAAGTTTTTCAGAAAATCAATGATTTAATGATTTATCACCTAGTTGCCAAAATGAATTCGAATCATTTGTATATACAAAGTATCAAAACCCACTTTTATTTATACAACCTTCCAAGCACCTAATGTAATATTGCATGGATTCAGTAATAAAAAGAGAGACGTCGAAGCACTTTTCCCGCGATTTTCATAATAAAACTGCGTTTAATTGAAATCCAAGGAGCGTATTCTAACATTCTTCGATAAGTGTTTTAGAAACTCGACAGCTGAAATTTTAAATAAAAAGCAACTTTTGTTGATACTACTTATTCGGATTATCTATAAATTTTAGACGTCAAAATGTAAATTTTTATTCTGAGCATTTTGTATAATAACACTCCGAAAAAATAACAATTTTTGTATGAACTTAACACACTTAGTGATTTTAAAACAGCCTTTTACTTTTATCGTGGCTTATTACACTATTTTTCTACGAGGAAACTATCGACCTTTAGTTTTGATAGACTATTATTTGATAAAGTTTTTGTAAAAAAAAAAAACCGGTGGACAAAATATCGCAGGACAACCGAATAAGGGCAGAATGGAATCGCAACTGTAAAGTCAAAAGCTAGGTTTTTACGTTTGCTTTAATGAAGCGATTCAATGGCACTTAATGTTCAGTGTTTGGACTGAATAGCACTTTGGCATACAAAAGGAAACAGGGTTTTAGCCTTAGGTACTCATTTTTCATAGCAGTTCTGGTTTGTTTTCCTGTTACGGCAAAAAATTCTCTAACTCATAATTCTTTAGCGTTGGTGTTTTTTTTAACACTTTCTGCACTTTACCATATTTTTGCCTGATGGTAAGACATATAATCAAGAGATTAGGTTCTGTTAATGTTGTTAGGTTTTTAATAATTACTGTTATTGATCGTTTGGAACTAAAAGTTTTAAACTGATTAATAAATATAATATATGACTAGCTGTGCCAGCGACTTCGTCCGCATGGAATTGTTATTATCATAATAACGGTTCTAGTGAGTTAATCTTAAAAGATGGACATATACTGTTGCAAACATTTTGTTAGATCATTTCAAGAGGAACAATTCTTTCATACATATTTTTTTGATATCTTGATCCGTTTTCGCAGCACACGCAACGGAAGCCCTCAAAGATGAATAATTTTCCCCGTTTTTGTTCACATTTTCCATAGTTTCTTCGTACATATTAGTTGCAGCGTGATGTTATATAGCCTAAAGCCTTCCTCGATAAATAGTCTATCCAACACAAAAAGAATTTTTCAATTCGCACCAGTAGTTCCTGAGATTAGCGCGTTCAAACAAACAAACTCTTCAGCTTTATAATATTAGTATAGATATGGATAGACGGATCTTACCAATGTATTAATTAAATACTCTCACTACTAACTTCCAAAGCTCAGGTATACCGCATCCCTTGTACATTGTTTTACTCTTACGCCCTTAGAGGCTCACGGCTTAAGGCTTTAGTAACATCCTGGCTGATGTTAAGCACCACTTTAGTCTAGGATGTAGCTTCTTTGTACAATCCTGTTTATGCTTTCCTAACATTCTTTATTTTATCTTGGATTAATTATTTTTGTGATTCTACTTGTGATAATTTTATTATTACATTTAAGTAGGTACTTAGTTTATAGAAACTGTGTTGCATGCCAATGGCTGGAATGTAGAGCTCTTAATCATCGCTGTAAGACCTTTTATGTACCCATGTTTTGCAAACAAATAAATGAAATTTGAAATTTGTATTAGGTATATGTGTTATATACATAGTACCCTAAACACAAGCGTTTGCTTAGTAGTATGAAGCCAGAGGGCACTGTGTGACATGCCCTGAAATACTTATTTATTATTTGCACCGTAACATACACGACTTTATAACAATGTGTCGTTAGCTGATAAAAAGAAA
This sequence comes from Macaria liturata, assembly GCA_964023185.1. Lineage (NCBI taxonomy): Eukaryota > Metazoa > Arthropoda > Insecta > Lepidoptera > Geometridae > Macaria > Macaria liturata. Next base: position 9,130,336 of record OZ026822.1, read on the forward strand.
AATAATAAATCTAAGACAATACTAGTGAAGCGAAATAAGCAAAGAAAATAACGAATCCTGATATTTCCAAAAATATATTTCATTTTTTCTCTAGAAATATGGAAGAAACAAATACTTGTGTTATTATAAGGAGCGCTTTGATAGTGATTCACAATCAAGTAGGTAGTTTAGTATTTTCCTGTTGGTAACATAAGGTTATTCACCCACATAATACGAGTATTTAGGCTTAATCATATCTTTAAAGAAAATAATAAATCGAAATGAAACAATAACATTGTGTGTGCGGGACAAGATAAGCATAATTTTTCCATTTGGAATATCATTTTTCTCAAATAAATTCAAAATTTACGTAGTCTTAGGGTTACGCTTGACAGTTAATCGTTCGATTCCAAATAAGCGACTTTCCAGTATATTATACATTGATTTCTATAGTATAGGCTTGTGTTGTGAAAATACCGACAAGAAGCAATAATAAAGTCAAATATTTATGTAGCTTTACAAATTATTGTACTAAAACCCGCCATTGCTTAAGTCCTTGTTGACAGATTTACAGTTAGTGGCTTAGCTAGGTCAGCTATATCAGAAAACTCTAATACGCTGTGGATCAACTTAACGGTAGGTACTTCCGAATATGTGTAGTTATTTTTAAAAGCGCCTTGTGTACAAAAACCAGTAACTAAATCAAGGATTAATTCTAACAATTCCATTAAATTAAAAAAAAATCTACCACTACCATTAATTTTCAAACACATACGCGTACCTATTGTACAAATTTTATAATTTTTGAATTAACAAATACCTTTAACAATTGAAAAAATTGTGTAGGCATTGTGACCTTGTTGTCAAAGAGATAACAATTTTGCAAGCGAATGGTAGCAAGTAGAATCAGATACAGAGCTAAGTAATAATAACCTTCATGGGATAAAACTAAATTCGGTCTGACTCTACCTGCACTCCCGAGCAATCAGCCTATGCTATCTGGAAGAAAATAATATCCTCGCATGTGCCGGAGCGCGGTCCCAGCAGTGACTCGGCCGAAAAGTTTAATCCCTGCCCGCTCATGATCTATTGAACGGAAGGTACGTGACTTGCACTCGCAGGCGATTAGATCCGTGCCAATGATTGTACCTCGCAGATATTAGATAAGAACGGGAAAATAAGGAAGGAAAGTATTATGAAATCACTGAATTAATCAAAAATCACTTCAAGCCAGAGTAAATAGGTTTCTCCTAGGCAAACGTGCAACATCCTAGACTACAGTGTTGCTTAACATCAGGTAGGCTGTAGTCAAACGTTGGCCTATATCGTGTAAAAAAATAATAAAGAATTATTCTTAAAAGTAAAGTTCAAAACTTATATATATATATACAGGTTAGAAATGGAAAGCCGTATTTTTCCTGTAATATATAATAGAACCAACTTTTTGAACTATTAAAAAAAACTCTTAAATCATTTAGCAATAATAGATAACATAATAGATTTATTTTAAAGGTCCTGAAAGTTTATTCAATGGATCAAGGATTATTTTTTTGATGTTTTTAATAATTGTTTAAGTACATATGTAGATGTTTTTGGTTGTTGTGCCTATATTTTTATTATATTGGAGCAATATAGGTATCTGTTCGTCATATTTTGTTTTGGCTTTCGTTCTAGAAGCGAGTGTACTTGAAACTTTTGTCGAGAATCTTTTTTTTTTTACATGAAATAGGCTCACGCTTGACTACAACTTGCCTGATGTTAAGCAACGTTATAATCTACGATCTGCGCGCTTGCCTAGAAGAAACCGGTTTACTGTCGACTTGAAGACCGACAAATTATAGTTCAAGTGGAATAGAGAATCTATTTGAGGCAGTCTGTGTATCGCAGTATTTATACGACCTCTGAGGAATCGGATATTTGAAGGCTGTTCACTGGCTCCCGTGTTGCTGGTCATTTGGAGGAAAATATTCTTTTTATATACATAAACTGCTTTGCGAGGACAAACTGTTACTATTTTATCGGCATTTTTTCTATGAAATATTGCAGCCAAGTGTATTGTTATTTAGAAGCAAAAGTACTGACAAGAAAATATTATCTGTATTGAATTAGTTCACATATGACACAATACTTACTAGATAAAAATGTATCAAATTTATATTCTTGATTTTGTATTGGTTCACCTCTAAGTGTCGATCTTTAAATTTTCCCTGTATATTTAAACTTTTGGTACTTACCCAAAAATCTGAACAACAATACGATTTAGCTTTCTTAACATACTTAGAATAAAACATAACCCTAACGAAAATATTTATTGTAAGTTATATTCACGGTCTTCAAGTCTACAAGACACATCCAGTCCAATAATGAAGTGAAATAACTTCAAAACCTAAAACATAGTGCGGTACCCTCTCAGGAATTACGAGCAAAGTTCCGCGGTCGTTAGCACACCGCACTTATCTGCCCGTAGTTAGTCTTTGATAACGCTCTTTACCTCATAGATGCACTTAATGACTGCTTAATGCATAAGTTTCCAAATTTTCCGGGTAATTTTAGTAGTTGCTAGCTTTTAAAAAGTTTTTACGTAAAATCTTTGAGACCAGAAAATTTTAAGATGTTTTTAGATTGCAATTACAACAAATAATTTTAATAAACAATCTTAGTGCGGGTTTAGCACTTCTGAATAATTAAAATATTTTTTATAAAATAGCAAAGACTAAAGTATTTTAAGACTTATTTTATTTTATTTTAACTTGACACCCCTATACAGTGTATCACCCCTATACAGTGTTTCAATTTAAGTTTAAGTTTATGGGTACAAGCCTGAAATAAATGACTTTTATTTTATTATTTATTATAAAGTGATATTTTTTAATTGAAGGTTACATCTGTCTTATTAATAATATCATCAGTACTTAAGTTTCCTGATATGTATAGAAAACAATTAAAATAATAGTTAGATTTTTGGGAATCACCAATTTTCAGTAAAGCAAAAGTGCGATTCTCTTCCACATTGATTTTAAACGCTTTTAGCGGCAAATCATCTAATAAATGTGATAAAGACTCCTTAAGAAATCGGATTTTAGTTGATATTTGTTCATCTTAATCATCGTTCATTCCGGAACGGAGCTACGGATGATCTTAATATCTGTTATGGTTGTAGTATACGATTTTGAGAGACTAATACGCTTTTTTCATTCCAACTAATGCAGTCAAAAACGTAAAAAACGGACATTCAAATAATCACAGTTGAAAAGCTGCATCTTTTCCTGTAACTAATTTTACACTTACACCTATTGAGACTTTTTGGTCATCGAGTGTATTGTTGGAAATTTTAAGTCAAACATCAGATACAAATATGTAAAATCTCAGGAATAAGTTATATTTCACTAATATATTAGTAATAAGTAAACAATAATAAATTAAATATCAGGAAAGTAACTTAATTCCTAATTTATAAGCACAAAGCTAAATAATTCACAAAGTGAATTGAAAAGAAATAAAGATTGCCAGCAAAGTCTGTGTCCCAAAGTTAGAATCCGGCTGTTCCCGGGCTAGCTTTAAAATGCAGACTTGAATTCAATTCGCAAGATAGTAAACTTTCTTATACTTTAAGTATAGCGTCGTTTGTCGTGGATTTAAGTTGCTAAGTACATTTACTATTCTTTTATTATTTATTAATTTTTTGTAATTCGTCGAGCAAGTCAATTATTTTTTTAAAAACATTTCGCCTAATGTGTTTAATTTCTATCGAATAAAAAAATAGAATAATGTTATATATTTCACTGGGAGTTTATATTACAATTAGTATTGATATAATTTTTTATTTGAAACGATAAATATTTTAAAACACGTAGATTATCTAGTAAAACATGATTGCAAATTGTGTTTGAGTAAATAATTCCAACTCGTAGTGTACAATCAATAATCACCGATCACTGAAATTTTCGTTTAAATCGTGGAATAAACACACTCACTACGGTGTAATTGCTCAATTAACTCTTTTAAACCAGTTAAAAGCTGCTTTCACCGGATGAGTACAGATATTTGGAGTACACAGTATATATACAGAATGATTAATCTATGCGTGTAATAAAGCTTAAAGTCAAAAACTTGTACGTAGAAGATAACTGACGAAAATGTTTGGGTATACTTTAAATTAATTACAATATCCGATTCTGCAGATCAGATTAGATTTTTGTCTGTCGGTTTTCGGTTTGTCTATTTATATAAACGGATCTTCATAATTTTGGTAAGTAAGTGTAAAAAGTGACATAAGATACTTTTCGTTCCGAAATAAAGCGAGTGAAGCCGCGGACGTCCTCCAGTAATACAATAAAGACACTTCAGTGGGTGATTATCATAAACCAAACAAGCCCATGTACAATACTACTTTACTACTTTACTTGCATTATTTTTTATTCATTAATATTGTAAAATCATACTAATTCATTCAAATGTCAATTCACATATATTATTTATTAAACGAGTATGTTTAATGTGATCGACCCTGTTGAAAGTTGCCACATTTTTTTGTACGTTACTGTAATCATTCACACAAAGCCTGTAAAGGTTTGTTTAACAGTTTTTATTACTACAGTTGATTACATTACGTTTTTGAACTAACGAAAACTATCGTTATATCTCTCGTAGATGGATCTTGGCCAATTGTAATACTAATATCTCTTTTTACTTGTTTATTCTAAATTATGGAGTTGCGGATATACTATGTTTTCAACAATTATTCCAAGGAATCTTCAAAATAGCAGGCGTTTCATAAACATCCTATATTATACCAGTCGTCATGTTTAAACGTTTAACAGTCCTACGAGTACGTTGGTCATAAAACATGGGTTTTAATTTTATTACAGCACACTTCGGTTTATGTCAAAATACAAGTGTTATTGGAGTAAATTGAGTGGAAAGACACTTCTTCGTAATGTTTTAAGCAGTTAAAATATTTAACAGACCTTTCCTGAATAACCTGTTTACTCTGAGAGGAAGAGAGGGATGAAATTTCTTGTCACCAGCAGGATCTCATGGCTGGTGCGGAAGCTCGCACATCGTAGGTTATATATATTATTGTTTACCAAAATTGTAACATGATTATGATTTCATTGATATCAAATATCAACCTATAACGAGTGCTTGATTAAGGGCTTTATTATATTATTATTATTTAAGCTGAAAGAGATTTAGAGTTTTGTGTTCAAATTCTCACACGCAGCAGCACTACAGCTATAAATCTACAGAATTAATCAGTGAATTTAAACCAAACACCAACTAAATTGGGTCGACCTTCAAATCCGAGGACAACATAAAGAAAATCCCGCCCCATAACAAAAAGGAGATCCTAGAAAGTCGAGTGTCTTCCTGAATTATTCATTTACTGACTCCAAGAATTAATTTACGAATGTTCGACTCAAAATTCCGAATTAAACCCAAGGAACAATGGGAAGTTTTTTAATAAAAACCCAGTAACATCAGGTGGGTGAAGTTTGATTTATTGACTTGGAAATTTACTAGACGGTCTCGCCTAGTCTTCGTACATTGTATTAGCAAAGAAGTCTTTCTTGCAGCAGATATTTTTGCTGATTTTATATAGACTGTCTGCCCAGACTGTTTTTGTCCAAATGATTGGATTTATTTCCATTATTTTCATTAGTAAAATGTTATCATTATCATTTATTAATATTTATTCCAAAAATTTAGTTAATTATTTATCCATAGTATTGTGATTATTTTTGCTATAACAAAATACAATATGTCAAATGGCAATCATATCAGCTCTAAATGTATAACCTCCATTTAATTCTCTCGAGAGTATGTTTTTCTTTAATTTTGCAAGGTGTATTTACGCCATATGAGATTTTAAGGAATCTAATTTTGCATATTAATGCACTATTTGGATCACTTCTTAAGTAATTTTGCTTTAAACAGACCCAGTGTTTTTAATTAATTTACGCAGGAAATAACTTTTAGAGTGTTCCTAGTATAACAGTAAAAGTTATCTTTTAATTAAAACCAAGATACTGTCGAAACGAAACTAGTTTTTGTTTGCAATAAAATTTCGCTGGCTGGAACTAAGCTTCATTTTAAAGTTCTTAAAATCTACATGCATTCTCAGTTACGAATTCAGTTGTTAAACTTCTAATAAAAATAAAATAATAACAGACATTTATTTTACGCTTTACCCATAGTTACTAAAACTACGAGTAATTTACGTAAATTAGCTAAAATTACGTCAAAAATATAGTACTAAAAGTCACTGTACTAATAATTGCCTGGTCTATCAATTTAATATATGTTTGTTCAAATAATAATAATAAATAAATAAATATTCCGGGAGATTGAATGGTTAACATAAAATAATATAAATGGTTTACATGTTTAGATACGGGGCATAAAAGTAACATGTCTTCAGTATCGTCTCTATATATATGTGTTGACTATTTTTAAATAGGACATTTACAATTCATTATGAATACTAAAAACTATTAACTACAATAATTTAACTTAAAAATAAATCAGTAGAAACTAATCAATAAAGCAATGTATTTTTTACTAATTTTCACAGATTCATATCAGTTGATATAAATGTCTAAGTTAATTATTATTTGGGAAAAATACTCCCAGTGAGTATAAGTTAGTACATAAACTTGAAGTTCCCAGACGGCTAGCCGAGGGACTATAACATAATATACTTTATGTATATATGTTATACCTACTCCTGTTATGGACGTTGGGGTATCAACATACTGCACAGGGTTAGTTGATAATGAAATGATATATTTTTTTTATAATAATAACAAGCGTATAAAAAAGCTGTAAGAATTCATGTTAATTTTGATAAGAGATCAATTTTGAACAAAAAAAAAAAGTTTGATCACCAGGTAAATAATTATTTAAGCATTTACACATATATTTGCACGTAATTCATAGATTACTATATAGTGCACTGCTTAACATCATAAGATTAGTAATGAAGCGTCAATTTTTTTAGGTATAAAGAGAGTAAGTCCAGTTTATACAATAAAAGGAGTAAAATATCCGGTTGTTATCAGTTTGAGTGTCATCAAGTTATGAGTTAATTTATTAAGTGCTAAACCTGCACTATGGTTGTTTTAAATTAAACTTTTATTGGAAAATGAGCGAAAATAATCACGACCGGCAGGATTCGAACCTGCGTATTTCCGATCACCGTCCGGAACGCCTTAACCAACAGGGCTACGGTCTACTAACTGCCAGGCGCGAAATCCACACTCATTTCCATACACTTCAGATTTAGCGGCTGATGGCGCCACTTGTGCTGTCAGAATATGTCAAATGTAAATGAGTGTGGATTTTCGCGCCTCGCAGATAGTAGACCGTAGCCTAGTTGGTTAAGGCGTTCCTTCGTGATTATTTTCGCTCATTTTCCAATAAAAGTTTAAGTCATCAAGTTAGTCTATGTCATCGACAATTACGGTTTAAAAGCTCTTGACACTGGAGATGACTACTCTCATACAACTAACCGTGTATGCATGTATCCAAGCAATGAATAGATAGTACAAGATACAGGGTGGACGATAAATCAACGTCCATTCGACTCGGGCCGACTTGAGGTGAAGCTTCGATGCAGCTTCGGACGGAATATTTACTTACATACTTGATAAATCTGCAAGATTTATCGAGAGTGAATCGGTTCTTATCGGGTAAGCACGCTCCATCTTAGGCCATTAGCCATAGCCTTTGCTTACTATCAGGCAATCAATGGAAGGTGCAAAACCGTACAAGTAAAAAAAAAAGTTATTTGAATTCATTACACTATGGTACTTTGTGAGATTTTGTTTTGTTGTAAATAAGAATAAAACCACGTGCGATTTAGTAACCACTTAGTACATAAGATGCTGTAAAATAATTTTTAACGGTAATTTCAACGTTTGTTTTCAAACATAACAATAATATTGTGGTAAAAGCATCGAGCTATAAAGGATACAATTTTATTCAAGTAATTAACAAGTAAATTCTTATTAGATTAGCCAATTCAACAATAAAATAATAAACAGCTTTATTAATTTAAACACCACTTTTCTTACACATTCTTACTGTCAACTCTAAAAACTCAAAACCCCCTCTTATATGACAACCTGTATAACCCTGGGACAAATCCTCATATTGCAGTACATGTGAGTCATAATTACTTGACTCTCTAAGGCTCTGCGTTCATTGTGCTGCTATATATATATATATATATGTATTATGTATGTTATGTATAAGCCCAACTCGTAAAACTGCTAGAATTTAACAAACTAGTAAACCTTGAGGTCCATGTCTCGTAACGTAACCGCATTTAAGGTAAAGACATGTATGGTAAAATCAAGTTACTTGTTTGTGAATGATCTACAGACTTATTTCATTAATCCTACTTAAGAATAATTTCCTTTTTTTAACCCAGACTCTTGACTAATTTGTGGTTAAAAAGTGACAATCGCTCAAAATAGATATTTTGACGGACTTATTTAATAAAAGCCTGTTTTAAATACTATTTTGTTGCTTAGAATAAACTTAAATGAAACTGACTAAACAATTACAATCACTGTAACTATATATTTAGACAGGCCAAGGTCTGCATAATGACAAACAAAGACCCTATGGCCAGCAGTGGTATGGATAGGGCTGTAGATGATGATGATAACTATTTAAAACTAGCTGTGCCAGCGACTTCGTCCGCATGGAATAGTTATTACCATAAAAACGGTTCTAGTTAGTTATTCTTAAAAGATAGACATATACTGTTGCAGACATTTTGTTAGATCAGTTCAAGAGGAATAATTCTTTCAAATATGTTTTTTTGATATCTTGAACCGTTTTCGCAGCACACGCAACGGAAGCCCTCAAAGATGAATAATTTTCCCCGTTTTTTTCACATTTTCCATTGTTTCTTCGCTCATATTATTAGTTGCATTAGTTGCAGCGTGATGTTATATAGCCTAAAGCCTTTCTTGATAAATGTTCTATCCAACACAAAAAAAATTTTCAATTCGCACCAGTAGTTCCTGAGATTAGCGCGTTCAAACAAACAAACAAACTCTTCAGCTTTATAATATTAGTATAGATTGACTTGACTAGTATATCTTCATCAGTACAGAACAAACTTTAACGACACTCCAAGGAACTTCAGAGACTAGCGACTGGCCATGTTGGGAATACCGTATTCCCAAATTGCTAAACAAATGCATGGAGAAATGGGTCTTAAATAGTTATTAATAAGGTTTGTTTATGTGTGTTGTTGCTAGAGTCAGATTTTGGGATTTGTCATTACAAATCATCATTAAATTGAATAAATTATTTAGGATTTTTCGTACAGTGCCACTGCCATCTAGGTCCATACTAAGCGAACGCTTGATTTAATTATATTAAGTATTTTTCAGTGATGAGCAAGAGGACTTCCTTCTTTAATTAATTATATGCTGAAATCTCAACTCTCAGTAATGAGGAATACGACTCGAGGAGCTTTAAACAGTTTGAGGTTTTTAAACAGTTAATTTCATTCAATTTGTTAGCTTAGAAAAAAATACAAACAATAACGTTTTTATAATAAGAGCAGTAGTTATTTTAAACAACAAGTTTTAACTTACCTACTCCGCTGGCGCAGCGACCCAAAGTGAGTCTTGGCCTCCGATACAAGAGATCGCCACCGGTCCCGGTCTTGCGCCGCTCCCCGCCAGTCAGCTACTTGAAGCACGCGTAGATCTGACTCCACGACACAACAAGTTTTAAGAAAGAAATGAATTCATTCATATAGTTATTAATTATTACTTCTGTAAAAAGTATCTGCCATGTTTTATTGGGTGCATTTTGACTGGGCGAGCAAATCTTACTAGCCTATTGTACAAACATGACATACATAATAGTTTAATTGTACACACTAAACACTAGCAGTCCCTTTTACCCAACACAATTGATATAAGCTACCTTAGTTAGCAGAAACGACATTAACATTCTCGGTTTTGTTTGACGTCGTATCTTCAAAATAACCGCAATAACTTGAATCCCTCCTGGCACAGGTTCTCAAACTGTTGTCCAGTTTGTTGTTTGATTTTTTTTTACTTTGTAAGAAATTATACTTACAAACGAACATTAGTTTGACCTACCAAGCCGTGGGTCATTGCGGTAATAGCGCCATTTAAATTTAAACGCAAGCTATTATTATCTCTTTTACTTTTTAACACGAGATAAAAAGTAGCTTGTGGTGCTAGTTTTATAACGAAAACAAAATACAGATTTAAGCTTTATATTATAGTACAGTCAACTTGACTTAGTTGTGTATGTATTTATTATATATTTATGGTTTTTTTTACCGTGTTAATTGACATACTTTCTTCGTTCGATTACTACTTACTCGTATCGTGCAGGGACTCGAAGTGGGTTTTGGCCTACAGCTTAAGAGAATGCCATTTTTGCCATTCTTGGGTTGCCACTTGCTAGCCTACTACTTTACTGTTATACAACTTGAAGTCTTACTTACTCGTTTACAATGTTCAAGGCACAAGATTGAGAATCTCTGTCCAAGGCCTGTTACAACAAGTCGTTATCCTCTGAAATGGTCGTCATATACGACTTTTATAACACGTTAAGTCAAATTATGAATGTTATCGTGCAGCTAAAGTGCTTGGTACAACATTGTCTGAAGACTATGCTAAAATAGCGCTTTAGGATTTAATCTTGTTTGGCTATAGTCGATCTTGGAGATAGTTTCTGAATTATTAAGGGTTTTAATTGACCAGCAAAGGACTTTGGAATCGAGGGTTAGTCTATACTGTTTGTATTTATGTAAATTGTCCTTAAACACGAATATCGTATGTTTTATCATGAATTTAGTTTAAATACGAACAAGAAACGGAACTGATTCCATTATAATAGTTTTTTTTCCGTTATCGATGCTTTTTTAGCATTTCAAGCGTTAACAGCTAGCAGCTTTTTTATTTTCTATTATTCGATGTTTTATTATATGTACACTTAAGTACATAAATCTAGTCATGTTTTGACGTGATCAATGTAAATAAAATATTTGTAATAATTCTATATCCACGTGATTTTACATAAAGTGTGATATTAAAAAGCACTCAAACAAATTCATAATAACAAAACAGTGAAAAGAGATCTTATTTTTCATTAGAACGTCGAAAACAGATCTGAAGTTCTGAAAAAGTTTATTGAGAAGGAATGACCAAAAGGAAAGGAACCAAAATTTCTGAAAAGTCGTTGACCGATTGATGTATGGGGCGTATTCTGAAACTAAGTTTAATTAAAAAAGGTATGTACTTTTTATCTCAATAACGTGCTGGATGTAAGCATTTTTTTAAACCTAGAAACATACTTAATAACTATAACCTTGAAGCTAATGGCGGAAAGAAGTTTTGCTGGCAGTACTCAAAGGTAGGTACTCAAATTATGTAGTACTCAAATTCCTACCTATATAGGTAAGGAAAATAGGTAACTATATAATATATATTATATAGTTACCTATTTTCCTTATATTTCATTTACCGAAAAATGAAAATGAAAAATCGGGATCAATATTTGAACCAATCAGTTTAATTTTTTTTATGAACTTTGTTAATATATGGCCTTATCCGTCTGTGATTTGGTAAATTAGCACATACACGAGTTTAGTCTGGCACTTGCTCCTAAAATAATTAAGGGCCAGTAACAAAACAAATAGCTTTTGGTGTTCTAAAGCCGCCCTTAAAAGGTTATCTAAACATATAATAAAGCTGAAGAGGGTCAAAAAACTGTACATAGAAGTTATAAGAAAAAAATGTTTGCGTATACTTTAAATCCATAACATAACACGTTTCAGAAGTTTATATAAGTTTTAGTTCTGTTTATCTGTTTATTTAAACGCTCATAACTCAAAAACGGACGAACTGATCATCATAATTTTTGGTATGTAGGTAGTAGATAGTTGAGGTCTTGTAAGTGTCATAGACTACTTTTTATCCCTAAGTAATGCGAGCAAAGCTGCGGGCGTCGACTAGTTAGTTAATTAACCTGTATAATGAGACTTTTAAATAAATAAAGATAAAAACGTTTTTCAGAATAAGCCCGTATTTTTCATGTCTGTTTCAGATTTTTCCTATCAAACGAAGTTCGTCTAGCAAGTTTAAAATCACCTCGAGAACTAATGAGAGAATTCTTTGAAACGATTTAATCGAAACTTTATAGTTTTTGCCGATTCCTTCAATGTGAAAATGTTTATTTGCTTTCGTCTACACTTTTCTTGTTCGTGTCTCTATGGGTTTTTTTTTTATTTTAATTAGAAGAATTTTGTTGGAGATCTTGTCTTGATAATGGTAATAGCGTAAAATATACAAAAAATGCTATGTTGTGGTATTTTAACTCCCGTACGTGCTTATTTTTTTTTATATAATTTTATGTGTCAAAGTAAAAAAAATGTTTTATTCGACTTACCGCTTAAACGCGTGAATCAATACAATCTGACACAGATATGCTAATAAAATAGCTTACAGGTAATCTAGATTTGTGGTGCTTGTTAGTGAAAAAAAAAATCAATGACCAATCATCATCATCATCATCATCCACAGCCCTTGGGATCCCACTGCTGGGTATAGGCCTCCCCTTGCATACAAGGGGAGGCCTATACCCAGCCATTGCATGGCATATGCCATCTGCGTCGATATTGTGCAGACCTAATAAATATACATAATCCGGGACTTTTCACACAACGCTATCTAGCCTCATTCTAACCAAACATCAACAATTTATAATTTTATTCATTTCATTTTTTCTTTTATTCATTTTCCCCTCAGATTTGATAGAATCTGCGACAGAGGTTGAAGCACGAACACAAAATAATACACTAAAAAACGTTCTCTGTGAACATTCCTCTGAGGCACAAAAAGCGAAATTAATTAAACAAAAAGGGATATGCCGATAATTGCCGCGAACCGTTTAGAGCCCTCAAGGCTTTTATGATTTACCACAGAGTATTCAAAAGGGAGAATGGTGTTATCAACAAGTCTTTAAAAAAAGAATGGGCTTGCCCTAGACCAAACTAAAAAAAATATGTACCTAACGATTTATTGTTTCAAAATCTAGCTTATTAATGTGTCATATTGATCTTGATCTTGATATTGAATGAAAGAGTAGGCTGATCGATGAGTAGCTGAAAGATAAATGCACGATATACTAATAAAGGTACCTAGCTACATACTAAATTATATTAAACTTGCTTTGTTCTGTTTTCTATGAAATTACGAGTATGTAATTTTTTGCATGCAACCGTATTCTAACAAAGAGTTCAATTTCTTTTCTTAGAATATGTCTGTAGTATGACTGTAGTAGGGATTACATTTAGTGTCGACTAAGGGCTTTATAGATTTCTAAGTTTTTTTTATTTTTTAGTAGTGGTATCCCTTTATTTTTCTATTTAAATTTATTGTTTTATATAAATGTATTTAGCTTATCTTACTAGCCTTGTGCATAGAACTAATGAAATTACCTTACTTTAGTGGCGGCCATTCTTCCTTGCCCCGTCTTAGATTAACACGTGGCGGCCATTCTTCCTTGCCCCGTCTTAGATTAACACACCAATTTGCATCCACTTAATTGGATAGAACGTTCCTTTCCCTTACTTTGATCTTATTAGCCTAGAATGGATTTGCTATAACCATTTGGATTTTTCCGAGTGGTTCCTGCGGTTATTCCTTTAATTTTATTGTGTCTGGCAAGGACGGTCTCTGGGGGCATTATTGTGATTTTGGTCTGTTTTATCCTGTGAATGATTGATAGTATCTATAGAATTGTAGCTTCCTACAAATATCGCGTCAAAATTGCTTCCACATTTCATCTCTCTCCAACACACCATTTGCACAAAGCTTGCTCGTGCCGGAAATAATTGAAGAAGTGCGGAATACTTGGACGCAGTTGATGGCTTAAGAATTTAGCCCTACCCATCAACTCACCCGTGGGCGGCAGTTAAATATCTCATGGAATTACTTTTTTGGTTCAGTTACTTTTCTATACAATCTATTTAATTATTCGTTGATTTTACCGAACATTGTTTTTGCGAAGATGTTTCTTTCAGTGAGAGGTTTAAACCTTGTATTTTAGGTGCTTATATACGAGAGCTTATTTATATTATAAAGTGAGTTGAAAGACCGACGAGTGAGGTCATGGAACGCTTGCTCACTTTACTTTACAAGTGGAGTACTATGGGACTTTACATTACGAGATAGATGTTGTTATAAGCTGAATTTTGGCGTGATAAAATATGTTTTTCACTTGACTCTTATTTATGTATTTTAAAGTTGTTGTTATTATTATATACACATATTTTGGGTTTTGGAAAGGCACTCGGAATTTTTTGTAGGTATTATTTGATATAAACAAAATTGTTAGTAAAAAACATATTTGTTTTCCTTCTACTACACAGAAGATTTACAAATATTATATTGATTTACATATATATTATTTCACATAGTAATCCCTCACAAAATAATATATTAGCGTGTTCTTCTGATGTTATAAGCCAGTTTGTGTTAGAACATTATGACGGTGGAATTTAATATCGGAGTATTAACGTTGCTTTATTTATTTCTTATATGAGTACTTTACAGCTTACGTCTAATATTTGAGAAAAACACGCTGTAAGAAATTAATCATATAAAGATCTGAGATTGAGAATCTGTTACAACAAGTAGCAACTCAAAATTTCATTTTATGCAATACAATTTTGAATAAATCTGCTATATATCCATTGGTAAATGAGTGACTGTATATATATTTACTCGACTAGTTTTTAAAAAATACCAATAAAAATAAATTTATTACCTTCCGAAGGTTACTAAGATATATTACGAAGAGTTATAAAGAGATTCTGAGTGTGGTTCGGTGGTGTCAGCAATTGCTTAACATTCTGACGCACTTGAATACCGGCCAAACACCAATAACTTGCTTTTTAAGTTATTTGTGAATCTGCACTCGCTTAACGGTGAAGGGAAACGTCGTCTCATGTTTGAAGATCACAAAATCTGATATCATGCGTCTTCCATGGCAGGAAAGCGGCCACCATGATATATGTACTTACCCAATGAATAATTGTAAAATGACGAGATATAATGTTATTACCAATTTTTGTGACATTTAGTAGTGCTTTAGTTGGAATATCAATGTATCAATAAATTATTATCTATCTATCTATCTATCAATGAGTAATATCTACGTGGTATATATCTGTATGAGGCAATACGTCTCAGAGAGAGATTATCTGCACTCTCACCCCTCACTTGAGCAAAATTCCACAGAAGCCGTAAATGTTAATATTTCACCATTCTATAAAAATCCATACACCTCATATAAATCCCGTGCGGGCCGTAACTTGGTGCAGTTTACATAATGTACGGGCGCGGGCGCCGGCTAATGCCAATTTAAGAGGCGTACGTATGAGTAAAACGGTTATGTTCTTGTAAGAAAACTGGAGGGAATAGATGAAGAATTTGTGCTGGAAGAGACATGATAGCTTTCAAAATGTCGCAACCTGGTTTGAAAGCCAGTTCCAATTCAGGACATTATGTATGTGATCCACCTTGGGCAATGATCCTTTATGTATATGGACGACATTTCTCGCTTGCGCGGGTATCGCTCAAGTGACTTAAGTCAATTGCTTGAGTGTAGAGTGTACAAAACTTGATTAGTAAACCAGTTATAACATAATTATATTAATAATATACCAGAACAGATTATTAATTTTTGTGTGTTTTGTTTATGTATCTAACATGCTACGCGTAACCACGGATCTTTCTTAAGTTTTGTAAACGGTAGCTTATTTGTTAATGACCGAATCAATGTAGCGGGAAAAGTAACACAAAAATTTATGTTAAACATGTTAAAAGATACCTAAAAATACTTTGAATTAATCAATGTTTACTCAATGAAACCCTAATAAATTCTAATATTATTTCAAAATCAAATTTATCTTTTTTGAAAATTTGTTGTCACAAGAAATATTGGCCATCACAAAAACATATACTAAATGAACCTAATCTGCTAAATCATTCTTAAGACTAAGTCCTCCTTTTTTTGACAAAAAATAGTTTTGATTAACCACTTCCATTTTGAAAGACTCAACATCGTTGTTACGTGAACTTTTCAAGTGTAGACCCGTAGCTTAATAGCGGAAGAGTGAAGAACTCGTAAGTTAGGGCCAAGTAATAAAGTAATTTAAGTTACGTGTAGACAGGCACTAAGGTGAGCTATGTAATGCTGAAAGACTTATGTAGGTTACTTGAAACTTCAGTTACTGAAACTAACAGACGTGTAACGTGCTCGGAAAAAGTTTAAACAGTTTTTTACTTATCCTGAATACACAAACCTAGTTGTGTTTTGTTAGGTTTTCTTTAGTTTTCAACCATTTTCTACCTGGAAAATAGCTTTGTTATATAACTTTCAAAATCAGTTAAGATCAAAGCATTTGGCATATTAAGAGAGAGGCATATACCCAGCAGTGGAACGAAAACGGCTGTAGATTTGGATTGATTGATTATACTAGATTTTGTTTCATTTTAGTTGCTAACTTAAAAACATGTCCAAATCAGTCAATCGTAAGAAAAACACTATAGATTTGAAGTAATTTTAATAAAATAACATCATGAAATCAATGCAACAATCATGAATACATTGATATAGTCCAGTGATATTCAAACACAAGTAAATTACTCGCACGCAACCCTTCATTTGTAAACGCAAAACGTATATTTTATCCGCATTCGTGGCACGTAAATACTTTACAACATTAAGGGGAAACGCACATGGATACATTAGTTTAATTACAATACTGTAACTGTACTTTATTAATTATTTAGTTAATTATTGCGATACATGTTTTACACTCATCGTGATAATGTATTATCTACGTAAAAAATCATGTCAGGTGAGTTATAATAACAAATCGTAAAAAAAAGCGTAAGAAAAAGAAGCCAAAATAACCCACAATGATCTTAGACAAAACCTTTTTATTCTTATGTTTCGAAGGAGTAGATATAAATTTAATAAAAAGATTTAGTCGAGAAGAGGACAACCTCATTTTTAAAACTGAATAAATCCAAGCTTGACTACATCTCGCCTGTTGTTAAGCAACGAAATCAGTCTCAATGAATGAAATCATAAGCGCTATGTACGCTCCCTCTGTCTGTAAGTGCATAAATCACGATATCAGAGAATTCCCAGTCTATTGTTAGTGGTAGTTCTGAACAGCTAATGGTTTAGCACAATGCGAGAGTTTCCAACCACTTAGACAATCGACGCATAACTTCTTCGACTAAGTAAGTTTGGAAGTGGACAACTCTAGTGTTGAGAGTTTTTGAACCACCCTCAGGGCATTTGTTCTTCCGGCAATAGGTCTATGACTGCAATAATAAGGTAAAAAGTGGTGTGTTGTTGTCTAAATTACTTTTAACCAACCAAATATTATAAGCAAATAGTTCAACAGTTCAGCTATTGGATCGTAAAGAAGTAACAAACTAGACACACACGCACACACACACACACATTGTACACGCAACCACAAACTTTTGCTAAGTTTAGTATTAGTCTAACTGTGAATTTCATTTTGCTAACTAACGTAAGTTATATTTAATTGGTAATTATTTAAAAAAAAGCGTAATAGGTACATATACTTAAATAAACAGAGTTTTTTAAATATGAATTTTATTCATGATATTAATTCAGGACTCTTGAAACAACTTCAACAAAAATCTTAAAAAGTCATGAGAGCTAGTAACTTTTCATAAAAGAAATTACAAATTAAATCACCCTTAGGTCCTAAGAGGCTATATATGAAGATACATGTCACAGTTTACCAACTCTCAGGCTCTTAAATCCTTTGAACTTAAACTTTTATGCTCTGATTTCGTGTTACGTTTATATAATCCAGTTACTTGACATGTAATTGCAATTAATAAATAGAATTCGAGGAAAGTCTCGTCGATCAATCAACTGTGATATTCAAACGCAATTCAATTGAATTTATTGATTAAAATGTACATAGTACATGAAAAGTGGTAGCTGACTTCCAGCAAGTTGAAGTTACAGACTGGCAAGTGGCAGCCCAAGACCGGCGAAGGTGGCATTCTCTTGTGCTGGAGGCCATGACCCACTTCGGATCGCTGCGCCATAGGAGTAGTAAGTACATGAAAATTATACCTGTGAACGAAACAATAAAATTTTATCAAATTCATCAAATTGTAGTAGTTATTTTTTACTAAGGCGGGTTTTCATTGCACTTGACCATAGTATGCTTGATGGTAGGCAAAGGCTATAATAAATATTTCTCGAGTCGTATTTTCTCATGACTGGGGGTCGTGAATTCCCCGCAAAATTAATTCGTTAAAAAAATTCCCACATAACTTGAAAATACAAGTCATTGGTAGGGCCGGATTCGAACCAGATTGCGTCTGGATGAAAAGCAGACACTGAAACCGCTGAGCCACACTCGCTTATATAACATATATAGTACTTATAAAAGCTGAGCGATGACTGTTTCGGACCATCGTGAATGAGAGAGTATGCAAAAGTAAAATGTGACATATATCTAGATGTTTCTCTGGATTAATAACACTTAAAAGTAAGGTACGATTAAATCTACAAAACTTTATTGTTGAAATACAAAATTATACATATCTAATATAGTTATTTGTTATTGTCATCAGTACCCATAACACAAGTGTTTGCAAGATTACGCCGTGTGCAATGTAGCGAAACATTTCAACATCATCATCAGCATCATCAGCCCGCCCACTGCTGAGCATAGGCCTCTCTTCGTGTACGCGACTCGTCCCGGTCCTGCGCAGATCGAATCCAGGTGCTCCCTGCGGTTGTTCTAATGTCGTCAACCCACCGCATTGGTGGGCGACCTCTATTTCTATGGCCAGTCATGGGTCTCCAGTCCGTTAATGAAATTAATTAGCGAAACATTATTTTTTTATAATTGACTTTGACACAAATTATATATCTCCTAGTTATACTATTCTGATCAATCACTATCCCGTATCAAACGAACCAACATCAATGATCAATTTTTACATTTCATAAAACTTAAAATAAAGTTTTCTGAATTGTGTGCTCACCTTTCTATCTGCACGTTAGTGTTTGACTTTCAAAAGTTAAATAAAATCGTTCACAAGTATTCAGTTATTGACAGAGTTGGAAAATTTACGGGATACTGACCTTTAACGTTTCTTAAATGGTAAAATTAAATTAATTTCCTATTCATCTGCTAGTGTAAAGACAATTTAATATTGCTTTTAACATTTTTTTATTAATGGATTTTTTTTATATTTATAAACAATTATTCAAATTATAAATTGGGGTAAAACCGATATTTTACCAAAGTGAATTGGAAGCTGATCCCATACAATGGAAACTTAACTAAAAATAATTATAACATCATAATCACTGTTATAGTTATTGAGGGAAAGAGCGGGATGAAATAAAAAATCCTTGGTTATTACAAACTAGCAAACCCGGCGAACTCCGTTTCGCCAGTTTGTAGTACATGCTATGTATCAGAGATGGCGCTGTATGTGAAGAATTATTTTCCCTCTTTTCCCGCTTTTCTGTTGAAATTTTTCCTGAATTTTCTTTGCTATAAACCTCACGGAACCCGAGACCTTTCCAACGAATGCAAAACCGTGGAAATCGGTTCGTGCGTTCTGGAGTTATAGCGTCAGGAAGGAAAACCCGACTTATTTTTATATAGTAGATATATTTATTCTAAATTTTAATGTAATTTATGTATTTTGATGTGTGTCTATTTGTTTGATTTGCCATTATATACCGCGTGTGTTAATTTATGAAGTCAAATATTTTATTTATGCCGTAGATATGACTGGAGCAAAAATTAAATATAATTCTTGATATATTTGATATTGGATGTTTAGTGATCCGTGCAAAATATATTGCCTGTAAAGGGGTGACTAGCAAATTGCATTAAACGTGAGTTTTTCACATAAATTGTGGCCTAGCTTTTAAAATTAGGTACCTGGTTGATTGAAACAGATTGTAAATATGATCGTTTTTTTATTATAAAATATGATTTAATTCTTACTACTGAGTGCTATATCATTGACTAGTTAGAAAAACTAGGTAATTTAAAGTTTTGTTTTTTACATAAGAAAAGTGATAATCTTAAAAACACATCACGGACAATAATCTCATTCTTGACTAAAGTTAGCTTCATTCAGATTCAGATTCAGATTTTTTATTGACCAATAATTATAACAATCGTCATTTATGGTAAGTCACATTTTACATTATTAACTTATTATCTAATTAATATTAATTTATTTTAAACTAAATTAGGTACATAAAATTGTCATAAGTTTTTTTACATCAAATTTGATCTGATAATGAGGAGCGAAATACAGCGAAAAGCCAAGTCTGAAAGGGAGTGGATTTTTCAAATAAATATTGTATCAAGTGTGTGGGTGATTTAGAATGATTTTTCAGTGAGTTTCATATCCAAAAATTCTGTTATTTTGTAGAAAGGGTTCTGTGTTAGGAAAGTTTTAATTTTAGTCTTAAAATCTTGATTTATTTTATTCAACATCAATAAAGAAGAAAAACATTTACTTATACAAAATAAACTTATCTATTTACTCTGTATGTATGTATCTATTTATGACTATTGTGGTAGTGTGTGTTCTTGAGAACACACACTACCACAATAGTCATAAAAATCCAACCAAAAATGTCTGTACAACAAGTTGCGTAACTCTAAGAGTCTGGTCATTTGAAATACATTAGACTATCATCTGTAAGCGATGTGGCCATCACGATTTTAATATAAAGACATTAAATACAAGGAAATTTAGGTTATAATCTGTCTGTCTGGAATACAAGACGTAAGAGCTTAAATTCAATAGTCTTTACCTTAAATTTAGCTCAACTGTTAAGTATTTAGAGCATGATATTTTTGTGTCACCGGCAATACAAAATGAAGAGCTGTAGTTTTAAACATTTTTTTTTTATTTGTGACCGTAAATTGGATGACTCTTAAGAATTTCAATTTGAGATATTTAGTTATATTATACTAGCAAACCCGGCGAACTCCGTTTCGCCACCAGATGACGGAGCCCGAGACCTTTCCAACGAATGCAAAACAGTGGAAATCGGTTCGTGCATTCTCGAGTTATAGCGTCAGGAAGGAAAACCCGACTTATTTATAAAATGTTAATTACATAGTATTAATACAATTAAAATGCATCTTCTTTTTAGTCGTTTTTTCATTGCTGGAGGTCGTGTCTAGTTTTCTTTTTTTTATGTCATAATAAACTATTTCATTACGTCACGACTACAAAAAAGGTCTCTAAACAGCTTTTATTTTTTTTATAAATAGTCTACACCTTAATTACGATTAAATCCATCCATAAAACTGCAGTAACAGTTAAAGTGACATACAATGAATATACCGACACTTAGGATATGATGCGATATTTCAAAAGCGGCCAAAATCTCATTTAACGCAAAGGTCATAGAGCTATTCGATTTATAGATATGAGCATAGTGACATACTGGCGGTTAGTTTGGAAACCATAAAAATTAAGAATTTATGAAAAAGTGTGAAAGGATACAATTGAGTTTCTAACATTATTATTGGTTCATTGAATAATACAACAATAAGTTACTAATACGGTTTTCACTCACGTGTAATTTCGCGTATGTTGCTTATTAATAGGAATGTCTCACGAAACTTTTAATAATAAAAAAAAACAATATATTACGATTGATTTGTTGTGTACGCCGCTCCCCAGAAACGCCACTACATAAATAAGAACATAAATTTTATGATTCATAGCCACCTATCTCATATGATAATGTTTGCCAGTCCATGGGTTGAGTTATGTGTACTTCATCAAAAATTTTAGTAACGTCGATTTAATGTCAGTATAGTTCATCCTTATTTTTTTTCTTTTGATTGCGTAGTTCATTGTCCCAACCTATGTTTTAATAACAGCAAGATATTTATTTATAAGAAACAATCGATTGAATCACAATCGTGCCTTTTGTTATCCAGTTTTCCAGTCCGTGTGTGTAGAGGGTTATTGAAAAGGCATTGTACGAAGATATTATTGAGATATCCGAAGAATGAAAGGCCTCGGATTTCATATTGTCAGATTTGTGGAATTTTTGTCATCGATTTTATTACTGACTCGCCTTTTTGCGCTCGCAGAAAGGCGCTTCCAGATTTCTGTGAAAAATTGCACTCTTATACTAAAATGTGCATTAATGCATACTTCATTTTAAAAAGCCTTTTTTACAGAAGTCAGGATGTTTTTGCTAATGTGTACTGAAATCCTTCTTTCGTTTCACATTTGCAATATCACAACACATCTTTTTTAGTATACATGTAAAAATTTGTGTGTTATGTGTATGTTAGTTTCATATTCATACCGACCAAAATTAGTTTTGTATGAAGATGTTGTATTCCTGGAGTTACGCATAAGTACTAACTAGTAAATTTTATGATAAATAAATATTCCGGGACATTGCAAACAGCGCCATCTAGCTCCACACTAAGCAAACGCTTGTGTCGTGGGTGATAATGTGATGGATAGCAAAGTTGCAAAAGTATAAATAATCCCGCGGTATCTCTAATATATACCTTAGGATTAAATAAGACAAAAAATCGCAATATGTAAATACAAAAATGCAACAAATGTTATAAAGAATCAAATTTGACATCAGTGCGCAAACAATTCCGAGTCAGTTTCAATTAGTGACTAAATACCTACAGAATTACAAGAGTTCCTTTGACTGAACCCTACTAAGTCAGGACTTACTTACTCACTTAAACTTAATTAAATTCTCTGAAAGCGTTGCAGCTTTTTCAAAGCTGAAAGAAATTCATAAAATAGTAGAAACTCGGATAGTCATTTCTTGCAAGTGCATTCATAAAGTTGGCGATTACGTTCACTCCATTTAATTCACACATACAAACACACACATGTACACATTATGTGTGTGAATGTGTAACTGCATCGTGGATATTGAACGACTTTGGAATGTCACTTTATTGCTTGGCGTTTAAGTCGCATTTTGGGTGTTAATGTTTAGAACTCGGTGTAAAGTACACAAATATTGTGTCTGGTTTATGTCGCATAAATTTATTTTAAATCGAAAAAATCATTACCACGGTCGTACCATAATAATTCTTTAATCTGTATTAGTGTCTTGTTTAGATATATCAGGGTAATGTTAATTCAGTTTCCGTGGGTCGGATGACACGTTAAATTGTAGGTCCCGGCTGCTTGTCTAGTACTGCAGTCGTTAAGCCATATCAGAGGCCTTTAGGGTGGTTTGAAAACTTTCGACGCCAGAGTTGGCCACTCTCATTTGATAAGAAGAAGAAGGGTAATGTTGTTTCATAACTTATATACTAGCATCTCACAATTGTTTTATAATAAAATAAGATGGCATACGGCAAAAATCATAAACAAATATATCACCATTACATATTATGTAAGTCAATCAATAAGTCAATCGCAATAAGTTTTGGCCGGAATAAAGTTTCTGCCCGGCCTTTTCCCCTCCCTACTGTATGTACGCACACGAGTACATATGAGTATACGTTAAGTGCTGCGCCGTTCGTACATCGTTTTACTTAATTACAGCTGTTTACTGCTGGAGGTTGAATGCGGCTGAATCAAATGCAAAATTCTGAATATAGTCGGAGAGGTTGCTGTTAATAATTAAAAATATGCATGAGGAATTTGAAAAC
Source organism: Macaria liturata (assembly GCA_964023185.1). Lineage (NCBI taxonomy): Eukaryota > Metazoa > Arthropoda > Insecta > Lepidoptera > Geometridae > Macaria > Macaria liturata. Next base: position 9,154,094 of record OZ026822.1, read on the forward strand.
TAAATCTAATCAGTGTATCTAATTAGTGACGAAGGAATCTTCAATTATTTTAATGTCATTTTTTAAATTTTATATATATGTATGAATGGCAAATGTTTAGAACACAGAATGCTGTTTTTCCTGCGAACTACAATTTATCGGTCTACAAATAGGCTGCAACAATGCTTATCATCAGGCGGGTTGTAGTCAAACGCAAACCTGACCCGCGTAAAAAATATATGTATACCTACATACGTAAATATATATAAGTACGCATAACTTTACTTTGAACATTAGAATGTGGTACACAATTCATCTTATCAAATAGAATTTAACATATTATAGTTTGAATAAGAAAATTGTTTAGGCACATGGCCAACAAAAACAAAGTTTAATCTAAATTTATAAAACTCAAAGGTGACTGACTGACTGACTGATATAGAGATCTATCAACGCTCAGCCCAAACCACTGGACGGCTTAGGCTGAAATTTGGAATGATGTTAGATATTATGACGTAGGCATTCGCTAAGAAAGGATTTTTGGGGTTTAAAGGGGCCATTTAAAGGGGATGCAAATTTCACTTCTTAATGCGAGTGACATAGGCATTCGCTAAGAATGGATTTTTGGGGTTTAAAGGGGACATTTAAAGGGGTGAAATAGGGGATGCAAATTTCACTTCTTAATGCGAGTGAAGCCGCAAGCACCCACTAGTAAAAAAATAAACTTCAAACTATTCTTAGTCACTATTTTTGAGTACTGTTTTTCCACCCAGCCTCCTGAGCTACCGAGCTCCAGGCAATCAAGTGTACAGCAGCACTGCATTTCAGCGTGAACACCCTTGTAAAGTTATTTGCAATGCTACTTCTGATTCTCCAGAACGCAGTATATTTATGCTTATATAAATAATATAATCATTATTTTGATATTTTATTATCAGAAACATCATAATCATCATCATTTGTCTTATTGGTTCTACGAGAGATGATTTATGTAGCGTAAAAAATATATAGGTAGGTACCTAATTTTTTTTTCATATATTGATTCAATTAATAACTTACAAAATATACACCAAATTTGAAGATTGATACCTATACAAAAGATATGAAAGTATAATGGAGTGCAATTTCCCCGCGCTAGGCTAGCCTGTGTCGTGATATCATCGTGCAAAAACTAACATAAACACATATCAATAATAGTTTATAATAATTGAATAAACGCCAAGTTTATATGGCTAACTTATATTTGTTCTATGTAATGTTCTACGTGCCAATCCATGGGTCTCCATTTTAAATTTCATTCCAATCAGATCAAATGATTCAAATTGTAAAGAACAAAAGCACGCTTACAAACCTTCCACCTTAATAAAATACTGCCATACTAAGCATGTAAATAAATAAATTAATAAATATTCCGGGACATTGCACACAGCGCCATCTAGTCCCACATTAAGTGGGTACTATATAACGGATATAATACTTATATACTTTTCTTTTGTAAATACATACATTATTATACATCAAAATGACCAGACTTAACATAATATATTTAGTAAATTAAATGCACGGCTACAAAATAAACCTCAACAACTAATGGAAGCCTTAGATATAAATCTCAAAGGCATATAATCTGTTTCTCGTTACTAAGTATCTGCTAAACTGTGAGCTTATACACAAAGTTGCGGGACTGGCTAGGTCTGAGATAAACTTAGGGCCGCAGTGGTGCAATACAAGTGAGTTTACAGGATCTATCGCAAAACATATTTATAAGTAACACTTTAAAAAACAATATATTACGATAGATTAGACAAACAATAACTTTTTTTACCCATCTGTATTTATATTTTGATACCATTACATTTAAATTAAAATAAAACAACGAACCAATGTTTATGTATGGCATATACAAATTAGAAAAAGAAACATTTTATATACTTACTCGAAATTTGCTAATAATAAGGACTTTATTTACAATAATAAAATATAAAAACAAGGGAAGAAAAACTAAACATACTACTTATAACTACTACAAAAAGGGGCACTTAGAAAATCTTTAGAAAAGCCTAAAGATAATCTAAGTGCTCCAGCTAATAATGATATTATATAATAAATATTCGTATATGAGGAGATAAAAATTATTAGAACAGTTATTTAGACACAGAGAAACAAACAAAAAATCTATAAATTGTTGGAACGTGTTCTGTTATCAATTCTAAGTATCTCCAAACATTTTGTTTTAATATTTTTAATGTTCAGACTTTCCTCTTCAGTTTTATTATATGTTTAGATAAATATCTATTCTAATTTGTTTTAACATTTCTAATAACACACATAAGTAGGTACGTACAGAAATTACTATTTTTTTAAAGTACACATAAGATGTTACTTACTACTTTTAATCGTAACTAGTTAGAAAAAAAAAAAAACTTACACTCGCTATCAGTCCAGACTTGTACCACACCCCCTCTCAAAGGACCCCAGTCCTGCAGTATCGCATCGCAGCGGAAATTGAAAACCCAGGATTGACCCTATCATATAGATCTATACATTGTGCACTGTGCATCGGTCAAGGATTTTTTATTTCATCTATATATTATTTCCATGGCATCGGTACTGGACGAGCTTTATCTGTCATTCTTTCACTTTGACACATCTGATTAGTCCGTCGTTGGACGCGTGATAAGACTGGATGTTGATTGGTCCGTGTTATTTTGATCTTAAATGAATGAAATGTATTTGTAAGACATTACCAGTAATTTTTTTCATCTGTTATTTGGTATTGTAATAAAAACAACGTAAAAACAAAATGAATTTGTTTTCACTTTTATTGGTTTGTTTGCATTTCCATCAACATTACTTACTTATTTTCTATTTAACGGCTAAAAAAGCTTAAGTTTGAATTCACACAGGTCCCCGTTCTATTTTCTACGTGTAACTACTTTAGTTCTCTAGAGGGGAATAGGTAGCTTTGAATCATAGACAATCTAACACAGACACACCTTACTATCTATTGTATTGCCTGGTTGCAGGGCAGAAAGAATTAATGTCAACTCAATATACAACCGTTATTAAAAATGTCTTCATAATCTGCTAATCAGCTTTTTTACAGAAAATACAAATCTTGTAACATACTGTTTTTTTAATCGCTCAGTGATTTGATAGATTGAAAATGTCAAAAGTCAAAATAATGTAAGTAGCTCTATTTGATGCTTGCATAATTCTACTCTTTGTAACGACCCAAGTAAAATATAATTAGTACGTGTATAAAAATAGTTACATTTGCAACGAGAAGAATAAAAAAATAAGAGACATTTTATTTGACTTTGATATTTCGATGTTTCAAATCACATCACGATTCAAAAATCTTGCCCATGTAAATTTCCTAGTATGGTTATGGCTGCATGCGATATGTAAATAAGATATTGTTACTGCCTAGCGTACTTAATTCATGTTACGTGTTGAACTTATTAAACTGTTTTTGTTGTAATAAGGCGTCTTTTGGATGTTATGTCGTTGGACTGAAATAACCAACTTTCCTCTCACGGGAGGAAATCAAAGGATTGCTCAAAGTAGAACCATCAGTGTAAACAGAGGTAAAATGAATATGATAACTATGATGGTAACTTTTAAATGAGATATAGAGTTTGAAGGAACTGTTTTGAAACAACCTAAATAAAATTAAATGTATTACTTACCTGCGTAGGTAATAAATTTATTTAGGTGTACGGGATTGGCGAAATTATAATCATTCCATAGTTTACACATAAAACAATAATTTTTGTTGTTTTTTTCTTTAGTAGTCGCAAATGCTGATCCTTCATCGCGCACTGACAGCTGAACTGATTTAGATGAAATTTTGTATTGAAGTAGATTATATTCTGAATTAACACATTCGCTTAGTTTTATCCCATATTCAATTGAGTGTTACCTGATTGAGTATTATCATAAATTTGTAGTCCGTAATTTGCTTTCTATGTAATGTAAATTTTTTGTCTCTAAATTGCAAGCCTTATGGGTGGGAGTACAAAGTTCCATTTGAACTACCATCTATATATAAGTATCTTCTTCTTAATCTTTGTCTTCATAGCTGAAGATTGTGTCTACATAGCTTGAAGTCATTCTAGATGCACTGCCTGTGTCCTTCCTAGCCTGTGTCCAAATGTCCGATCGAGTGGGGGTCCTCGCCTATACCTCTCCTTTGAGAAGGCTGGTGTTAGGGCCCAGAGCATGGAGCTCGCCTCACCTCGCGGTGCAGGCGGAGCTGGGTGCTCTAGAGCACCCGAGGTGGTCGCCGAGAGACGGGAGCCGAGTTCGGTGTACCGGCCGAGTAGCGGCGACACGGGAACCGAACTCCGTGCGCAGAGGGCGCATTGGAGGAGGGCGGCCGATCTGGTGCGCGACCGCCTGACTCCTGGGGGCTCTAGGTGGCAGGTCGGGGAACCTGTTGCCTTAGAACGAGTCCCCACAGGATGCACATGTGTCCCGTGTTCTGACACGTCGTCCATTGAGGGTTGAGCTGAGGCTCCCCGAGGTGGGGCTCGTTGCCGGGCCAGCATCACCGGGGCTGCGGATGTATGCATCGCACTCTCAGGGACCAACGATGCGAAGGTGGAACACCCCAGGTTTTTAGTGGGTATGCCGCCCTTCGGAGTGGGGCGGAGACTCTCACATAACCATCCGCCCTCCCCGGGGTTGGGTGGTAACTGAGTTAGGTTTTCCTGGGTCAAAAAAAAAATAGATGCACTATAAAAAAAGATATACCATTAGACTTCTACTTTGATATAAAAAAACAACAATGACAGTCGCTGCTACACACACACACACACACACACAGTTATACTATGTAAAGTTAACATATATAAAATACAACAATAACCGTCTCATAAAACACGTTTTTGTGTTCGAAACGCGTTTTCCCACACCAAACGCCTTTCCCAGCAACTAATTGAGCGTCATTTCCTCTGGCAATCGTGTCTGGGGCCCAAATAGCCACTCCAGTAAAAGCGTCACATCGTAGCAAAGAACAAAGACGAAAGATGAAAGATCGATGTCTCCAATACAAGATGAGACGGGGCCAAAAAGTCGCGAGTAGATTATTATGCAGAGTGATGGTTTGGCAAAACAATCTACTACCTACGTTATTTATCTTTATATCTTTTGCTCGTGGAAAAACTAATTGGTTTTTTATACAATTTAACAAGAGGTGATAAACTTTTTGGCTACTTGCATATTTTATTTTAAGACTAAAGCAGTAATCCTCTCTAGGACCAAGATTTTGAAACAGCCCTTAAAGCTAAAAAAATCATACAATTTCTTAATTTATTAAAAAGTTCGTAAATTAGTTAATTTTCGCTGATTTTCCAATAACTTTATCTTAAAAAGTTATTAAGCCCTCTTTATCTTGTCACTTTTGTTTATTTTTCTGCTATAAATAACTTCTATTTTTTCTAAATTTTATATTTTGGTTGACTGCAGATGAAACTGGCGAAACATCTGGCGCTATTCTACTCGCTGTCAATAATCCCGAGTGCAGGAAACAAGCACTCATCACCCGAGAAGGATTTGTTATTCAATTTCCTGTATCGAAAGAGAAATCTTCCTGACACATATTTTTCTTATACCTTTTTGATGGACGGACCAAAGGTTATAAAAGACCAACTTGCCAGCTAAAAATCTACTCTATAACAAAGTATTAAGGTATAAAATATGTATTGAGTTATGTTATTAGCTAATGCTAGTAGTTCGTTTGGAAAACGATAAAGGAGCACTTGCTCGGCTTCTTTTGTTTTATTAGAGTGCTTGAAAATGGAAATGGTTAGAGTTGATATTCTTTTTTTTTATAAAATCTAACAAAGTTTTTTTGTTAATATTTCTCTAGCCTAGCATGATTTATATCTTCAACCACATGCAATGATATGAAATTGCATCATTGCTCTACTTAACTGTTTAATTTATCACAATAGAACATAATTTTCTATCACATTTTTTTATATTCAAATTTTATTTCCACAATACTATGCTTTATTTTTTACGTAATCATACGAGTAAGTCACGAAACATACTTTTCAGGTAATTTTATACTCACTGTTGACTTCGGCCGAGGCCTCTAATTTCTGCGTGGGTACTTGTAAATTTTATATTATTGGGATACAATATAATTATGTATATTAACATATTTATTTTAAACACGTCAAAACTGATAAGTTAAATTAAATCTCTCTCTTTTGAGTCGTATTTCCCCATGACGAAGGGTCGTGACTCCCCCTCACAATTATTAGTGTAGATTCATCGTGGTGGGCACCCCGGTCCTTCCACGGAAGGACCTGGGTGCCCACCACGTGTCCTCGGATTTGTGGTCCTCAAACATGTCAGTTTCCTCACGATGTTTTCATTCACCGTTAAGTGAGCGAAATCTAAAACACCGAAAATAAAATTCCATAGCGGACATTGAATGTGGTCTCTGATTGGTCAATACACGTCGCCGAAACTCCCAATCGGTTTCCGCTATTAAATCTAAAAGCTGTAGAAATAAATCCTCTAGCTCAATATGAAAGGTCGGCGATGAAAACGCAAGAAAGGTCTCTAATTGCCGTGAACTAGGCCAGCCACTGATTACATAAGATACAAATGGATAACTAAATAAATATGTTAATCAGGACGAAACGATAATAAGATGGAGCAAAACAGTAAAAGAGTGGTTGCTAAGAACAGGCAGACAAGGAGTCAGTTGTCCAGCAGCGAGATGGGTCGACGACATTATTCGAGTCGTGGGTTCTTTATGAATGAGGTCTGCACAAGATCGACGCAGCTGGTACATCCAAAGAGAGGCCTATGCCCAGCAGTGGGATAGAGAAGGCTGTGGATGATGATGATTAAGGACAAATCACACAGCGCCATCTAGCCCCATACTAGGCCAACGCTTGTGTCATGGGTGCTAGACAAATATAATACATCTCCTTGTATATCCTCTTTCCTGTGGGTCGTGGCTCCTCAGATTCCATTCGCAGGGGAGCTCTCATGGGCAAACATATCGTGGTGAGCGCTTAAGCCTGTTTGTGATTATTATCAAAGCTAAGAAATTGCCGCCTCGGTCAGTCCTTTGACAAGTGATCGGGCAAAAAAAACACTTTGGTTAGTCAGTTAGTAAGTTTTGTAGTAGTTCCTTGCTTGGCGTTACAGTGATCCTATAATTTATAAGTTTGTTACGATTTTAATTGATTTGATTTAAGTTTAACTATAAAAGGCAGTCTTAGATATCAACCGTGTGCTCAAGATATTTTTATAGAGCCCATTTTCCTGTTATGATTATATCTCGACATAGAAATGGAGTGAATAGATACATAACTTTTTCTTTCAACTGTGATGTTTGAGTATAAATATAGAAAAAATATTTATTTGCGCCCTTGTAACCATTATTTATTTTAATATTAAAACTTTCGTGAGACATTTTATCAATATACGCGATTTACACGTGAGTGAAAACCGTTTAGTTAATATATTCATTATTTATTTATTAGTAAACCAACTTCTATACAAATCTTTAGTAAGTGGATGCTTACTTCATTTGAAAAGCGATGGCTAAATGACAATTTTCAATCTGGATAATGGTTTTCTATTCCACAACTTTGATTAAAAAATACATATTTAAACTGTTTATGCAGTTTTACCATGCAAAACAACAGTTTTCTCTGAAAAGCTACTTAAATGTATTATAGATAGATAGATAGAAAATTCTTTATTGCAACACACGATAATAATTACACAGAAAGAAGAAAAAAATAATACTTATACTAGTGCCACAAGTGGCGGCCTATAAGTCTTTCAGTTCAACTTTTTTAAACAAATCATTCATTTTTCTAACTGCTTAACTGGCACGTTTCCTAACAGTCCGTTATCTCTCTACATACATTAAATATTGAAAATATAACTAGATAAATTTTACAGCTCGAAACAATTCCGTTTTAATTTCCAAAAAATAAATAAATAAAAAATATATAAAAAATTGTTACTTTGAATCTTAAATATCTTTTGTTTTTCCATGTATGTATTTATTTACAATTATAATACAGAAATCAAATGAAAAAGTAACTAACTACTACAAAATGAATGTCGTTCTATATACAACAGTTTTAATAAACCATACAAACTCTAAGCTATAAAAAGGTCATAAAATATGATCCAACTTTAATGTCCACCGAAGTTTATAATCTCGATTTGATTCACTCTATACTGTTTATCCCTGAATTTACAAATCCTTATATACTTAATAACTTAGAGGAAAGAAAATTTATGAAAGCAGTATTTTCGTTGTGTTTTATACGTCTATTATAGGATAGTATTTTTATAGACACTCTTAAATGGGTATAATAAGAACAAAAGGAAAAAAGCAGTGACAATTTCTTTAGTAAAAGCTCAGACTAAAAAAAAACATGGTATTTCTTTTAGTCGAGCCTAATTGTATAAGATAAGTTTTGTTCATGAAGTTTATTATGTTTGTTATAATAAGGTCATTTATATATTTGAATAAAAATAAGTAATTAGTATTCAAAATGTCAGTAGTAGTGTTTGTACACAATCGAAAATCAGCTTTAATTATCATAAAACAAATAAAATATAAAACGAAAGAATGTCAAATCGTTTACGACGTATTTATATAAACATGTTAATATTGACATATAAATCCTCCTAGGTACCTAATTAAAAGAAAAACCAATATTGCACGCATACAAAAATCGCCTCCCTAAGCGTGTAATTTCCATACGTTATATCATAATACCATTTTTGTTGTTATGGGGAGCCGTTATGATAATATCAACAATACGCCCGCATGACTGTTTTACCCTGATTGATGGGTAAATATTTATATGGCAACCAAGATTTAGTCAAAGCAGAGAATCAACTTTTAAGCTTTCTTATAAATATGCTTTGAAACATAACATTTGTTAAAATTCCTGATATTAACAGATTGGTGGCGAAATTTAAAATCCCAATTTATAATTAATGATAATCAAAATATGATAGTCGATTGGTGTGATCATATACAATTCTAATCCAAAAAAGTCCTAATAAACTTTCCAATCCGAAATTTTATACCACTGTGTCCGAAAATACACAAAACGTAGAATAAACAACTTGCCTGTATGTACAATTAATATATATCTCAAAAACTACTGGGCCGACTTTGGTACAAAAATATCGATATTACTCTTAGTAAAACGCAAAAAAATGCTTTTAAGTGTAAAATGCTTATTATTATTATATCAATAAAGAGAATTATTATAAACTAGATGGTGCTCGCGTCTTCGCTCGCATTAAGAAGTAAAACTTGCATTCCCTATTTCACCCCTTTAAAAGTGGCATTCCCAAAAATTATTTCTTAGCGGATGCCTATAACCTACTTGTATGCCAAATTACAGCCTGATCCATCCATTAGTTTGAGCTGTGCGTTGATAGATCACTATATCAGTCACCTTTGAGTTATGTTTAAATTTAAGTAAACATTCTATCGTTTCATATTCTTGCTTTATGCCCCGACTCTATGTGTTTGAATGTAGGGCGTGGATTAAAAGGCTCCCATGTAATGCATGTTATTTGGGTTAAATGTTTTTATGGATATCGGATCACTTTTCTATTTTATACTTGATATTCGCACGTAGATAAAAAATGGAATTTTGTGATTATAACCAATCGTTTTCTTGTCGTCATTATCGGTTAACAAAGGTTAAACTGAAACTAAACTTTCATTAATAGAACAAACTGTAAAATTATTAGTAAAGAACTTTTGTTTACCTTCACGGCTTATCGATAGAGGCTTCGTTTAACTGGAAAAATAAATGAAATATAAGAAGGTATAACTAAGGGTACATTATTATATAACTAAAGATCAAATCATAGTTTCTTTGCTTATTCCAGACTAATTGAAGTGTCATGTCATGTCAGACTAATTGAAGACTAATTGAACGCCATTGGTCATTTTGTTACTGAAAAAAGTTCATGTAAGAGTGGTCAACTCTGATGTCACAGTTTTCAAACCACCCTATGAGCCTCTGAAACATTGTATAAAAAACTAGAAGCACAAGAAACAAACAGTATATTAGACTTTATACCTTGTTAAAACCTCTCTAAGACACTCAATTAAAAACATGCTCTATCGCAAGCATAGACAAATTCGCCGAAACTAAAATAAATGGCCCAAAACACAGGTTATAACAGGTAGCAACAATACAATACATCATTTGAAATAGGGAAGAAAACCGGTGTATTGCGCCCGAGTCGGCGGCAAACCATGAAATTGAATGTGTCCACTGGTTTTGAACGATACGAACCACCCGTGTTTTGATGGCGGGGATATTGAAATATGGAAGTGGTATATGCAATAATAATACATAAAAACAAGGGAATAAAAAGTAAGCAAACTACTTTTAAGTACAACAAAAAAGGAGCACTTAGACAATCTTTAGAAAAGCCTAAAAAATGTGGTAGTGGTTAAAAAAAATATTTAACCTTTTTTTCATTACTGATTATCTTATCTAGTCAGAAGTATTAATTTATTTGGTGCATTGTGTTTATATGTAGAAGCAGTTCAAGGTACAAAGAAAAACAAGAAGAAAAATAAAATATACTACTTTTAAGTAGGTACTTACTCGTACTACAAAATAATAAATAAGCGCTAAATGGAAGTGGATAACTTGTTAATCACTTTTTTCATTGCTTATCGTGACTTGTTTGAAGCTTTGAACTCAATGCCTTTTAGTTTATGGAAGTAATTATAGTGTAATTTTAAGTAAATATTATTTTGAACTTGTGCTCTGAAATAGCTACGCCATAACTGTCCTATCAAACTAATAATAATAATAAATATTTCAGGACATATCACACAGCGCCATCTAGTCCCATACTAAGCTTACGCTTGTATCATGGGTACTAGATAACGGATATAATACATATATACTTTTCTTTTGTAAATACATACTTATTATACATACAAACGACCAGACTTAACACAAATAGTTACAAATTTTAAAATTCATAATTACTTGTGTCATGCGGGAATCGAACCCGCACCCCTAGATTAGAAGGCAGAGCCACTACCAACTAAGCTAACAGGCCAGTCAAACTAGTGTGTTAATTGTTTTTGCAATTAACACATATTGCTGCTGGCTGAAAAAGACTGATTACGAGTTATGACCTAGGTAATACGCCTCATATTCAGTCTCTTCCAGCCTTCTACATCATCGTCCCCACGTGATCGGAGGTAGCCGTAACAGTTTCCATTCATCATCTTGCTACAATTTTTATTCCGACTTCGGAAACCTTTCAAACTTTTCAATGTAATTTATACTTCGATAAATCAAATCAAGGGCAATTGCCTCCGGTATTAAATCGGCTTTAAATTCTGTTAGGGGTTCCGGAACATGCGTTTTGGCAATCTATGGGTACTCCGAAAATGATTATATTTATGAAATGTAATTTCATGGCTTTGTACTTATGTTCTTGTTAATTATAATTTGATTTTTAATAGAAATTGAGGAACTCTTTATGTTATTTTAGGCCAGCTCTATTTTTGACCACATCATCATCATCATCATCCACAGCCCTTGGGATCTCGCTGCTGGGTATAGCCTCGCCATCTGCGTCGATCTTGTGCAGACTTCATTTTTGACCACAGTATCACTTATATACGTGTCGCTTCAGGTAAGTATGTAGTGATCTATTGACGTACTTTACAGTTTAAATTATGTATGTAGTTATGTAGTAGGATAGTATTCAGGATTGATTTAGAAAATATTTGTATCATACTTAAAGTGCCGTAGCTCCACCTTTATTGTTTCCTAGAGGCATAGTTTTAAAAACCTACAATTTTCGATGGATAGTATCTTAAATTGCTGATTATCTATCTTTAATTTTACTAAGTTTTTGAGTCTTATCACACAATTATATATTTTATAATACAATTGTGTGAATAGCGCACGATGCGCTGCATGGTAATGGGTAGGTATTTATTATTATTAATTAGGTAGTTTAAGTACTACGGGTATGTACACATGTTGATAAAATAGCTTAAAAAAAATAGGCAAGAGTATCAGAGTAATAAATCAAAACAAGTTACCTGACCATTAAGGTCACCTATTAAAATTAAAACAATACCAGAAATAACCCTAACAAAGGGCCTCCGAAACGCGGGGGGAATTCAGACGAAAAATAATAATAATAATAATTTGGTAGGTATTTAGAAGAAAGTAAAGAAATAGAAGAAAAAGTATATTTCCTTCTATAAATCTTTTTCAAATAATTACTTCTTAGCTTCCAAACCGCAGTACGTTGTAAACCTTCCACGTTTCCTCTGAAAGTGAGGCGATTTTAATCAAACTTGAGCTCGGTGCAGCGCTAATAGAGTATCTTAACTTCCAAACAAAGACAAATGAAGGAGCGAGTGCAATGGCTGAGGATGAATGTGTACTTTAGGAAATACGGAAAGTACGAAATAGTGAGATATTTAACTAGCATTTCGTTTTAGAACTTGCCGTGAAAATGATGCATCATACTCGTAGTATACTCCACTTTGGAGCACATGTCGTTTGTGTGTGCGAGTGTCGTTTCAAGTGATCTGGTGCTAATTATGCGTTTATACATACTTAAGTGATAATGGCAAACTTCTGGAATGTAAAAAAAAACACTACGCATAATTTTGAGCGACAGTATCGCAAAAATGAATTCTACGTATGTGTTTCGTAGCTTGGTGCTACGCCATGGGTCACATAAAAATGGTATATTAGTGTTTTTTTTTTAACTATAATATTAAAGATGTTGGAAAAAGTTGACAAGAAAGAGTCAGAGACTGAATTTTTAAACTCCAGCTATTTTTTCATAATAGCTAGTCCAGTATAGAAAAATATTTTTTAAATAATCAAAATGAATCACACATAGAATTGGGCGCTCAGTTTTGACTAAATACGTAATACAATTCCAAGCTATCACATCCAACTGTTACCTTCAAACCTATACATTACGATAAACCGTATTATGATAATTTCTATTCCAAAACGCGGCCATTACGTGATAATATGTTGGCAATTAAAATCTCAAGAGATGGCGCCGGGTGCGGCCGGATGTGGCGGTCGACATGATCGATGGGAACCTCGAGATAGGGCAAGATGAGCTCAAGAGAGGAGCGATTTATAAAGAATTTTTTTTTTAAAAAAGAACCGCCGGTTACCATTAACCAGTAGTTACCGGTCTTCTTTGCTTCCTTGCTCGTTAGTAGACGGTCATAAGAGGTGCGATTTTTTTACCAGTAACATCTTGCGACAGTACTCGCGTTGATTCAGAATTAAATGACTACTTTAATTCTGTAAATAAACAAAAATAAATATTCCGGGACATTGCAAACAGTGCCATCTAGCCCCACACTAAGCAAACGCTTGTGTCGTGGGTAATAGATAACGGATATAATACTTATATACTTTTCTTTTGTAAATACATACTTATTATACATACAAACGACCAGACTCAACACAAGTAATTATAAATTTTAAATTTCATAAATACTTGTGTCAAGCGGGAATCTAACCCGCAACCCCTTGATTAGAAGGCAGAGCCACTACCAACTAAGCTAACAGGCCTGTCAATGATAAATGTACTTATCTTTCCATAAACAAGAAGATCTTTAGTGAAAAGAAAAGTTTTTCTTTACCAAATGATGGTTTTATCTAAATTCTATGTCACTTTTAGAAGCTTAAAATACTACCATACCGGAAATCACTATCTTTCATTGTTTCATTGCTGGAATTTCATAATAGGGAACATATCGATAAACAACCACAAGTACAAAGATGTTTCAATTGCAGTTTCTTCTGCGCGTCTGAATATGAGAGAAAACAACTTGCCTCAGATTCATCACGTGTATACCCAGGCTGCATAAAAAATGAACTCGTATCACTTGTTTTTAAGAGTGCATTTATATTGAACTAGTGGGTGCTCGCGGCTTTGCTCGCATTAAGAAGTAAAATTTGCATCCCCTATTTCACCCCTTTAAATGTGGCATTTCCAAAAATTTTTTCTTAGCGGATGCCTACGTCATAACATCTACCTTCATTCCAAATTTCAGCCCAATCCGTACACTGGTTTGGGCTGTGCGATGATAGATCACTATATCAGTCAGTCAGTCACCTTTGAGATTTATATATTTAGATAGATATAGACGGTATTTATAGAGTTTTGAATACATAACTCAATAGGCAGACTGCTCTTTAGTTACTTTATATCTAAAAATTTTACCTCCAATAGTGATCGCTTGTCGCTCAGTCGTTCCACGAAGTCTTACCCTAAAGGACTATGAATAACACATGCATAAGTACGTATGTGGCGCGCCCTACACTAGGATATGACAAAAGGGAACCGGATTTTTGGGTTTGAATTTATCGGAATTTATTACTAGTAGGCCTTAATGTTTATGTATGTCGGCAAATATTTATTGGCAGGAAGATTTTGTATGTTAAAATAGTATGAGGAAAAAATGCTCGGTTATTCTTGCTGGAAATGATACGGTTTTTATATTTACTTGGTATTTAGGGAATTCCGAATCATTGAAATAATTGAAAACAATATCTTTGTAAATATAAGTACTTGTAATAAACACGTCCGTAGTTAATTTAAAGCGATGTATATATAGAACATTTTGAATGAACTAAATTTTAACCTGCGTTTCATCAGAAGCTACTAACTACCACACCAACAATGGCTACGATCTATTTCCCGTTCTGGCGTACAGTAGGAATAAGTAGACCAACAACCAAATGAACACATATATATATTTAGTTTATTTTTTAAACTTCTTCTTATATTATCTTCGAATGAGAGTGGCCAATAATTCTAGTGTCAAGTTATCAAGCCGCCCTAAAGTCCTCTGACATGTCTTAACGACTGCCGTACTAGACACACCTGGACAGCCTAGCCTTTTTTTATTATAATTATGTGACATGTGATTATAATGACAAAACTATTGATCTTATTATACACCTTTTGCTTGTGGTTTAAACGTTGAACCAGTCTCTTCAAAACGCTGTACCCATATTTTAATTAAATTAGCACTCGGAGCTTCACTAATTTGCCGTAGTCCATATTCAGAACAATATAAACGCCTAGTAACAACGATGTATGAACGAGAGTTCTCGTAAAATGCGCGCACGCAATATGCGCGACGCTTCCCGTCGAAGTGACTCATAGTGACTATAACGCCCGTATTCACAAACGATACTTCCCTAAGTGAAGCATCAACACTGTGCTAAGGGTAACACTTCTCAGTGCGTTCCATTCGTCGAGCCTTTCTATTCATAGATAAAACTTAAGTAATGCTTGGCAAAGTAAACGCACTGCGTGAAATGGCGACATGTGATTGGTCCATTTTGTATTGCTAAGTTCATGGTGGAGTTTGACAGGGGTAAATGACAATCAAAACAAATAAAAATAACCTAAAACCGTTTGTTTAGAAACATTGTCGATTTGTAATTGAATAATAAGCTTACACTTGTACTATATTGTATTGTATTTAAAAATTTCGCAGCACTTAGAAACACCAAATAAAAAAAAATACATTACGGACGCGATGTGGTAAGCGAAATTATAGAAATTTCGTTTTACTATCTTTACAAATTATGAACATTGTTATGTTAATATTTTGCTTTTAAGTATTTAATTTTAACTTGGTTTAATATGGCATATTGACTGGCAAACTAAGGA
This sequence comes from Macaria liturata, assembly GCA_964023185.1. Taxonomy (NCBI): domain Eukaryota; kingdom Metazoa; phylum Arthropoda; class Insecta; order Lepidoptera; family Geometridae; genus Macaria; species Macaria liturata. The sequence goes on from OZ026822.1 coordinate 9,169,808, forward strand.
AATATATTAACGAAAATTTAGAGTGACTTTTAAATAAAACAATATAATTAATTGTATTCCAGTTCTAAGAAAATACCATTCACCATTGAAAAGCAATAAAATGTTGAGGTACATACATTATTATGGTTTACGAGTATTTTAATTCTTAAAAGTGGCGTATTATAAACATTCTAAGAGAATACCACTTATTACTCCTTCATAAACGCTGCAAAAATCGGTAAACAAGTATCTAAACATAACCAGCCATACAACTATGATAAAAACAAGCCCTATGCGTAGGTTAAAATAGGTAGCGAGCTCCCTTGGCTGTGCGCGCGTTTAAAAGGACGCATAGTGCCGGCCGCCACTCAAGTATTGTTTATGAATAGGTTTTTGGGACCCTGTGCGTCCGCGCGCGCTGTGAGACCTCATAGTATCGTTTGTGAATACGGGTGTTAAACTCCATGAGCCCGCCTACCCAACGATGCAGTTTCCCCCCGCCCGCGCACTTTCTACCCCGCGAAAAAACATGATGCAATATGCACGTTCTATTGCGCCACCCGTTATATTTTTATACTCATGTAAAAATCTCTCCATTTTATGCAAACAAACTAATATTTACTTATACTTTAAGATCTCATGTACCTAGTTTTCACTAACTGAATAACGGAATTTGACTGGCCTGTTAGCTTAGTTGGTAGTGGCTCTGCCCTCTAATCTAGGGGTTGCGGGTTCGATTCCCGCGTGACACAAGTATTTATGAATTTTAAACTTCATAATTACTTGTGTTGAGTCTGGTCGTTTGTATGTATAATAAGTATGTATTTACAAAAAAAAAAGTATATAAGCATTATATCCGTTATCTAGTACCCACGACACAAGCGTTTGCTTAGTGTGGGGCTAGATGGCGCTGTGCGAAATGTCCCGCAATATTTATTTATTTAATTTGAATTTGAATGAAAATTCGTTTTTAGCTCAATTTATAACTACAAACTCTTAAATTTGCAACTTAATTTCAATGCAATAGAAACAAAACGAAAATTCCATTCGGAAAAAAAAATTTCAAACGCCAATAGCTCAACAAACATTCAAATCAAACTAGAAACTAAAACGCGTTGCACATATGAGTACTATAAAATAAAATCTGCAGAACGTTTATTTTTACGAGGTATACAAAAAATACGAGCGTGTGTATACGTATGTTAGGTTGTGAACTGTAGATAGAGATATCGGTTTCATATGATATAACTAAGCGGCATTAACTTACCTCTTTAAAAATTTTGAAAACGGTTTTTTTTACCCGAGACTAATTGGCCTTCTTTTGCACTCTGGATAGTATTTTTAAGGCATATCTCAGCAGGCATAAGCAACAACTCGTACAACAAAACGTCATTTCTACAGAACTGTGGTCAAGCGAGGAGTATACCATATGACTATACGTTGATGTAGTTGGTTGTTACCGTTTTAAATAAGTTTATAAATAAATAAAATAAATTGAAAAGGGTCATATGTATGTCATGTTAGATGTCAAACCAAATAGTTTTATAAGTCAGATACGTATCTACATTTTGTGGAAAATTCAAATCCATTGCCGAGTGTTTGGTACGTCGTGGAATGACTGACTCCTGCGCTAGGTATCAAGCCGCCCTAAGAGCCTCTGACATGGCTTAGCGACTGGCGTACTAGACAAACAGCCGGGACCTATAATTTAACGTGTCATCCGACCCACGGAAGCGCCCAAAATGGAATGCCACTTTTCGGTCGCCCATCCAAGGACTGGCCGCGTCAACCTTTGCTTAACATTGGTAATCGCAAGCGATTGCCTCCGCTAGCTGAGCTACAGGCGTTCCCTTGCTTATCTGAAAGAAACAGATTCACCATAAAATCGCTCTATTGCTACATGAATTCATAAAGCTGCAAAATAGACCGGTCGCGAAACATAAACGAATATTGGCCCACGTGAGCTATCACGCTGCGAAGTACTAGGGCCTCATAAATGCACAGCAGTTGTACAAACAACGTTCCGCAGGTCATCCATCACGGGCGATGCTAGTGCACTTATACTCGTAGAGTTCGAGCTGCCAGTTTGTTATGTTTCCCTGGTGTTGACTGCGTGATATGTTAGCGTTTGGAGATGTAAGGGCCCTTTGTTTTACATGACTTGATGAAACTGGAGATTTTAGCTTTTGATAAGGCAATATAATTTAAAACGCTCCAAGTTTCATACACAACCTTTACTTTTTGAACAATATTGATAACTGTATTACAAGTACATCCCATGACATCCTTTGTGCCTGTAATGGTAACATGATCATTTTCACTAAAAATAAAAATACGTAACTTCTAAGTAAATTAGTGAGTTTCGAGTGAGCCAGTACTTTTCAAAATAGCACGATGCCTCAAGAGTTAGTAATTTGTTTTTGTTAATTAGTGTCACGCTTTACTGTCCATAGCTCAACTAGCGGTAATCCTAATTAAATTAATAAAACCCTTGATTATATTATTTTAATGTACTTGTTACTATTAAGTAAAATGATTAAAACTTGAGGGAATCATAAATATTAATAAACAAAACACAAGCCTCGCCATTATTTAACGGCACAGTTTGCCTAAACCACCAAGAAATATATGACACCGCAGTAAACATTATGTAGCTATACCTCGTACAACAGAATGACCTCTGTAGATTCCTTCGGTAAATAAAGTTTTTTAGTAGTCTCTTAAGTGGTTTTAGGGAACATTTTTAAAGATTTATGAAATATTACTATAGCTTTGTTCAATTTTACTAAAGTTTTTCTACCAATAAACAATCCATATTCTTTTTGTACACTTCGATTTTAATAAATCTACTCATAACCTACTTAATGGTAAACTACTGATTTCTAAGCATTTTTTTTTTTTTTACTTTTTGAGGTACTGAATTATATTTTATGTTGTTAATACACGTGTAAAATACGTATCTCTAAAATGAATGAGCTTTTGACCTTTCTTGATATCACTTAGTCCCCTTAGAGAGGAGAAGCATATTTTCATTGACTTGGATTTTGCCATTAGAAGAAGGTGAGCGATTACCTTGTTTCAAACTCCTTGTCTATAATGCTAGTACTAGTTCTGTGCTTCTAGTCAATGGGTGTATTTTGAGAAACCAAATACAGCGTCATCAATTTCAATCAATTTCAAAATATCTTATTTACATAAACTTAAGCTACATAAATGTACAATGCCAGTGTATATTTTCAATCCTAGCAATACATTACAATGATATTAGACATTCTTCAAGTAAAATTGTGTTTAAATGTGGTGGTTACAATGTTTTATTATTTGAAAAGATATCTTAAAGATTTATGTAAGCTTTTTTTAGAATTTGCATTGCATTTATTAAATAAGATATAAAGCGCCATCTATCGTGTCCTAACCATCTCTCCGCCGACCACTCACCGCAGACTAGCAATATCCTGTACGCAAAAAGAGGAATCCTCCCTTTTGTTTCCCATCTATTGATTGCGGTCGTCACAGGATGGGTACTGAAAACATGCAGACGGGGTTTTGTTACTTTTGTATTGTCTGTCGAGAAAATAAGCAAATTTGATTGAAGATACGTGCAATTATAGGAGATGGAGAATGGTTAGACCCGTTGCCTTATGGACTGCTACGTAATACATATATGTTTTCTAAGTATGGGGCTAGATGGCGCTGTGATACGTCTTAAAATAATTATTTGTTTTTGTGATGTATAAAAAACAAATGAAGTGCTACAAAAACATTCGAATTCAGAATGCTAATTTTTTGTCATGTTTATAAACAAACGAAGTGATTCCGATTTGCAAGACCATTAATTACTGCCAATAGTCATTAAAATCCGTTTAAAAAGTATTTAATTTGTTAAAAAGACAGAAATTGTAAATATCCCGATTTGATCACTTTGTTTATTATCCTTTGTAGAAATCACAATATACATATATTATGTAAGTTTATGCTTAGATTCCTCAGAAAAAAATTGTTCAACATCTAAGCAGACTTGTCATCTTTACCCCATTATACCTATACTATATTATACTATACATATTTTAAGCACATACATATCTCAGCTGCAGTGTAGAAACACATAGAATACCGTATCACCCAAACACCAGGAATTAAGTCGTAAGTACACTGATCTAGCAAATGGGGTTCCTTTACTTAAGTGTCGTGGGAGAGAATGATGGGAGCTGAGCTTTAGAATGCATTGCCCTCTTTATGCAAATGTGCTTAGATTTATGTGCATGCAAGTTACTAGTAGTAGTATGTGGATTTGCTTGTGTTGTTTTGAGATAAAATGTGTTTCACTTATAGATTACACGAATCATCTGATTTTTTATCAAGCGTTTGCTTAATATATGGCTAAAAAAAAAAAAAAAAACTTGATAAAATGTCTCACGAAAGTTTTAATATTAAAATATATGGCTAGGTGGCGATGTGGGATATGTCCTGAAATATTTAATTATTTTCAAGTTATGTGTGGATTTGCGCTCACTAAGTGGTAAGACCGCAAAATTCGAGGACATGTGTATTAAAACTAAATACTCATTTATTGGGTAATGTAAAATTATTACAGGTCGTTTTACTACTTATTGTAGATATTCACTAATAAAATATATTAATTATAATTAAATAGAATTCCAGGTAATGTCACAATTAAAATATTTAAATTAAGCATTACATATTATACATTAAGTCATATCAATGATTTTTTTGGCATATTTTAAATCACAAAATTGTTTGAAACTATAGAATGATTGCTCAATAAGCCAGCGCTTGAGGCGCAACTATAATTAATTCGGCGTGCGTTTCCCGACCCTGTCCTGAAGAAATACGAACCAAGGAGGAAGATGTCACATTATGGCACTCTTCAGTAAAACAAATAAACAGACTAAACAACAAATATTGCACTGAGAGAAGAAATTGATGAATAATTTACTTAAATACATTTGTATTAATATATTACGTTACGAGTTTTATCTGTTTCTGTTAATTGTGTGTTTCTTATTACAAATAAATTAATTAATGTATCCAAATGGAATAAAAATTTACGTGAAAACTCAAACATATTTGGTTACGAACAAGCCATTTTTATCGAAACGAATTTTCAGGTAAAATTTATTCATACTAATATAAGTCATAAACCTTTCCAGTAAACACTTTCAACTGTTCCGAAATGTTTTACAAGAGTAAGCATTTAAGTCGCAATTGTTATAAGTTAGATCCTTGAATTCTACTTGCTTACTTAGTTTCTTTGTAAGTTCTCCATGGTAACATCCGTGGCTGGATGTCTGGGAATTAACGTCGGTGGGAGGATGTTGTGCTAAGCTGTTCCTGCCAGGTTTTACGCCGCTTTGAGCTCGTTTTTTTGTGTAAATAAATGTTTCCTACATTTTGTTGACAATGAACGAGGCGAGGTCTTACAATAGTGATATTAGTTAATCTTTTTAAATATTTTTAACTCTTTTGCGTTGAATTATATTTATTTATATATTTATTCTTCATTATATTTTTATATCATTTTTTTTTTCAGTTGTCATTAATCACATTACACTAATGTTATGAAGGTAAAAGTTAGTAAGTGAGTTATTTTTTTGGATTAAACGGCTTAATTGATTAAAATGAAGCTTGTACCAGTAAAACTTGTAGTATATATTATTTTACTACACTAAACTTTCGTAAATACTGATGCCGAAAAACGTTCGTATAAAAAATACTTTCGTATTATTCATAACTCAACAAAGTTTTGTCTTACCAGTATTACGAATAGTTAAAGAGTAATATTTCTAGATTTATTTCCCTGAGTTTCGTAGTAAGTAGTATCTACTGTGGCTTATCCCACAGATTATAAACTACCTCCACTTTAAGCTTCCTTGGGAACCTGCAAGCTCTAAGGAAGAAAATACCGGAGCAGTTTAAAAAGGTATGTAAAATATCTCTTTCACAATTTTCAGTGATTGGATTCTTGTTTCATGCACAGCTATTCTAAAGGATTTTTCACCTCCATAGCTTTATTTTTATAGTTTTAAAATAAATATGTCAGTGAAAACGACCTAAATTGATAAGCTTTTGTAGTAATTACAATGATAGCCACCAATTTTTTAAATTGTAAATGTACAAGAACTTTTGGGGTAAGGGGTTTAATTTTTGAGTGAAAACTTGAGTTCGGAATAACCACCTACTAATTATAGATGTCTTGAATTATCAAATGTTTAAGACCACAGAAATGTGCGTGGTTTTCATTGAATGATATATTTTAAAATACATGGGAAAAAGGTCTTTATAAGACAATAGCCGTAAAAATTAAAATAATTATCCATTTGCAAGTCAACTTTTGATTCCAATTGTTTTAAACTCCTGTAAAAACATAAAAAGTAGTCTTCAATTACTTACTATATACATATTTCTTTTTTTACGTGATAGCTGTTCTCACTTCCAATATAAAACTGTAGTAAACAAACGGCTCCTTTCTTAAAGCATTTGGAATAAAAGCTTTACAAAATGCAGGTTTTATTCTAACACAGGTGGAATGAGAGAGGAAGTATCTGCAAAATTTAAGTTCTAAGAAATATAAAGAAAATTGTTTGAGAATCTTTTGTATATATTGATAGTTGAATAAATTATTATAAACATATATTACATTTTTGGAATGCATTTCACTAGTAAACGAACTTTGCAGTTAAAAAAACTATACCAAAGTAGTACTCCTTCAAACACATGTCGCATTAAACTGTTATAATATAGGTACAAACTACGACATAAAACAATACTTTTTTTTTCAAAAACAAAACAACATATTATTACTATGCGTTTTTATTACAACCAGAGACAGTGAAAAAAATAACTCACAGAAATTTCAAAAATACTTCTTGAAAAGAATTTGTCATTTGCCGCATTCCTGTACAGAGGTAGTCACGAATAGCGTGTTGAAGCACAATAGCGAGGCTTTCAACAGAAAGCATTGGCTTTTATTAATATTGGACGCCGAAACACCTCGTTATGGGATATTTACAAAACTTGACGGAGGGCATAGTGTACATTAGTCAAATTATAAGGAGTACTGTATTATAGTTCCCGTAAGGCATGATTTAATTTAGTTGTAATAACCGGCTAGCACTTACGTCAAAAATTACGTCGAAAAAAATTAGCTCGACAAGTTTCGGAAATCTGAGGTTTCCATCATCAGGAGGACGAGTCAGCAAGTGCTAGCCGGTTATTACAACTAAATTATAAGGAGTAGGTTTGATTTTGTATGAAGAAATAACAAAAGAAAAATACCTATAAAAATAACCACCTAAAAAGGTATTATTTTCAGCTTATTTTGAATGATGGAAGCGAAGAAGGTTTTGTAAACTAATTTGAGTTTTTTTTAAGTATTTTAGTTTTCGAAGTAGTTGAAGTTTTTATTCTATTTTTAATATTTAGTTTTTTATATTAGTTTTTAATAAAATGTAAGTAAATAAATTATTAACTATCAAGCAAATATGAAAAAAATATCAAAACAAAAATCATTTGAGTTCATGTTTCGCTGAATACATGAATGCTGATTTTTTTTATTGACAAACATTAAATATCACAAATTTATATCTCACGGTATATTACTTACTACTTAACTATAATATGTCAAGTTAAAATGAAAACGAATAAATTCCCAATTAGATACTGGATTTGTCAACAGTTCCAAAATCTTTTTTTTTTTTAATTCTAATATTTTAAAGAGGCTTTAATCGCCATGCGACTATGCCAGCCTCATTCCAAAATCTTATCCAAACGATTTTAGGCCACATTTCCGTCGCTTCTCGATGATTCATCAAAACACCTTAGCTGAAAAACATTTACGCTTTCCGTAAAAATATCCTTAATTCTGACCTATCAAAGTTCCGAATATATGAGAAAGAGGTTATTAATATATGAGAAAGTGTACAGGATTTACGATAGGGATGGACTCGGTTATTACGGAGAAATAAATGGTTTATATGAGTCGATAGACCATTTAACTCAGCGATGATGTGTGGTATATCCTCAGTTATAGATGTATGGCCACTGTCTTGAGAAAAACATGTAAGGTCATTGGTCTATTTATTTGGGACGGTCGTTGAACCTTTAAGATGGTGATGGATTTTACGTCACTTCTTTAATATAATTTTTTTCTGGTAAAGTTGGATTGAAATATAAAGTTACGTAAGGTATTGCAACGAATTGTGACTTTATTGCAGTTATATATGTGACGGTTACTGTATTAAAATGCCTTTGTTGTTTTAACTATGAATTGTTACAGAATTGGTATTTTATTTTAGAATTAATTTTTAATTGTTTTTAATTAATATATTAACTAAACGGTTTTCACTCACGTGTAAATCGCGTAAGTTGTTTACGCGTTTCGGATGTTATGACATCCATCTTCAGAACGTATGTTCTGGGACCGCGGCAGCACGCAGACTGCGCGCCGCCGCGCAAGCGGCCCGCCGGGACACGGGCGCGGGGGCCTGGGGTGTGTTGGTGTTTTTAATTGTTTTTCCTAACACGTATCTAATTTTCATAAATAGAAATTCATATAAAGGTAACTAACCATAAATAATCATAATGTACTATTAGTGAACTCTGCGTCCTAACAATAAAGACTTATAGGGGGACAGATCGGAATATTTCTTATGAAAAATCAACTATCAGAAACTTATTATTTATATATGTACTACCATTTAGTTTTTACAAACATAACATGTTACTTTTGAACAAGCTAAATTTTATGTTGACCTACTTTCTAAACTAACACTTTTTACCACAAAATGTGGTCCGGAAATGTGAACTGATCGGTCTTAGATCGTTACGTAAACGTTCCGTCCGTAACGAGTATTCGATGGTGTCATAATTACCTTCGGAAGGCCAGTTTTTACGGTGTCGTGATAGTAAGTACTTTCTGAATAACTTGAAAATGATAGTGAAAGTGTGTTTTAGGCAGTAAATGGACTTTAAATTAGTATTTTTGTGTCAAAAACGATAAATGATTGAGTAGTCTATGCTTAACTTTTATAGAAATAGTGACTTGTTTACAGGGTGCTATTTATTCTTTTACAACATGAAAATGAAAACGGAATAAGTGTAACTTATATATCCCATAACTCATTTTGAAGGCTAACTATTGCTGTAAAAAATCCTGACACCAAGTATTAACGCAATATAAACTCAATAAAACTACTCACAATGACAACAAAACACCAACATCAAGTCGATTCACGCAACTTTTTAGTACCAATTAAAGTCCACCATTACTGCGTCAACAAAGAAGTGTCAACTCCATCAAATTAAGTTTTATTTAACGCCATCTTTAGCGTCCAATTTTTATCGGCAGTGGCAGTCGTAACGTAAACGGGAACGTTAACGTTAACGTAAAAACATGTCATATAACGTGAACAGAAAGGCTTGGTGGCAACGGCATAGTGTAAAAACGCAGATAAAACTCATTTTATAAATACAAAAAAAGCATACAAGAGAGAAGGTGTGTTCAAAAAACAAGTAACATACGTATTTTTAACATTTTGTACTAGTTTTATGCCCAAACTCATAATTAAGACTAACTCGTATTATGATAAAGCATTTTAAATATATATAAAATCATATATTAAATCGTAATATTTGCTCACCTGAAACTATTTGCATTATTTTCTATATATAGTTATTTGCGCTATATGTATAGACTGACTACAGTACATATTATATCCTACTGCATACACATATGCTGTGTACAAAGGTTTAAGATACCATAAAATATTTTTTATGCCCAAAACAAGGTATGCAAAGATTTGGTTTCGTAGCGACACCATTTTGCGGCGTTCGAGGTAATAATAATATGGTCGTCAACTCTGCTTATATGAGAAGTTGTTTGTATGGGAGATGATGTTCTAGGTAAATTTGTTGCGATTATCTGGCCTACACGCTGTCAATAGTGTAAACAGGTTAGTTTAAATCGAGAATAGGTAATATATAGGTATGTTATTAAAAGCATGCAAGTACAAAATTTAAGAAAGTGAGGCTGAAAGTTTAAAGGGTGTGTTACTGTAATTTCTTTTATACTTCAAAATCACAATTAAGTTAATGATAAACCCTTTTACAGATTTTGTGTCCATATAAATAAATAAAAATAAATAAATAAATATTCCGGGACATTGCACACAGCGCCATCTAGCCCCACACTAAGCAAACGCTTGTGTCGTGGGTACTAGATAACGGATATAATACTTATATACTTTTCTTTTGTAAATACATACTTATTATACATACAAACGACTAAATACATCTCAACATTAAAGAAAATGCTGTTATAATCGTTTTAGGTAAAGAGCGATATACATTAGTATATGGGAGTAGCTCTAGCCCCGAATGGTACCAAAAAGTAGCCTAAACGGAATGATTATAAGAAAGGAAATATTACAAGCTGAACGTTCGTTTACTAAGAAATAGTAATATTGTATTATAAAACAAAATTACGAAAAAGTGACGCAACATTGTGGATTAATGTCTTCTTTTTTCTCTAAAATGTAAGCTTTATTTTTGCTTTATGTGCATTTTATCACTTATGCATCTCCGCAGCCTGAGAGGTAGTAAACTTCATTTTTATAATCTTTGTAAAGTAACATTGTAACTAAATACACCCAATTACGCTTAATATAACAAAGTTTCCCGTCTTGAATGTGAACCTGCGTAGGACATGTTTTTACGCGAAATATCACTAAAGTTTTTCTCAATTATATATTAAGGTGTAGGTACGAAGTTTATTAACTCCCGTTTTTTTGTCAATTTCACATTTCACATGGTTTGACGTAACATTACAAAACCATTATGTTCGATCTAAGACTACCACCAGGTTTTAGTTGGTGCGGGGTTGTATATACATATATATTATTCTTTAATTGACTAAAGTGCAATTTTGTATGTTTTTTATTTATTTTATTTCTATGTTTTAGTTTAATTTACTTAATTATTAAAATTGTTATCATTCGTGTAATTCGTAAAATTATATTAATCAAATTCTAATTGAGAGGCAGGTCTATTTCATTACAGGCATACTTTGGCCTTAGTGTCACTTGTGCCTTTGTTTGTCCAGCTAAAATATTGATCAAATCCTTGACGTTGAGTACAGTGTATATAAAACACTATGAATGTAAAAAAAAAATATTTAAGTTTCTTTTTGCAATTGACCATAGATTACCTCACGGTAAGCAAAAGCTATAAGCTGTTTCACACATTTGAACCATTTAGAAATAAAAGACAATTACGACAGTTAAGTTCTATTAAAGCATGAGCCTATGAAATTTTATAAAAGAAAAGATACCATACCAAATACTCAACTCTAACTTGCTACGCCGCTTGTCGTATGCGACTGACTTTCAGAAGTGAGTTTCTTTTAGTTTTATACAGCATAAAACGTACCTTTCGGAAGCAATGCGATTTAGTAAACGGGCTACTGGTGAAACTTTTTGAATTTACCGTTTGGAAGGATGGCTTGTTTACCGTATTGCTGTTCTACGGAATGTAACTGATGCAGCCTACATTTTATGTCTCTATGTTGGAATTGCTAATATTTTGAAAGAATATATCTAAATTTATTTTAGTCTTTGCTTAAGGATTATTATAAATATAGGCATGCAATACTTTTTAGATGTACATATATCTATTACCAGATCTTCTGCACTTTTTGTTAAAAAATGGGTTTGCACTTGACTTCAATATATGTGCTATGCAATAAATTGTGTCCTTTAATAGAGTGTGGACTGAGCTTACTGCAATGGTAAAATCATTGTTTTAAAATTATTTTAATTCCACAACATGCACTTTACCCCTGGAAAAAAGAAAATGGCAAGTGGGCGCGACCAGGCTGTCTAGAGTACCTATGTATATCCATATTACTAAAAAAAAAACTTTATTTTATACGAAATAGGGTAGAAAGTCCAAAATCATTTTGGGACCTAATCACGGCGACAAATAAACAAATAATTTTTTTGACAGATTTTCCTTCCACTCCACTCTTTACTTTACCTAGTCCACATAACCTACATATTTACAGCTAAACTAGTCTAAAATAACACACACTCCGCTAATAAGTTTGCTGTCAGCGTTGCTTATCAGCTCTCCATACATGGCTGCGCACCCATCTAAATGAGCTACTGAACCTTAATGTGATATGCTAATATGGAGGTTACAGCTCCAATGCAGCCTCTATGCTGAATGCACTTTGGAAACGATCTAAATTGTTATTATTAGTTTTGGACTGTGAGTTTTAGTGGGTTTGATGTGCAGGTAAATTAATCATCACGAATCATCTTAGACCTTAGCTATTGCTTGCCTTCAGACAAACTATGGTCAAGCGCAAAACCTGTTTTAGAGGAAAGTTTGTTCATTTGTCAAGCATGTAATATAAAATAAATATATAGAACCAAAGTCAACTCAGATTTTAAGAAATAATAAGGAAAAAATAAGAAAATGTTAAGACAGATAACGGAAATTGAAAGCTAGGCACATTTTCTCATGGAATTTTATCTTCTCATTATAATTATGTATATAATGTAAATCGAGACGTATATTACGTGTCCACATTATAATATGCGACCATATCATCTTGGCAACATTGACGAGCATAATATCATCTCGTAAACAATGAACAATATGCCCCCTGTAATTAGACATGTAGTTAAATAGGTAAAATAGAGATCGTTTCACACAATAAATACCATGGAATGTTCGAAACTATTATCTTTCGGTTAAAAATGTCAATTATAGTACGGTAATGGCGCCTTAATAGTGGAAAGTATTTTATGAAACGTACTTCACATTCGTGGCTATGATGTAAGCAATGCCTACTATCAATATGGTACTTATCACTGCAGGTTCAATCACGCTCTGAGGTTATAATGTGACGCAATTAACGCAGCTCAATGCTTGCCATTGGTGCCTGATAGCATGGGACCAGGGGAGAATGGAGGGAAAGGGCTCGTGAAAAATAGGTAACATATTATTTGGTTTAGTCTATAGCACTTAGACACAGTGGACAAAACTGAGCTATCTGCATCTAAAAGAAGCAATATGGGATGGCAGAAAATTTTGCAAATTGACCTCCAAACTTCTATATGAAGATGGCATCCGATGATGATGACTTGGACATAGTAAAAATAAAAAATATTGAAAGGAAACTTATATAAAATATATTTTTTACGTGGGACGGGTTTGCATTTGTCTTCAGCCCGCCTGTTACGTATAGCTGCAGCCTAGGGCGTAACACGCTTACGTAGAAGGATGTCTACTCAATTTACACATGTTGTCAAAATTTATGGGACATCAAAAGTTTATCACATTAAACTTCACTCATACAATTAATGGTAAAACGAACTTACCTTAAGTGAAGTTTGACCATAATTATACGAGACGACGTTACATGCGAAGAGATTTAAAGTCCCACCCGGACCCTGTAAATGTCAACAACATTGACTAACCCGTGTATTGTTAAATAGCACAAGTCTTGTAAGTTTAGGTATGACCCTATTTGGGACCGATGTCTTAATCAAGACACTAATATGTATGCCTATCATCAAATCACTTACATTAATATCAGTTAAACATATTGAGGATAGCATCTGCCTGCACCCGCTGTGCAGTTGAAAAATGTCAGTACAGCTACTATTTAGTCTAAATGCTGATCTTTACTATAATGGGTAGGTAGGTAGGATATCAGATTGGTGGTATACTTTAGAAAGACGATCAGTTTCTGTAAGCTTCTTTCATGAATCGTATGATTCAATCATCTTGAGTAATACATTTATTTAACTTGTATAAATGTGATTCTGCTTAATCATTGGCCAAAAAATCTAACATTAAGATTACTTGCATTATAATAAAAAATATATCTTATGTTTTCTTACAGCAAAGTCCTCACTATATATTAACAGTAACATTATATTGTTTATACCTTTATTATAGCGAGCTTTCAGTTAGTACCTATGTTGTTATATTATTAGCAGCACTAGATAAAAAAGGGATTGTCTTTATACCTACTGTTAGAAAATGTTAAAAAATATTAGTGTAAACCGTTGCCCAAACGGAATAAGAGTCCTGATAGACGACAATAATAATGGAATTCCTGGGCTCAAGTAGATTAACTAACCAATTGAAAAAGACATGAAAGTAGATATCATGGCTTACTAGGCAAAAATGAAACGATCATTATGCCGTTGGCGAAAATTACGTATAAATAATGTATTGTATTTGTATCAAAAACAACAAATATGTCGGTACATCGAAAAAAGATCGTTACAGAAACATTGCTAGAAAAGTCATGTTTCCGATCTACATGACAAAAATGTAAGTATTTCAAAAAAAGATCGTTATATCATTTGTTGAAAAAAAATCTTTATTTACGATCTATTCGGTATAGTTTTATAAAATATATAAGATTGTACCAAGAAAATTTAAATCGGTGATAAATAAATGCAGTAAGATTGCTTGGCAAGTTAGTAGTTGCACTAACCTTTATCCTTTGAGCTGGTTGATGAATTGCTTAGTTTTTGTACCAAACGTCGAATTTTCGACGTTATTTTCAAATTCCGATGCTCTTTTTCCTTATTTACCACTTGAACACATGAAATAAACACTTTTTCCACGAAAAATTAAAATAGTAAAATTCAACGACATTTATGATGTTGCGACGCCCGCACACAAGAAATGAATGAGGTTTGACAGGAGGACGGCGCTACATGCGCTACATTGACAGTGACATTTGTTCAAAAGTTTTTTCTTTTTTTTGTGTTTTTATTTTCACAGCTATAAAAAGTGTGACGCCTAGTACATACAGAAGTGAGACTACATAGTTAATAAAGAAATCTCGAGCATGTAACGTCGTCGTAGTATAATATTTATTGAACTTCACTTTACAAGTTCGCTTGATCATGTAATATAGATTATTCTATACTTTCGTGGACACAACAGTGTCAATGTCAGGAAAAGAACAAATAAACTGAACAAGTATTACCAGTTGGGACGAGTGGCGCTGCCACATTTCTACACATATTGCGGCTTTAAAACTGACAATAGAGTTATCAGGCGAAATTACTTTTAATAGTTTTTTTTTATATTTTTATTTACATGCCCTCAAATTATTTGCCCCCTTATTCCATTCCCCAATTCTCGAGTGAGTAGACTGTGAAATTTAACCGTCGCATTATCGGGCCACGGTAACTGTGGGAACGAAACTCTGGCCTAATAATAATGAAAATTATGGTAATTTCTACCAGGCTTAGGCAACCATGCGTTCGTACGCATACGCGGGAAATTTATGTACAGACATAGGAGTTTTGGCGGTTTAGATTGAGTTTTGAAAATACTTTTCATGCTAGATGGAAATTTAAAAAAAACCAACAATATGTTTATTAAATTAACGAACTTACATTCAGAATATGATAACACAGGTATAACATCTACGCTTTTCAAGCTAAATCAAACATTAAAAACAGAACATACATTATTTATATAGTTTTCTGTTGTGATAATTAATAACACAAGTAACACCGCAGGGCACTGCTAACATCAACCTTGTTCTAAGCACTTTAGCACTTTCACCTACATAACATAACATGGGGGACATTAAAAAAGTCCTCTCACCCTTTTGTAAATCCGAGTCACAGTTCAAATAACAGTATCCACAGCCTCAATACTAACGATCCATGCGACCGACGTTTTTAATGGAATATCCATTACTCAAAGCATTTACTTTTACTCGTTTTTTTAATGCAAACGTTGACTATTATCTCCGAACGTTTCAATTCAAAATACGCTGTGCGAGATTTTCAGCAAATAAAACGTTTTGTGCGCGTCTAACTTTTGGTGGGAGGGTTCTGGGACATACTTTTTAATATAGTATTTTCATTTAAATATGTTTTTTGTATGTGAGTTTTAAAATTGTGCACGTTTCATTATAATAATATGAACAAGATCCTGTTTCTACGTTACGTATGTTGATTTGAATATTTATATAGTAAATAGATTTTGAGATGTAATTCAAATTGAATAGCAAAGAGAAGAAAATTCATCTTGTAATTTAAAAGGAAAAAATACATTGGATATCAACTAAATGTTAACTAACATTCAAAGTTTTTCCCAGTATATAAATTTTATTAAAACAAATTAATATTTATAGAATATAACTAAGAACAATCTGGTATCATTATGAATTTTTAGCAATTTTATTTATTCTTTTTTTATTTATATATTAATTTTGTTTATCTTGTGATGTGTATCAAATATTATATCTGATATAAATAAATGACTATGACTATGAAAACCGTTAGCGTATTAATCGAGGCTTTAAATCGATTAATCATTTTATCAAAAGTATTTGTTACTAAAACCTCTAAACCTTATGGAACCCTAAAATGAAAACGAATCCGTTACGAGTGATTGGGAATACGCACAAACAGAACAATAAAACTTGCCTTTATATATCTTTTATGATTTGTTTTAGATTTACGAAAATTAAATTTGTAGCTTCGCTATCCTTTTGTTGCTAAATAGTACATTATTATGTATTCTTGATATTTCGTCATACTGTGGCGGTCATTTAGCCATGTCAGTCGGTTTCTAAGGCGGTTTTAGAACTTTCACTACTGAAATCTACTATAATACAAATTTTAGTTGCAAAGATCTCAGTATCTTGTCAAGTTATATATGATACGGCTATTGTTTACATTAATTATTTATCATCGTCACCTTCCACAGCCTTTTTACCCGCTACTAAGCCAGTATTGATAAAGTAAGATAATTATTTTGTAATTTAATATCAAGTTACTCGTCAAACAAAAATATAAAACAGAATATCACAATACAATACAAAATAAAAACAATAAAATGGTGGCAAATATTTATCAAAATCTTCAGATAGACTGGTTACATTTTATCTTTGATCATTCGACCTTGTGATTAGGCTTTAAATGATCTTAGTATCAAAGGTATATTTTATATCGAAAAAGTGTTTATTGTGAAACATTTATTATCTTCACGCCTTTGGCAATACACAAGTCGATTGTTAAATACTTTGACGGCTCAGTGAATGCAGAATTGGTTTGTATTTTTCAAAATCTTTAATATTTCTACTGAGAATCGAAAATCGGGCTTTGAAGTCTTGTGAAATATTAGTCTATACTTTAGGTTTAAATGTAACACGTCTAACGTTTCTATCATATCTGTCTGTCCAGAATAAAAAGCAAGATTATACATTCGTTCACAAAATTTTCAAATTTTTACTAGCCTTAAATCTTTGACAATCTGATTGATGCTCGAAGCCTTAAATAAACATTTAATACCATCATGCTCTCATGCAATAAAAAGGGCAAATTATAATTTACATTTATTATCGGGTTCGATTCCCGCCTGACACAAGTATTTATGCATTTTAAAAATGTATAATTTCTTGTGTTGAGTCTGGTTGTTTGTATGTATAATAAGTATGTATTTACAAAAGAAAAGAAGATAAAAGAATTTTTATTTGCCTTAAAACATTTGTTGACATTGTAGGTGTCCCTGGCAACCGCTGTAGGATTCCCTGTGTCGCGGTGACCGCTGTAGGATTCCCTGTGTCGCGGTGGAAAAGTATATAAGTATTATATCCGTTATCTAGTACCCACGACACAAGCGTTTGCTTAGTGTGGGGCTAGATGGCGCTGTGTGCAATGTCCCGAAATATTTATTTATTTATTTATTATTTTCAGGTTCTTTTTAAAAAAAAATAGACGAACGCATTAATGCGTAGTATCCAAGTGTTTGTTAGAATATTAGAATATATTCCAAAACTCAATAGAAAGGGTAAATCGAATCTTCTCAGTAATCATGACAGATGTTAGCGGCCTAACGAAATTCTATTCATTTACATAAATTGAGAAATTCGTTTCTAATGATGAAGGAATATTGAATTTAATAATGGATGAGGTATCACACAAAAGAATAAAATAACTTGTACCTGCATTGGTATGTATCATTATTTTTTCCATGGTTAATATTATATCATTTTGTCGATGGCGCAAGATCGCGCGGGAGAAGATGATCCGTGGCGGGGGTCACGTCCCTCAGCAGTGAGGAAAACGACGCGAGGAGGGAATATTAATTCGCAAAAAGCTACATACGTTTAAATTTGTAACATTATGCTATTTTAACAAATTAAAAAAAAAACTTTATGTTCGTACTCTTGAGCAGATTTTAATGAATTTTAATACAAATTTCCTACACATATGTTTCAAAAGGCTTTACAAAATATTCCAATAATTCCATTGCCGCATTGACAGATAATTACCTCTGTAACAATTCGAACTCTTTTGTGCTGCTAATAAATAATATTGGAACGGATTGTTTCTGATTAAACTTTCAAGTTTTCAAGCCATCTATCCTTGTCTTGCTCGTTCATTTCTTCGTTATTACTATCTCTGTCGTTGGCAAAGATCATTTTGATTGACGTTGGCCTCTTAATTCCAGCTTGGTCTGAATATTAACTTAGCAAACGGCAATTTGTGTTCTTACTTCCCGGAATAACGAAATGTACTTTGTAATTTCCTGTGTTATAATTTTGTCAAGGTTTTAGAAGTGGTCAGCGATAATAATGGCCTTAGTTTTAATATCTATAGTTTAAAACGCTACAGTATGGTATATTATATATACTTATTACTACAGTATATTATTGGTTCGATTCCCGCGTGACACAAGTATTTATGCATTTTAAAAATGTATAATTTCTTGTGTTGAGTCTGGTTGTTTGTATGTATAATAAGTATGTATTTACAAAAGAAAAGTATATAAGTATTATATCCGTTATCTAGTACCCACGACACAAGCGTTTGCTTAGTGTGGGGCTAGATGGCGCTGTGTGCAATGTCCCGAAATATTTATTTATTTTTTATTTATTTTTTATTTTTATTTTTTAGTATAGAAAAAACTCAAGTACTAATAGTTACTGAAATAAGAACTTACTTTTTACGTAGTTATTTATTTATGCATGTGTCGTATGTCATTTTTCGGGATAAATAGAGCTTATATCATTTTTGAAACCATAAACTCTTTCGCAACCTCACTCCACATTATTATTATTCTGCAATTTTAACGCAGCAACAAAGATACGATCATCACAATTTTGGATGCAGATGCAGATTTAGTACCATTACATTCAATCAATCAATCAAGAATTCTTTATTGTACACCAATAGCAAAAGAACACAAGTATGAATAAAATATGTAAACCATAGTATTGGGACAGAGGGCGGCCTTATCACTTAGAGTGATCTCTTCCAGGCAACCTAGACACACATTCAATACTCTGTAACTTGTCTTTTTTATTCAATTATTTCTAAAATATTTTAAGCTATCTAGAACAAGTTTAAGACTATCGATACATCAAATCTTGCTTTTCCCATCCCAAAAAGCCAACACCCAACTTTATGCTCAGTTATTCCACGAAAATACGAACTAAGTAATACAATTAAGCAAGCCTAAGTACTAAAGTTGGGACTAAAAACTCCCTAATTCAAATTAGCTTCCCTTAAAATTAAAAGGCGTGATTCTTAATTAGGTATTAGAAACTTTAAAGTAGCGTTACGAACAAACTTTTGTTTTAATTTAGCTTCTCGGAATATTTATATAAATATAACCAGATGGCAACAGGCAGAAAGGTCAGCTTAAACCTTTCGAGAAGCCTGTTGCCAGCCTCTATTGTTATTATGGAATTTACTTTAATCATGATCTTAAAAAACCTGTTTTTATTTGTATAAATTGATCATTTTGTTAAAAAACTAATTTAAAAACCTAAATACTTACAATAGAATAAAAATCTTTAACTACTTCTTAAACTAAAATACGCCTGTAAAAAGAAAGGAAAAGGTCCCCAAAATGCTGGCGGCATTTCCGCGTTGTATAGCAATGCTCACCTTTTGATCATGATCTTGTTAGGTATCTTTATTTTTTGTTTAATTAAACATCGTACAAGAAACGATTAAATAACGATTTACTTACCAATATAATATGTTTAGTTGATACATAAGACATAAGTAAAAATGTTAGCATATATTTATAACTACTGGACGCCCGCGACATCATAAGCATTATTTCAAGATAAAAGTAGCTTATGACACCTCGAACACCTCATACTACCTACATACCAAAAATCATGATGATCCGCTCAGCCGTTTTTGTGTGATACGTGTTTAAATAAACAGACAAAAATTCTAAAAACTACGGAAACGTGTTCTGTTATAAATATATAGTATACACAAAAACTTTTTTTTTTTCATATCATCTATGTACAGATTTTTGACCCTCATAAACTTTATTATGTGTATAGATAGATAACTTGTCTAATATAGCTTTCTAACCGTGATATTTACGATAAAATTTAAAGTCATATGAAATGGGAATCCCTATAATATTCGACGGCCATCGAAATTGATTAATGCTTCACAAAACAAGCCCGCTTTCACCAAAAACTGACAATTTAATGAAATAGAGATCCTTACCCGATATGCTTCCGTCCAAGTTAGATTAAATAAGTTATTTTTCTGTGGAGGAACTCAGCCATAGACTAGATAATAACGCAGATACTCTCATGAATGGAAAAAAGTAAGATTGTATGAGAGTGGCCAGCTCCAGTGTCCGAATTGAATATGAATCAAGGGTGAAATACTTACCAAATATATTACCAAGACGAATACAAGAGGCAATTACCAAGGGGAATCTTTTAAATACTTACAATTTAAAACGTTCGATTATTAATTATTTTTTAATTATTTTGTTTCAGTAGTAGATGCCCGCGGCTTTGTCTGCGATAAAAAGTACCATGTCACTTTCAGGATTCTTTAAATCGTTCTCAAACGTGATTATGAAAAAACAGACCAAGAAACGGACACAACGGAATCAGATCAGTAAACAGACATCATGGTAAAGATAATAATAATACGATGATACCTCTCAATGTTGCAAAATATTTTTCAAGGCAAAGCTTCAATCTTAACCCATATCTGTAATTTAACTAGTCTCACAATAAAATCTCTTGTTGAACATCATTATAGAAAGTTTATGAGACAAAAAGCGTCCCGTTACAAACTGTGTAAAAAGTAATTTCTGCTTCAATACTCGTATCTGCTATCTCCCTGACACAGATAACTAAAGTTTCATTCAAATCAAACAAGAGATTTTATCTGTGATTCTTATTACGATGAGTTCATGTATTGCCTATTGTTTTTACAGTTTGTGTATGAAGTAAATGCGAATCAATCGCTTCATGCGTAATATCTATATACATGGCTTATTTATATACGACCTCTTTATATACGAACTATATTTCGTCGCGCAGTGATTGTTCGCTTGTTTTGCAAGCAGGTCATATTCCCATTTTTGAAAAGTTATTGAAATAAAATTTGTGCAAGTATCAATCGTCAAGTTCTCGGGCTTCAGAGGGTAGTCTAAGCCTTAACACTGCCATTGTATGGTGGCACAATATGGTGACTGTTTGGTCTAAGCGAGTGTGGCTCAGCGGTTTCCAGTGTCTGCTTTTCATTCAGACGCACCCTGGTTCGAATCCGGCCCTACACCAATGACTTGAATTTTAAAGTTATGTAAGTGTGGATTTTCACTCGCTTAACGGTGAAGGAAAACATCGTGAGGAAACCGATATGTTTGAGGACCACAATAACCACGGACATGTGTCTCCTGTGGAAGGACCTGGGTGCCCACCACGATGTATCTGGCCAAAAAAATCACTTAACGAATTAATTCTGCGGGGGAGTCACGACCCAGAGTCATGAGGAAATACGACTCAAGTGAGAGATAATTGTACACTATTATACGTTTCTATACAAGCGTTTACATTAAATTCGCACATATAACTTAAAATCAAACCCAAAACCTCAACAACTATGACAAAAGGCCGTCTCACCGCACCAATATTCTACAAATATCAATAACTATAGCACCTGTAGCTCAAACTGCTCGCTATCCGAATGATCCGTCTAAATTGCCCTAATTTACGTTCTATGTCCGTCGGTTTACGGCTTTATAGGTCGTAAAGTACTTGAGCAGTGACCCTCTACGTCCGAATGGAGTTATGGGTGATAAAAATGGAGCAATTTTCAAGTACGCGTGTTTGAATTCACATTTTGCTAAGTGGCTGTTTGGTGCTTGGGTGATTAAGGTGCAGTCACCCGTGCGCTATTTCAAAATCAAAGACAAAGGTTTTGTAGTTTTTTAGAGTTTAAACTACAAAACCTTTTGTTTTAAGAGGCGAGGTCTTTGTTTAGATACCAACAAATTGAGATATAAATCATCAGTGAATCTTTCTTAGTTTAGACATTATACAAAGGTTTGTATGAAAGTAGCACATGGGCGACTGCATGTTAATATTGTTTTATAGAATATTTCAATATCCAATACATATGTTACACATTAACATAACACAGATTTTGACCGATTCGGTATCTTTTCAGATTTATAATTAACTAAGTAATTCACTCAAAATGTTATGCTTTAAAGCGCCTACAGCAGTTTTAAACTATTTTAAAGGCCTTTCCAGCACTGGACTAATAAGTACGAATTAGACAGAAAATCTTGAAACTGGAGTTCGCCGCTCTTATAAGTTATGTCACAAATCAAGACGTGGGAGTGATTGCACCCTGTGTTTCAGGCTCTGTAAATACTCTGTAAACACGCAGAAATACAATACTGGTACGACCTAAACTTTGCTACATACAAATTTATCTAACATCACTAGACCATAAACCTACTTGTAAGATAAATACAATAAACTTTCATGCTCTTTGTTATTGTATCTTACTTATACTTTCCCTTGACAGGTACCTTTTCAAAGCTAGCAAACAAAACAAGTATCAATTTTCACCCGTCAACGTTCCTGATCTATTGTCCAACAGGGGTCGTTAAAGCGTGATCCGTTTGGCCCCTAGTGTCAATTCAAAGGTTTATAGCTCGTAAAACACTTGAGGAATGCCCTGCTATGAACACCGCCGTAAAAACTGGCACATTATACCGACAATGTGTCTATTATGACCGGATTTGCATGTCGGTCTATGAGTATCAGAATTTCAGTTCTAGTTTACCTCTGTAGTATATATGTAAGTACATGTGTAGTTGTTGACTATTTTTTTATATCTTTTGTTTTTTTTTATTCCTCCTCCACAATTATTAATCCTCCTACGTTGTAGGGGACCTTTTTTAGGTTTCTTCTTCTCTATCTTTTGGATTTAGATAACCTCACATACTAAGACGACCAAAATTCATTGAATTATGAGTAAGAATATAGTATTCAGACTAATTAGAGAACCAGAGTAAGATATGTATACTATATGTATAACTAGTTCCTATTTGTTAATAGATCCTAATTATAATCTAGATATGTACTTTTGTAACTGTAAAAATGACAACATGTTTTTTAGTGCAAATAAATGATTTTTATCTTCTCACATGAAAGTAGCTATCGTGTAAAATTCGTTCACTTACTGTTTTACATCTCAACACGGGTCAATGTAAAATAACCAATATTAAGGTTTTAGCAAAAATGCTTATTCGACCACAGAATTGTAATAAATATATATTTCTCTTCGTCCCAAATAACAATGTCATTACAACTACGAGTATATATCACAGAATAAATAAATATGACCAAAAATACAACCAACCAACTAGTCCTTCTGTTTATTTATGACACAAATAGACTAACAAGCAACCGCATCACCTGATTGTAAGTTATCTCTGCCGATGAACATAATATACTCAAAGCTTTGTCGGTACGTTGTTGTAGATTGTTATCTGATTAAATTTATTCAATTTTTATATTGCTTCGTGCGGTTGCACTGTGGTTAATGCTCTTTTTTTATTCATCATCAGCTCTTGGCAACTCACTGCTGGGTATAAGCCTCTTCCTTTAGGTGCCACCAATGTCAGCCTTTCTCGTACAGCTCCCTCTACCCCTAAAACTTATTTATTAATATTATAATAATTATTACTTTAATAAAAAGTTAAGTAGTTGTCCATTCTTATATTCATTTTTTGTCCTCTTCATCTTCCATGGGTGCAATATTAAACCTTGAAGAAGGCTGTGCGTTCAGATTGTTCACCGGTTCTTCTACGTCGGGTATTTTGTAGCCCATGAGAGCTGCGCCATGGTTACCTGTACCGATGTCCCAGAATATCATCTG
Source organism: Macaria liturata (assembly GCA_964023185.1). NCBI lineage: Eukaryota > Metazoa > Arthropoda > Insecta > Lepidoptera > Geometridae > Macaria > Macaria liturata. The sequence goes on from OZ026822.1 coordinate 9,194,026, forward strand.
CAAGTATAAAAATTATACAAATATTTATGTTTTTTTTTATTTAATTATTTCATTTACTTATGTACTAACAGCTTACGTACATATATAGCCTAAAGCCTTCCTCGATAAATGGTCTATTAAACACAAAAAGAATTTTTCAATTCGCACCAGTAGTTCCTGAGATTAGCGCGTTCAAACAAACAAACAAACTCTTCAGCTTTATAATATTAGTATAGATCTACACTACATAACATATCTATGAATGAATATGTTTTACAAACCTCATCGTCAATAATGTATCTGGTGTAATAAATCTCCTCAAACTTGTTAAATCCCAACTCAGCAGCAATTTGTTGACTACGACCAGTTGTGAATATACCTGAAAATGTATTGGAACCAGATTTTACAAACTCTTTTTTACGAAATTCCTTAAGATTGGATACAAAATTAGTTTAAATACAATCCTTTATTATAGTAATATTATCTTTTATTATCCTTTATTCTATAATTAAATTCGCAAATTAGTGGAACTCCCTGTCTGACTCCCTGTTCCCCACACACTATAATCCAGCGATCTTCAAAACGCGAGCGTACCGGTTCTTATCGGGTAAGAACACTCCATCTTAGGCCATAGCCTTTGCTTACTATCAGGCAAACTATAGTCAAGTGTGAACCCGTTTTAGATAAAAAAAATACTAAAATAAGAGATAGAACAAAACAATGCAAAAATAATAACACAATTTAAAAACAAACCCTGGAACAAAGGTCCAAGTAAGTAGTCACATAAGTTCACCTAGTTCAATGGTTAATTTTGTCAATAAGTAGGAAACTAAACCAAAAAAATAAAATAGTATGGATAAGGAGTGGAATTGGCTCTGAAACAAAGTAGCCCTAGCACATCACTAGGTGTTTTTTTTTTTTTTATCACGAAACGCTTGCTTGATATTAAGCACCACTGTAGTTTAAGATGTAGCACGCTGGCCGTGAAGAAACGTATTTACTCTAGATCTAAGAAAAAGTAATTATATGAATTGTAATTATTTTTTCACAAATACCTGCTATCCCGGGTACAAAAGCACTGGCGCTTAATCTAATGGCAGCTTTGAGCATTTCTTTTGCTATTCCTGAAAAATAAAGACAAAATCTATTATAACGGTCATTTACGTCAAGAGGAACCTCGTGGCTCAAGAATGTCAGGATGTGGTTTGAGCTGAGCACTAGTTCCCTAATTCACGCAGCTGTGACAAAACTGGAAACTGCTCTAATGATCCTCCGGTAGGAGATGGCATCTCGAGAAAAAGAAGATTTACGTCAATATCAAATACCAAATGATTGCCAGCGTTTTGATCCCCTTAGACAATACAGGTAAAAGGCTGGGATTATACAAAAAAATGATTTCTTGCATCATTTTTGTGCGAGAAACATCTAGATGTTTAATGACGATATTGTGTAATTATTATGGTTGAAACAAGAATAATTATAATTATATACAAACTAGTGGGTGCTCGCGGCTTCGCTCGCATTAAGAAGTAATACTTTCGCCCCTTTAAAGGTGGCATTTCCAAAAATCCTTTCTTAGCGGATGACAACGTCATAACATCTACCTTCATTCTAAATTTCAGCCCAATCCGTCCAGTGGTTTGGGCTGTTCGTTGATAGATCACTATATCAGTCAGTCAGTCAGTCAGTCACCTTTGAGTTTTATATACCTATTTAGACTAACCTTATTTTTAAAACCTGAATTACATTTAAAAATCTAATTTAAGAGATTATATTATTACAGAAAGAGACATCTCATTTAGTACGTTGGAAACCTGTTATGATTTCTTTGAAAACCAATTTGTCTAACAAGAAATTTTTATACACAAAATTTCCCGGAAGCAACCCTCAGATAGTAAAGCAAAATTAAAACCTATCCTATTTCTAAGAGTTGTCTAGCACAATATTTATTTAGTGTCTAGTGGACCTATTTTTGAGCTAATTCGAGGAATATCTGAGTTACTTACTAAAATATTTTTATTGAATTCGCGTCGGTCTAAAAATTTGTACCTAAATAAAATTTATTTTTATTTGTTGCTTTATTATCCGTTAAGCTTAACCTCTCCGTGACACGCGACCAAATGATGAAAAGGTATTTTAACTAGCCACATACATATTATATACATACATATGTATTTATATAACAAATTCTTAATACAAAATCTATACAGGCGTGTATAAGAATTGACTGCCTCTTGCAATTTGAAATAAGATACCTACTTGTTCATTTTAATACATAAAGTACAAAGATATTCGACGCAAAGCTATAGGTATATATATGCTAATCATCTCATCATTATACCTTTCAGAGATGCCAAAATACTGTAATACCTTCTCAAGTGTCTGTAAGAAGCTTACCATCAGGCAGCCGCCGTTGGACTGCCAACTTTTAAAAAACATTCCAAGTTTGATTAACTCCCTACTCTATTAGCTTTTTTTTTTTTTCATTTTCATTTCTCCGTAAAAGGGACATTTCTTGGAATTCTCCCAAAAATTCCGGGCGAGCAAATGTGAGAGCAACCTTTATTAGCCTTATTCTTTTATTCTACATTTGTTCAAGTTTTCCAATGAATCTTATTGATGTTATATCAGTTTTATATCTATTTCCTCACAATCACAAGTTGGTGTGAGTTTATGGGGCCGCCTATAAATTCTTTATTTGGGGGTAAACAGGAGTTTTATCGCTTTGCGGTAGGGCTCTGCATCGCCGGGGCTACTATTAGCAAAACGTCTTCAAAACCATACTAATCGTAAAAACTTTTCCGAGCTAAATTGCCAACTGATACTCATTAAAAAAGAAATAATACAAATGTATCTCGCTGTTGTCTAATACAAGAATATAAAAACAAAATAGTACGAATATGTTCCGTACAGCATATTTCAGATTATTATCAGTTTTAAAGCAAATTGGCCACTTTACTATGTTTTCCTCTACATCAAGCATGTGAAAATCTACACCCAAACAAAAATATGTAATAAATTTAAGGCCAGGATTTAAACATTGCCATCTTATTGACACTTAGATACGCTCCAAAAAGCAACACCTGTTTTTATTATATTTTCTTAGAAACAAGAGATAGAAGAAACAATGTGTATTCCATAATGTATCATAGTAGCATCCCACGACCAATCAAGGAGGTTCACGCAATGCGGTATGGAATAAAAATACGCTTTGTTTTTATTTGTTGCGAATCTGTGAGCTGAGAAATTGTTAAGACTATGCATTTACTTCTTTGGCGGTGTGAGGTAAGTTACGAAAACCTTATATACGGCAATGTTTTATGATAAAGAATAACAAAACGAGCATAGCATGCTCACAATCTCAAGTTACTCCTCTTAATTTTAAATCAGTATCTATGAGTTACTATTTTAAGTGTGTGTGTGTGTGTGTGTGTGTGTGTGTGATTCTTACACACTCTTACACAATCTTAGAGCTTATACTAAATTAGATTTGACTTCTGTAAAAAACTTACCTCGATGTCTATACCTATTCGTCAGCGCTATTAAATAGACCTTAAAATATCGTTTGCACTTTAGTTTGTGGAACAAATCGCAGGGCTCTTCAATGGTGTTGTAGTATTTCATGACAGCTGAATATAGCGGGTTGTGCGTGATTTTCACTCTGCTGAATGTTCTGGAAAACGCACCTGAAATAGAAAAAAATAATGTTTTTTTACATGTTTCGTTTAAAAGACTGAGTATAGTAACTAAGAATAATTCTCGCACGGCCACAAAGTCTTTTAAATGAAACTGACTTCCTGCCGGCATATTCATGTCAGCCCGATTAGGGAAAAAAATTAAATAAAATAAATAAATATTTCAGTACATTTTACACAGCGATATCTAGCCTCATACTAAGCTTAAGCCTTTTTAAAGTAATTTATCTGAGATATAAGCTCTTTTTACACCGTGAGAGTAAACTATTTATATGATACCTTCTAGGTGTATTCATGTGTTTATTCATGTTATATCCTAGACTGCAGCAATGTTTAACATCAGGCAAGTTGTAGTCAAACGCAAAAACCAACTATGTAAAAATTATAGTAATACCATAGCAGCTGTATGCAAAACGAAACACATCGTATTTGAGTATAAAAATTGCAAAGTCTTCTTACAAATTCTGCTTTAGGCAATAGAAAGAGTTCGCCCACTCAAGGCTACCTGTCAAGTTGTATCAGTACCGTCTGTTCGGAGCCAGGCGACTCAATATACATCTAGTATTCACAAGAGTCAGACTGTCTAGTCATGCCTATTTTAGAAATAAGATGATTGAATGAAAATGGCAATAAAATTGTAGGTAGACTATTTACTTATTAAATAGATGGGACAGATATAGATTTTGTGCTACGTAAAGACAACACAAAAATAGAAGCAGTACGCTGATCGTCTGTGAACTAATTCTCGATATTTGGTTAAGATTATATTATGTATTCTGTGGTTAAGACGAGAAAATACCGTTATTTTATTAAGTTATCGTAATATAAAAAGAAAAAGTAGTTTATTTATAATAATTTGATCTGATGATTTCATCTCTAATATCGCATGAGTTCATCACTGTCACATAAACTAATTTAACATAATATAAAAATTGTAGACACAACATGCATACATCATTCAAATTCTCATTAAAAGTTTGTTGAAACTAAATGAATAACAAGTAACCGACCCGAATCAAAAGTCGCCATTTTCCCATCTCTAAATTCCCTAAACTATTCACGTATCGATGTATCGGATAAAACTCTATTCTGTATGGATACTCTTCTTGCTAGTAACATTAGGGGAGATTCCTTGAACGCTTTGAGCCTAAATTTTTACTGCATTCGTAAAAAGAATTCCGATTCAGCTATAGGATTTGGTGTGGGGTACAAGGTTTATAGGATCAGCGTTTATTTAGAATATCTAGGTTTTTGTTGTTGGTGATGTCTTGTACATTCTTTGTGATGGATGACCACCTCAAATAATAAATGAATGAACAACATAATGACGCATTTTTTTCTGATAATATTTTATTAAATAATGTCAAAAGGTGTGTGTTTACGATAAATTAGTTATTTTATTTATTTGTTACAATGGTGTTACATATCTCTTCTACATGGTTTTATTTTATTTACCATTTAAGATTGATTAGCTGAGGTACCGTTAGATCTACACATTTCATATTTACTACACAGTCGGCCATAAGAATTGTCACATTTTATAAACCCATACACAGACAAGCATCAAATTACGTAGGTACCAAGCCAAGCAACTTTAGTTAAAAAAAATAAGGCACAATATATTCGCTTTCCGCTCATGACATACGCTCAGTGTCTTGTACGTAAATTGGATTCCAAGTAGTCGATAGGGGTAGGTCTATATTAAGGGAATGTTGATGGTATCGAGGCAAATAAGGAAGGGAGAACAATCGTTACGCGAGGTGAGCCTTTGAAGGCATTTTGCACGGTACTGCACTGTTTTGCAGTACCCAAGCTTGTGGTGAAATTGACGCGACATTTTCTGTTCAATCACTATTTGTCACCTTTTCACGTTTTAACATCTAAATTTGAGAAAATTTGAAATCAATTTTTATAGACTGGATTGATAATATTGCCAGCAATAATACCTTCGGTATTTTACTTAATTTATGGTTTGAAGAACTTAGATAGTTTAATTAACACATATCATGATTTTTATTAGGGGGTTATTCTCATCTTGTTAGAAAATTCAAAGCAGATACAGAGTGAGGCACCTTCGTTGGTTACTTTAGAGGCAACCAGTGGCTACAGTGTATTTATAGCTTATTAATGGTATTCTTACGCCTTCTCAAAACAGATAAATAACACTATCCCGTCCAAAGTACTGGCATTACTCTGCCACTGCTACATCTGTGTGCGTAAATCAAACCTTACATCCACTGAACCTCAGTCACTGCTCCTAAACCGCGTTATAAAGGAGTTCGCTTACATTTTGTGTCGAAATTACTCGCTTTTGTGGGCGCGTTTACCATATTGTTCAGAGCTGGTGCTAAATAAATAAAGGTGGGAAAGCTTCACGGTAATTCTGTCGACGTCTCAGAATGCGATTAGGTAAACACTTGCGAATCTCGACTTACTTATTATTCTTTTGTTTTTAACTTTTTTTCTCGTTGTCAGTTTGTTATTGTTGGAATTGGAACTTTGTTAAGGTGTACACTTGTACAGAGTTTTCCGTTTCTTAGTGAGCGTCCCATTTCTGTACCGTTGTTGTTTTTTTGTCAACGCCCTTGAGATATTTTGTTCCAGTTTCTTAAGAAGTATTTTTTCTTTTGCGTATAAAATGTGGAACAATGTCTCTCTTCAGACCTTTATTTAATGTCTACTTGTAGTAAATAATGGGCTCGCGTTAGTTTTGTACAAAAACCCTTGGTTAGTGTTTCTGTGACGATATTAATAAAGACGAATGTTGTGCTCTTTGCTGTGAAGAACTGCATTAACTCATGAAGCTGATGTTTTGATAAGTCAAAATTTACCTCCTTTATCGAATAAGTAACGTACACGTATACGAAGAATTTTGAAGCTATTCTCGATACTAATTTTTAATACCTAGAGAAGCTACTCTGGGCACATTTTTTTTTATATTAGTTAGCTTCTATAGGTATTAGATTTTTTTTGCTAAGAATAGCTACATTTTTTTTTATATAAGTACTTACCTTAGTATTTTTTTTAGGTTTCTTACTCGATTCCACGGTTTTGCATTCGTTGGAATGGTCTCGGACTCCGTTCATGGTTTATGGCAAAGAAAATTCAGAAAAATTTCAACAGAAAAGCGGAAAAACAGGGACAATCATTTTTCACATACAGCGCCATCTCTGTTACATAGCATGTACTAAAAAACAAAATTTTAAGAAGATGGCGCTGTATGCTTCTGGGGAAACGGAGTTCGCCGGGTTTGCTAGTTACTTATACTTATAATCAATATATTAATTATTTTTATTAAATACTAGCTGTGCCAGCGTCCGCATGGAATAGTTAATACCATAAAAACGGTTCTAATGAGTTAATCTTAAAAGATAGACATACTTATACTGTTGGGGACATTTTGTTAGATCATTTTAAGAGAAATAATGCTTTCATACATATTTTTTTTGATATCTTGAGCCGTTTTCGCAGCACACGCAACGGAAGCCCTCAAAGATGAATAATTTTCCCCGTTTAATTCACATTTTCCATTGTTTCTTCGCTCATATTAGTTGCAGCGTGATGTTATATAGCCTTAAGCCTTCCTTAATAAATGGTCTATCCAACACAAAAAGAATTTTTCAATTCGCACCAGTAGTTCCTGAGATTAGCGCGTTCAAACAAACAAACAAACGTACTCTTCAGCTTTATAATATTAGTATAAGTATAGATAATACGTACTTTTCTCCTGAATCCTCATAATCAAGACGCCTACCAGTTTGTCCGTGCCCTCTTTGACAGCCGCTATTGACATTTTATCCTTCATCCATATTCTGGCGTTGTGGGTGAACTCATCTGTCGCTTCCCTGTCTTCATGCACTTTCACGGATCTGTACGTTATCTGTAAATTTAAATTCATTATTTAATTGAACTTTGGAAGTCTGGTCGTTTCTACGTAAATTAAGTAAGTATGTATTTACAAAATAAAGTATATAAGTATCATAATATATCCGTTATCTAGTACCTATAATAAGCGTATGCTTACTTAGGGCTAGAAGGCGCTATGTGAAATGTCTTGGAATATGTTATATATTTTAAAAATAGTTTGGAGAGACTTCGTGTTGACAACAAAACACGTTCCAACCATTTCTAGAATTTTTATCTGTTTATCTGATTCTGTTTATATAAACGCTCATCACTCAAAAACGGCTGAACGGATCATCATGATTTTTAGTATGTAGGCAGTATGAGGTTTTAGGAGTGCCACAGGCTACTTTTATCCTGAAATAATGCGAGCAAAGCGGTGAGTGTCCTCTAGTATATAATATTCAAAATATGTTTTACTATATTTTGGTAATAGTTAACACTTTTTACAAGTCAAAGCTTATTAAATCTCACACTATACTATATACTGGTATATACATATTATGTAGTTGGAAAAATATTGTTAATAATAATAATAAAAACGTTTATTTGACCTTATTAGAAAGAAACAGGGTATAGCAGTAGTGAACATAACATTTTACTATGAGATAGGGCTTATGACTATACAATAGTTGGTGAACCCTGGACATCAAACTAGGTCATCACCTGTGTGATGATGTCCAGTTATTTCTAATAAACAACAACAAAGCTAGTTGTTATATTAAGGAGGAAAGTTATGAGTTAGTGTGGTTTTACATTGAGCAAACTTTGCACAACACAGCAACAATCTTTCCAAACGAAAACTTTTTAAACTACAGAATGATTGTGTGCTTAAAACTAAGTACCTACCTGTAGTGCCTTGATTTCAATGTAGTAAACACTATAGTTAGACACAGTTGTTAATTGTTCAATCACAAACAAGTTTTAGCAAAACAAGGTTTGGTTTGGCCTGATGCCTTAGTTTTACATGTGATCCTTCGGCAACACAAACTAATAACATAATGTTTAGCAAGGACACAGGCATAGTTTTTAGTAAGTAACTATTTACATGATTAATTTTAGTGAAAAACATAAAAACAACACATTCATTGAATTTCATATAAAGTTAAAAGTTTCGTCGGTACTTACATAAAAAAGTGAGCGAATTAAGATGACAAGTTAAATGTTGCCAGAAGGCTGTTTATACCCTGCCTACTTCAGAAATTGAGTAAATTTGTGAGTATAAACTTCTGTATGTATTATCATGTACTTAATTACTAACATTATAGACATTATTATTTAATAACCTAGAGACTAGAGATACTTGAGAAAAAGTAAATGAGGAAAATAACTCTTGTACATGAAGATGATATTATAGATCTTACATTACACTGGTGCTTAACATCAAGCAGGGTGCTTAAAATGTAGGTTCATACGTATAGACACGCAGAATGTTAGGTTTAAACGTGTTCTCATTTCATACAGAGAAAAATGTGGAACACAGATTTTTTTAAAAACCAAGGCAGGTGCTTTTTGCTTCCTACATAGAAATTCAAGTTATTCAGACTTTTGTACGCAGTAAAAATAAATATCAGCCACACTCGCTCTTCACGTCAAAAAAATTCGACATTACCCAAATAGCTTTTGGAAACCCTTAACGTTTATTCGAACAAAATAACTGGTAAGAAAAATTTAATCAAAGTACACAATTCGCAAAAAATCCCAGAGAGAAAGATTAAAAAATTGTTTGTTAAAGTATTTCAGCCGTTCCAGAGATTTTTTAATCAATTCACCAATTGAATTGCGAATGGAATTATATTTAAACTGGATAACGCTATTCGCTTAATAAAGGCTTAAAAGAAGTTTATTTAATAAAAAAGTTTAAAAGACTACACACCTATCTGTCGAATATTGAGGTGTGGTTTGATAAACAGCGTTAATAAACAGTTAATATCTGTATTTCAAAATTAGTTCATAGGTTTTGGTTCTACGCTACTAGCAGCTACATTAGTTACTGGCGTCTAAATGTGACAACAAACATTTGTTCTCTGTGACGAATATTAGAAAAGTGAAGTATCTGTATATATTATCTATTTGTACTTATGGAAATACCAGTTCTTTCTCAAATTCAGTACCTGCAGTGGCTTTTTTTGGCTTCAAACGCCAATTCATTTTCAAGTTTGAGATTCATTTTCAGTACACACATGCTCCACTTTGGACCACATTTAGCTCACATATTAATTCGTAGTTACATATTAAATCGAGACATGGGTTCATATATCCGCCAATCGCTCGCTCTCAAGCCCTAAACTTTGATTGAACTTGCTTATTTTTCGGTCAGTTTTTCGCCGGCGCAAAATAAGTTAATTAAGTAAATTAAGATTTCCGAACGGGCAATTCATCTTTTTGTCAGTTTCTTAATTAAGGAACAGTCTGGGGCCACGAACAGTAACTTTTTGCTACATTTGTAAGTTTAATATTATTTTTCGGTGTAATTTTAATATTGTTCTTGCGAAAGTTTGCCCAGTTCTGTTACTACTTGGCGGACGATGGAATAGTTTGCTAATTTAAATCGTGATCTGTATTTTAATTCTTGTTGATCTTTTATATTGGTAAGTAAGTTTTAATGGTAGATTTGCATTTGCACACCATTAATGGTATAGAGAATGGTCGATTAAAATAATATAAATTATTTATTGTAGCAAATATCAATAAATTACCTTCATGTTTGCCAGAATACAACCCTAACACATCATTTTGCAGGCTGCGTAAGAGCAACCAGCGCTGGTCTTGCGATGGAGTTAATGGTATTGCCAGATTTATCTATACAACTACTTGTTTATTGGTAGATTTTCTCAAATCTGTCAAATTCCGTAAAAGTGTAAAACAATCATTATATTTCATACCTCTTCCGGCAAATAGTGTTTCTTTAGTAAATGTATGGCCGCATCGTATCTGGTATCCTGCAAGTCTTCGAACCGGAGTCCGCAGGGCACTCGCCCCCATATAGATGGCGCTTTTATCCGTTCTTCCAGTATTTTCATCTTCTCCATTTCACCTTCCGCATTTTTCGCCATTTTTTATTATCTAGAATAGAGAAAACATAGATGAATGCTTTAAAATATGTTTTCAATGAGAAGACTAAAGCTCACATGCACAACGATTTTTCAATTCAAATGACTTACTGATTTACTAGGTAATATAGGTGATAATAAATAACAGTAAAAATGGCAAAGCGTGTTTAAGACTAGCTGCGCAAGCGGGCCTAAGTTTTTACTACTCTTGGATTGCGGAGTTCTGCTTGCAGTTGATCAGTGACAAAACTACCTATATAGATAAATAAGGTATTAGAACGAAGAGTTGAGCAGTAGAAAGGAATAGTTCTATTTGATGCGACAGAATGATATTGTTTGACGTGTATTTGTTGTTTTATCAACCAACTAGATTGTACAGCATTAGTATTACAATAAAAAACCCCGAGAACATGACGTGTCTTCGTGGAAGGAACTGGGCATCCACCACTATGTATTTGCCTAAAAAATTGCCCCAATGAAATAATTCTGTTGGGAGTAACGACCTTCAGTTCTAAGGAATACAAGAAAAAGGGAGAAAGTTGGCTTCAATTAAAAGAAAATAACACATATTATGTAAGCTATGGTACTTAATATCAAATCTACCATTTCTTTTGTTCGTCTTCCCTCATATTTACAAAAAAAAAATATTATGCTACGTAATCAAAATTGACACCTAATCCTAATCCTGAAACAATAAAACTAGCTATTGAAATGTTAACAAATTATACAAATGACTTATTCTAGCTTAGCGAGGCCTACAAATCCTGTTTAAACATGACAAGCTGGAGTAGATTAGAGTTCTAATAACTCTGAATAATTTCGGTTTGATTTCGATAGCTCGTTAACATTGTGGTTCCAAGAAAGATTTGTTAATTGTGCTAAGTGAGGACTAAATGACGCTTCAGACACTGTTACGGTTATTAAAATTGTCACTGAGGTAAATATGATAAATAATCTTATTTTTGGATCGAGTTGAATAAGATTTTGATGATATAATGTTGTAAAGTAAGTTTGTATGACAGACAAACTCTGTAGTTTAAAACCTTACAATTTGAAGCCAATTTAAAAGATTTAGATATGACTAAACGATAACGTGTCATAACAACTTATTGGTTTATAGATGTCACCGTAAGATTGTAAAGATCGTTAGATTACAATCTATCTAGCGAGATTGTAAACTATCGATAGATTGTGAACCGTATTATCTTCGAGTCCAACACTTGCACTACAACAGGACTTGGCTCCTGCTCGCTTCGCTCGTCGTCGCATGTGCGTGGTAGAAAGCAACCTAACGAACCTAATCTTACCTCCTGTCACAGACAAGTGACTTCGCAATACCTAAACATAGAGCGCGAGTTGCATTCCGTCCTACGCCGGTTCACAATTTGACGGCTTCACTTCGGTAGATTACAATATAGCGAAGAATAATGAGTCAAATTGCAATCATAATGATACGGTTCACAATCTATCGATAGTTTACAATCTCGCTAGATAGATTGTAATCTAACGATCTTTACAATCTAACGGTGATATAGACATAACTTAAGGAACGTACATATTTGGTTCATAAACTACCTTATGATATATTAATGCTATACCTAGTTGTGGGTTACTGAGTCTTGCCCTAGATATATCTTGAATTATTATGGACTAACGTTACATAATGATGTTCTTCTATAGGTTCGTCCTACACAAGTATTAGTGTTCCTAAATAAGTTTGTAAATATTACTTACCAATTAAAATAAGGATACAATATCAAACTAAGTAAATAAATAGTAAATAGCCTAAAAATAATCTAATGCGCTCTGGTAACAAACAAATACAGATATTCAAATAAATTACGAAAAATACAGGTAACAAAATTGCACAAAATTGTAATAAACTGCCAAAAATTGAGCGCAAATACAAATGTCAAAAACGTCAACTATATTTCACTGTCAAGTTTTTTTTTTTACTGCAAGACATATTTTGTTCTTATGAACGACCTCATTGGCGCAATGTATGAAGGTTTGCCTGAATTTGCTTCTTGAAATATTTTTATTCACATGCTTCGAAAAGAAAAGTAAAACTTGGTTGGTCTTTAGCAGGTAAGTATTTTCTGATACCCGATCCCACATTAAATAAAATAAATAATAAATAAATATTCCGGGACATTGCACACAGCGCCATCTAGCCCCACACTAAGCAAACACTTGTGTCGTGGGTACTAGATAACGGATATAATACTTATATACCTTTTCTTTTGTAAATACATACTTATTATACATACAAACGACCAGACTCAACACAAGTAATTATAAATTTTAAATTTCATAAATACTTGTGTCAAGCGGGAATCGAACCCACAACCACTACTGAGATAATAGTGTCATTGTTACTAACCTGCAAATTAAAAATACGTTTCTAAGCTGTATGTATTTTAACAGCTTCGTTCATAGTTCTGCAAGTAATAAATATGTACCTAAGTAATATGTACCTAAGTAATATGTACCTAAGTAAACTACATAGTCAATATGTAGTTTACTTACATATATTACCAACTAACTATCTCTTTCTATTATCTATTCATACACGGAGAAGTAAAGTAAAATAAAAAATAAGAAACTTATAAAGTTTCTCCGAAATCCGACCACATTTGACCGAGAACCGGTCCCTGAAACCAAATATCAGCTAAGCGTCGACTAATGAAGCACTATCACTAGGTTTGCTGAGCAATCAACGTTTGAGAGATGTTACCTACTAATGGTAGCCAATCTATATTAGGGTTGCCATGATAACTACATATTAGGTATATTTTTCTCTCTCTATTTGAATCTCTCTCTCGTATTCCTCATTTATGAGGATCGTGCATCCTCGCAGAGTTAATTCATTGGAATGTTCTCTTGAGCAGTTTTTTCTAATATTTGACACTACGTTATCTAGCCCATGCTAAGTACTCGTAAACGCTTGTATTATGTTTACTAGAAATCGGATGTAATATTTTTATAGTTGTCTGTATATGAATACTTATTTCGCATGAAAAGATCCAGACTCAAGATAATTAAAATTTACCACTTTAGTTCTAATAAAAAAATGTCGCTAAGATACAAACTCTAAACTTTATAATATACTAACAAAGTCTGATTAAATTAGCAGACACAAAACTACAAAACCAAACTGCGTGACAAATCCACATCAAAGTTAACTGGTTATTTGATTTTGTGAATAATTTTACTGGCGCCAACAAAATAACTTGATTGGATTCAACCGCAACACGTTTTCAAAATTAAATCTGAAAGCTTTGCTTTGTTATCGAACCGTTGTCTCTCTTGGTTTACCAACTTTACTGTAGTTTTGTTATCTGTTAATTCGGATATTATGTTAACAAAAACAAACTAGTAACTAGACAGTGTCTAATTTTTTCGGCTTTTAGCTGCAAATTTTCTTTAGAAACGCAGTCGCATTGCAGCAAAAGTGGTGTTTTTTTATAACTTGTTTCGAGATTTTTCTGTAGTCTTACATTCTATAGAATTTCCGTTGGTTACACATGCGTCGTTTTCTAATTTGTAATACAAACTATTGTACAGTTAGCTTAGTAAGTAGTGGCTCTGCCGTCTAATATAGGAGTGCGGGTTCGATTCCCGAAGGACACAATCAATTATGAATATTAAAATTTGTAATTACTTGTGTTAAAACTGGTTTAACACAAGTAATTTCAAATTTTTATGTATAATAAGTATGTATTTACAAAACAAAAGTATATAAGTACATATGTATTATATCCGTTACCCATAACCGTTATGTATAGTAGGTACCCATGATACAAGCGTAAGCTTAGTAATGGGGCTAGATGGCGCTGTGTGATATGTCCTGAAATATTTATTTATTTATTGTTCTTATGTGAATTGTATTCTTTATTTTGATGTAAGTACAATAAAGTATATTTGAATTGTAAAAGAAACTATATGAGTAGTAAGTAGTGTAATCATATAAACTTATAGAAGTAGGGTAGATAGTTACAGGTGCGTGAACGGTACGTGCAGTGACCAAAAAGTGGATAACACTACAATAGCCCGTAATATCAGCCCGATCTGCTAAATTAAGAGTACTCATATGACAAGTTTACGATTCGTCTGTAGTTCAGTTAATGAACAATAAATCTAAATATATAAAACTCAAAGGTGACTGACTGACTGACATAGTGATCTATCACAGCCTAAACCATTAAATGGATCGGGCTGAAATTTGGCATACAGGTTTTTGTTATAACATAGGCATCCGCTAAGAAAGGATTTTTGGAAATGGCACTTTTAAAGGGGTGAAATAAGGGATGCAAGTTTCACTTCTTAATGCGAGCGAAGCCGCGAGAACCTACTAGTAACATATAAATACCTAATCGAAATCTTTTTTATGTACGGACTACGGGAGTTAAGTGTTTCACAGTTTCGAATTATTAAAAAAATCGTTTGCAAGGTGTGTACGTGCGGAACATGCTGTGCCGACCCCACATAGTGGGATAAAGTAAAGAGAAAGAAGAAGAACAGTTTGACTATTTTCTTTTATTTTTTTTTAATATACCTACATAATATAAGTTTTTCTATACAAGTTCCTACCTCATGGTCACAGCATCAAGTGTTGTCGGCAGGTGTGCTGCTGATTAAATAAGGGCCCCAGCTCCAAACAAGGATGTTTGCCGATACCAACTCCCTTTGCTAATAAGAGCGCCATCTACACTGTGTTTGGCGTACTACAGTTAAGGCGTAGTTTTGTGTTTATACAGACATAGAGTTATTAAGCTATAGATTTGCATGAATAGATTTCCTCTCAAAAGGTGCGCTAGATCGTCAACATTGATTGACATCAGGCGAGTTGTAGGCAAGCGTGAGCCTAAGAACTACAAACTTAAAATTAAAAAAGATAATATTTTTAACAGCTTACCTGTGTTTTTAACAACTGACTGTTGGAAAAAATGTTTTCATACATTTTCTATATAACTAAAGAACCTTAGTGGTCAGGTGCCCTTGTTCTCAAAACGTATTGTTCCGAAGATTTTTGCCGAATTCCAAAATAAAAATTCTTATAGTGTAAGGGAAAGAAATACTACAAAACTGTTTAGGTAGTATATTATATAATACAGGGTTACTACATCACTATGTAATAGCTCTGTATACCTACAACGGTAAACTAGCATAATATAGGTACAATCTTTTACAAAAGCTCTGCAGACATATAAATTTGCAAGTAAATGAAGCTGCAATGAAACCCAAATCGATTGGTAAAGTTTTTATGCAAGTAAAATTTAATGCTTTAACTTTTATAAAGACTAACGAGTGTTATTGTGGCATTAATTGAGTACATACCTTTATTCAAATTAGATATGCAAGTCAAAGGCAACTAGTAGAAAATGCGATGAAATGAAAAAATAACTACACACAAGCGTTTGCTTAGTGTGGGGCTAGATGGCGCTGTGTGCAACGTCCCGGAATATTTAATTATTTTATTTATTTATTTTAACTACGCGCAGGAAAGCTGGAAATGTATGTTGTTGATTATTATATATAGTTATTATTATAATATATCATATTGTATAGAATTAGTGCTTTAACTACTATGTATATGAAACTATTAAAAGGCGTTATCTTTTTAATTCAGTCGAAGAATACGAAAAGTTTTTATTTTTTTAATTTATTTTACCTGTATTGTTTGCCCCTGCATTTATATTATTATATTGGAGTTACGCTCAACTATGTTTCTGCACTGCAACCACCCTTACTTATTTGAAAAATATATGGTCACTCTAAGGTTAGTGCATCCTTACGTGACTAAAGACTATAAACATGTGATGTCATACCATCAAATAAAAAAGCTAAAAAAAACTAACCTTGCCGCGAAATCACCAAATACCAACCCCACAAAAATCGACCACCAAACCCAAGCAAAACTGAAAGACTGCCGATCCACCCCAATACTGGGTCAAATAAAAAAACAGAATAAATCAATAGTAGTTACTGACAAAGTCATAAAACTTTGCACGATACCAAGCAAAATGAGTTGAAGGAAAAAATAAATGCTTTCAGATATTCTTGCGAAAAATTGGCTGCGGTTCCGTAGGTATTATGATAATTTGAGGTTTTAGGACTAAAGTTAAGTTGAAACTTCGGCTTTTTTGTTTGTTTTGAATGTGGACTATTGTCACGAAGGTTATTTTGTGACGATTCTTTTTATTGTTTACGATGGTAAGTTGTTATGGTTAAAAGTAGACGTCGTTTTATGTGCTACTAGAATTATATTTATGGTTAGTATTTATTTATTTATTTACAATTTAATTAAAACGGCGCGAGCCAATTTCATTAATTAATAAAAGAGAACAAAACTAATAATACAAATACTTAATTAAAATTGAGATAAAAGGTCATTCTAAATTAAAATATTAGTGTGTCAAAATCTTAATCGTAATAGTAAATGACATCGAACGAACAAACAACATACTTATATATTTATATGTAATCGTTATGATAGCTAATAGCTATATAAGTTAGAACTGTGGAAGTAAATACAATATGATATGTGTACCACTATTTTTGGTCACTAATCCAAATTCTGTCATCAAAAATATATATAATATAATATTGGTAAAAGTTTAGTTAAGGGAGAAACCGAGGCTTTTATATCACACCCTCGGAACCCTAATCACGTTGAAAGGTTAAATCGATATGCGACGTGAGTCCATACTATTTGTGATAGCGAAGAAAATAGCGTCAAATCTAATGGATCAGACGATTCCTTCTGATTACTCGCCTCTGATTGGCGAAATTGGAATAGATAGTTCTGATTTTATAGCCATGTGGCTAGAAAAGTTATATATGAGTTTTACTTTTTTAGGGCCAAACGTCGGCAAAATATACTAACGAATCCAAAACGACGATTTCAAGTTACCGCTAATAATGTACATAAACTCCATAGCCATCTCTATATATAACCAAACTTCAAATGAAATAAAAGATTTGAACTGGTATAGTTAAAAAAAAATGTTTGACTTTATTGAAGATAAAAAGAAAACATACACATAATTTGACTAGCCGTAAAACTAACATTTGTACGTCTATCTGCTGATCAGAATATTTGATACAACAAATGTATGTAACACCTACTGTGTAAGACAATATTCGTGCAAATAAATGAATTTTGATTTTTGATATGATTTACTAGTTCGGTTCAAGATAATACATACTTTACCTGTACATTATTTAACTACTATTAATATTTTTTTAATAATATGAAACTGGTGTGGCAAGCGTCTGTAATTACTTATATTCGTATCTGGTCCTACACCAATGTGTATTTCAAATTGTGTGCGGATTTGCAATCGCTTAATAGCGAAGGAAAACATCGTGAGAATATTAACACGTTTAAGGACAGAGAATCTGAGAACATCAAAGTCAAAGTATTTATTGTACTATTGTGTTTTCAATAAAATGTTGCAGATCATTTATGCATAATTTAGTACAACAGAAGAACACAATATACCCTCAAAGGGTGATTACAAATAATTTTAATTGTTGTGTGCGGGCCGGTCTATTTGTTTTTTTATTATATTGTGTTTGTATAGAAAATCATCATTTAAATTATCATCATTAGTATATTCGTCAACAGCTGTATAGTAGCATTTATGTATCAATAATTATTTTAATTTGTTCTCGAATATGTTGGTTTTGTCTATATTTTTTATTAGGTTGGGTAATTTATTATATATATTTATGACCATAGCATTTGGTCCAGAACTATGCATTTTGAGGCGGGATTTTTGAATTTTTAATATATTAAGGTACTGTGATCTTAGAGGGTATTGTAGGTTTTGGTTTACTTTTTTGAAAAAATCGGGATATTTTTTTATAAATTTACATAATTCTAAAATATAGATACTCGGTACGGTGAGTATCTTATATTTTTTAAAGAATGGTTCGTGAAAGTGATGTTTGGTTATGTCGGGAGCACGGATGTTAGCCAGAATTCAAATTAATTTCTTTTGTCTCAAAAATATGTTATTTACGTCTGTACTATTGCCCCATAATATTATACCGTATCTAATCCATGACACATGTATCATCCATGAAAGTATCTGGGCGCCCACCACGATACTTGCCCTAGAGAACTTACCCAATGAACATATTATGTGAGGGACTCCTGACCTTCAGTCATGAGTACCACGATTCGAAGAGAAAGAGTAGCATATACGTTATGTACTCCACTAGACTTAATAACTTTCATATTTGAAGTCTTAATAAATAGTCATTTATTCCAAAACTGTGTATCTATTACCTACTATTTATTTAATACTTACCATCATGCAAACCATAGGCAAGCGCAAACCTATTTTATAAATAAAAAGAAACAAATACCTAAACTCATCACTGGTATTCCCAGCCAAGTCATGTACTGTATAAATCAAGTACAGTCAGCGCCACAAATCAAGCGCTGACATAACACTTGCGTTCCATTGAATTTATAGACGCCGTGAGAAGCGGGCGCTGATTGTACCAGTATTGGAAAATGTGGGCATTTGAGGAAAAATTGAGGTTTTTAACTACTTTAAAAAAGAGGTGGTTTATTTGATGTTTTATGTTTGTATGTACGACGATTCCTCTACCATTCAACAAATTATTAAATAATTAATTGAATATTTATTTTCCTTGAATCGTAATCATCAGAACTAAGGGCCGTAACTCCTCTGCAGGATTCATTCTCTTAAAATAGATATATCGTGTTGGGGGGGCCAAGTCTTTCCACGGAAATACAAAGAGTCATATTAATACAATATGATTTATTGTTCATCAAAAAATATATACAAAAACAATTTAAAGAGACACAATTTAACCTTACCTTTACATTGGGCGGCCTTATCGTATATAGCGATATCTTCCAGGCTTTTTATGAATATATGTATAATATATATGAGCCGAATTTCCATTAAAAGCCAGGCAGTGAGTGAAAAAGAAATGATTTCTATCGGACGTTGAATCCCGGACGGCTCGCTGTAATAGGTTCTGTCTGTCTGACTACGTGACTAGAAGCGAGTGTCCTGGCAACATTACTGTACATGCGGATAAAAATATAGTAAAAACTTCTGACTAAAATGTGGCAATATGTGACAAATGTGCTGACATCAATAGAACGCATAGAAATCGGGTGGAATCACAGGTCCAGATATAAAACTTAACCAGATAGATTGTGAAGGTGGTCGATAAGTGATGAAATTTTCCTTGCTAAGTATCTGAAGAGAAAAAGTATAGTCTTTGGTAAATATCACAGAAATAAGGTGACAAGTAAGTTAAGGATAATACATGATGCTGTTTTGTATAGTAACAATGGACAATCGAATTACCCTATAAAAACCATTTACCTTATTTATTAACCTACATTAAGCGTGCAATATTTACGAACACAGAAGAGGCTGCAGTCAAACGTAAGCCTATTCCGGTTAAAATATACCACAAAGACGGACTGCGTCTAACATTGCTTAACTTTTGTAATCACTTTGAAATAATGGAATGGAATACGCGTTTCACATATTTTATGTAAGTTAGATAAATAATAAAAAATACTATAATTATCATCGGGTGCCATCTTGATCTTGATATTGGAATTCGGAGGTCAGTCTATTGGCAAAACTTTTTGCGATCCCATGCTGCTTTTTTTAGATGAGAATAGCTTAACATATCAACCCAGAAAATATATTAATTCTAGAGTCACAATTGCACCTAATTTTGTACATATATACCTAACCATAAATACATAGACGATATAGATATGTGAAACTAGGTTCATCAGCTTATATCACCTTCCGGCTACAATTATATCGATTAACCCGTAATCGAGATATCGCCGCCAAAATCAATTATCTGTAGACAATTAATCACAATCGGTTGGGCGTCGATTTATCACAACTCGACTGTCAATCAGACTAATCGATAGCCGGAAGATTAATACAATTGTAATCGGTGGGGCTTACGACATGGTCACTTCTAATTTACACTGGCTTGCTGATTTTAGCAGGTGCTTATGTATTAAAAGATAATTTCTTGCCACAAGTAGTAAAGTAGAATCAATATAACTACTACTATTTTTATAAGTTAAAAAAAAACAAATATAAGGTTCGTATCCCACGCCGCATCTTAACTGCAAAGCTAATTTTTCAAAAGTCGTAGAAGAAAAGTTGTTGCTTTGACGTACTTAAATCACCCTTAAAGGATATACCATAGTACAGGTCAGTCCTTATTCCGTGGTGAGGTGTGTTGGTCTGATCGTCCTGAAAATTAAAAAGAATCTGATCTGATACGATTTGTCCACTGCTTTCGTCCGCCGTTCACAATACAATTGTTTCTTATTATACGTCTGTTTACAAAACGAGAGCACGATATATTATATAAGTTATAAGTTTTACCATAGGATTTTAAAAAGCTTACCGCTTAGTATAGTGATATTGGCATTTTAGCCTAAATCGAAAATTCGGGGCTTATATTCGGGGAAAATTTAGGAATTTTTCCAAGTTTTCGTGCTGTTTTTTCTACAGCAATCTGTCCTCACAAAGCATTATAAGCTGTTCCCAAACTTCAAAAACTTTGAAAAGTTTGTTTGGCCGTGTCTTGATGACGTTTAGAATAAAAAGAAAAATACCGTTATGATGATATGCATAACCGTGATTTGCATCAACCTTTTTTATAAACAAAGATAAAAATATCAAATTGAATAGTAAAATACCCATATTAACATGTGCAACACAAAATTTATTTTCAAGATAAATGTGATTATCAATTTAAAACTCAAACTGCTGAACCAATTTTTGACTGCTCCGTTAGCTTAGTTGGTAGTGGCTCTGCCTTCTAATCTAGGGGTGCGGGTTCGATTCCCGCGTGACACAAGTTATTATGAAAATTATTTTTTGTAATTTCTGGTGTTGAGTCTGGTCGTTTCTATGTATAATAAGTATGTATTTACAAAAGAAAAGTATATATGTATTATATCCGTTATCTAGTACCCACGATACAAGCTTAAGCTTAGTATGGGGCTAGATGGCGCTGTGTGATATGTCCTAAAATATCTATCTATCTATCTAATTGTAGGGAAAAAATGACTGTTGTAATTACGCGACTCAAAAGTAATTTGAAATTTAAAGAACTTCATTTACGAACTTATAAAATTTCGCTCACGAAATTGAGCACACATGCTTAAATATACAGAAAGAACATCTTAGAAAAGTTAACTAGTTCAAAAACCCAATGAGTACTCGACTGTTTTTAAACACGTTTTTAATTACACATTGCGTTTACAGCACGGACCCAAAAACTCTCCAAACTCGTACAAAATTCAAGCCAAAACAGATCGTTGCAAGACCCGGCTAATTTCCAATTACCCAAGCCGAGCTACATTCAAGCCATATTTTAGAGCCAGTCTTTGGCCAGACGCCAACCGAGGCGGACGCCTGTATCGCTGCCCAATTGTCTTACAAGTAACGACATGATGGACTTTTATGGCTCTATTTTGAACAATAGCCGGTTCAACAGCTTTGTACTAAAAGCAATTCGTGCTTAGAAAGATACGTTTGTATTAAAAACTGCAAATACGAGGAGTATGCGATAGCACTACTAAACATTAATGCTTTGTTTATACATAACTATATTTTTATATTACATATAAAAAAATAACAAACAAACGCATATAAAGTTTGTCATGTCATTAAAACCAAATACGATGTCAAAAAACTAAAATGTAACATGTATGAAAACCAAATGAATAACAACTAACGCTCAGTCAAAACATTGCCGCACTCGAACCAAAATCGTCATTGTGACACTTGTATTAAAACAATATTATGTGTTAAAGCATATTTATTTTTGTCAGTCTTTTTACACGTGTCAACTCTGGACCAATTACACTATAATGTCGCACAATGCAATAAGAGTAGCCTACAACAACGTCTTCAGGCACCTGATGGGCCTGAAGTGGTATTGTAGTGCCTCGGAAATGTACACGAATTCGCGAGTTGACTCATTTAACGCTATGCAAAGAAAACGCATCGCATCCTTCATGTTCAGAATTGATACGTGTAAAAATAAGATTGTCAGAAGCCTTATGGACCGGCAGCTGCTGTCTGCAACATATGAACGATGGGTAGCAATTGCAACTTAAAATGTACCTTTCTATATAATATTGTATATATTCTCTGTTTGTGATTGTGTGTGATATGGATCTCAGTGTCTGCAATAAAAAGTTATTATTATTATTATTAATCGAACGTGAAACTCCCATACGACCCGTCCATTTTCTAAGACGACCAAATATAAAACCCATCCGCGATTATTATTATTCATCCCGAAACACTCCAAAAAAGGGGAAATTGACCCCTAAAAGATAACATTGAAAGAAGCGGCCCGCATTTATGCAAAAACTGCGCTTTATCATACAGAATGTAGAATATTAGAGGCATCGGCATAACATCGAGAATGTCCTGCGTAAATATTTATTAGGGTCCTCCTACATGAGTGGACGGGGCCATGATAGGGTGGCCATAAATATCGTGATATTATTTTGTGAGACAGGGAATAATGTTTGTCACACCATATATTATATAATATGTGAGTATGTCGATGCATATAATTTTACCATAGCTCGGTACACGATAGCATCGTGTACTTGTATTAATAACTTCATGTAATTCAATGAGATTTCATGACACAATTTTTTATATATCTACCTACTACAGAGTATATAACTTCTTTATTATCAAAGCAGTCAGTCTCATATCTATTTTTGGCCTAGCAAACATTTTTTGGAAGTCCAAGTCGTAAGAAGAAGTACATAACTGAATTCTTGCAAATTTTGGTTATAACTTTACTAAAGATAAAGTAATATGTGGTGTTTTAATAAAGTATTTATCTATCTATCTAATATGAAAGACGAAAACGCAGAGCAACACTTGTATAGTCAGATATCACGACAAAACGTGCAAAAATGTATATAAAAATAATAAGTTCAGCGAAATGATTTTGAAAATGTCGATGCCGGGCGTTTATTAAAGCTTGTATTCAATTTATATTTTAGGCGTTTTTGATGGTTCAATATGCTATTAACGATCGAGTTTTTAGGTCAACGTTGCTGTGAGGAAGCATTATTTTTTGGGTTAATAGAAAATAATTGTAATACACAATGTAAAAAATGTATAGACTTATTATTTTACGGCAACTGTTTAACAGTTTCAGTTCCTTTGTAATAACTTTCCATTATATATTAAGTATTTTTTTTTCGATTTTGGTGAGACTATCCCTTTTGAGCAGTCACTGTCACTTATAGACACTTGTAACCCCAACCCTACATTTTCTTGTACAATTGATAGGCTCACGCTTAATTACAGCACGCCAAATGTTAAACAACTTCTCGACTTGAAGAGCGACAAATCATAGTTCAAAAGGATAAAATAAATAAATAAATAATCGTTTATTATGCCAATATACAATGTATGTACGTAGTTTTGAACTTAGTTTAAACTTACTTTAGGTAAAAGAAAATTAATAGAAAAAATTCAAATCAATCTGAGAACCATTGTCAACCTACATTTATACACAAGAGACGCGTAAAACTGAATGGTCGAAATTGGCAAAGCCTACAGCTTGTAGTTTTCGAATCGCATACTGTCCCTGCCTTCCAACAAATTGACTGAGTCCCGAACTGAACTCAGTACTACTATGTTTACTTCAAAACTCAAGCATAAAGCACTTGTAGCTTGGATATTTGAGCTTTTTATTCGTGATCTCTTGTTATCATCTTCTATCTATACATATATCGGTTTCTTCTAGGCAAGCGCGCTAGATCGTAGATTATAACGTTGCTTAACATCAGGCGAATTGTAGTCAGGCGTGAGCTTATCTAGGTTAAATAATAATAATAATAATATAATAAAACTGAAGAGGGTCAAAAATATGTTCATAGAGGATATAAGTAAATGTTTGTGTATACTTTAAATCGATAGTAAAACACGTTTAGCAGTTTGTATCATTATTGTCAGTTTACCTGTGTCTGTGTTTGTCAGTTTATTTAAACGCTCGTCACGCAATAACGGCTGAACGGATCCTCATGGTGTTTGATGTGTAGGTATTATGAGGTCTTAGGAGTGTAATTTTATCCTGAAATGATGCGTGTGAAGCCGCGGGCGTCCACTAGTTATAAATATTATAAAATAAATAATATTATAGCTGAGCAATAGTCCCCGGGGCCAGCAGTACCTTTTTTACACTTGATAAACTTGGCTCACGCTTGACTACAACACGTCTGATATAAAACAACGCATTAGTCTACAATCTAGTGCATACGCTTAACAGCGTAAATTTCCAAAAATTGGTGACCCGAAGGTGGAAATAAGCATAAACATTTTTGAGAGCTACTGTACTGTATTATAGCTACAACACTGCAATAATTAAGCTGCATCAGACACTACTAAGGCGGTTTTAAAACTGGGGCACACGAAGTCATCAAAATAATTTTACGCTGTCATTACCACAGTATGAAACCTTACCTCATAATTACACAAAATAAAATACACATTTTTCCAAGAAACAAAAAAACCACTCGTGGTACAAAAATACGTTCGTACAAAACACCCGTGTTTTTACGAATGTCAGAGGTTCAGGACATTTTTATGGACCGTAGCACGTGACAAGAGGTATATAATTTATGACTCGAAAGCTTCAGAACTGCTGAAAATAGGACACGAAAGTAGAAAAGTAAGTTTATAAATGATTCCTGTTTTATGTTTTCGGACTTTTAAAAGTGGAGGAAGAATGATAAATTTTTATTTTTGGTTTTGTGCATAAACGTAGGTAGGTAACTAAACTGTGGACCAATAATTGACTAATCTGATTTAATTTTAGGACAAGTATTTTTTTTTTACTCTTTGACATGTAATATTTTTCTTTTAATTTTACCCACCAGAACCAATCAGGCTAAGTTCGTTTAAAATTGAAGTTAAGTATACCTGATGTTGAGGTTTCCATCAAAAACATTGAGTATTTTTCTAAAATTAACATATTTTGAAGCTGACACAGACCGCAATGGAAAATTTCCACACAAAAATCATATGTAACTCTCAGCTCACAGTTACAGCCAAATATCCTACATCACGGCATAAATATTAATGTTGCGTTCGCAATGAGTCGCCATTATCATATTATATGCGTACCTTGTCGTCAGCCGTCCCACGTATTGCAAAGGATTTTCGTATGAATGTTGGGAATAGTTAGGTCATGGCAGAAACCTTTATAGATCATAAATAAATATTCCAGGACATTGCACATAGCGCCATCTAGCCCCATATTAAGCAAACGCATGTGTCGCGGGTACTAGATAACGGATATAATACTTATATACATACATACTTATTACTTATATACATACAAACGACCAAACTCAACACAAGTAATTATAAATTATAAAATTCATAAATACTTGTGTCACGCTGGAATCGAACCCGCAACCTCTAGATTAGAAAGCAGAGCTACTACCAACTAAGCTAACAGGCCAGTCATAGATAGAACGTATAGTATACATTTCAATAATAGAAAGAATTATTAGTGTACTCATTGTCTTTCTTTTGTTTTCAGGCTTAAAATCTGACGACTGCTTGTGAAAACACGGAGTTTGCCAAAAGGATAATCAGTAAGTGACGCGTAATCAAGTTAATCAATTTGTGGATTACAATATTTATTTAATGTTAAATACTACTTTCATAACACTAATAAAAGCATTTCTCTTATTATTTATTATTGTCATTGTATAGTAGTTTAATGACCTTACCTAACAAATATAGACACTGAATAGTAGTTTATGCAACTGTCATATAATGAAGGGTATTAAAACACGAGTGTGAGTTTATGAAACGAGCGCAGCGAGTTTCATAATAGTAACGAGTGTTTTAATACCCGTGTCATATGCAGTTGCATACACTTCTTTATCTTCACTAATGTTGTAACATTTTAACTTTTAATTTATTAAATTAAATTCACGCGTACGTGTATTGTCACAGTGATTTTGCCGCCATTAAAATCTAACCAATGAGAGCGCAGCTGCGCGCAAATCAGGTTGGTCGCGTTTTATCGATGTTATAATGAGCTATTACGATATCGATGTGGATATTATACCATCATGTGAAATTGCTTAAATTGAGTGTTTTGTTGTCTGCGCTATAACAGTAGTAATTATAAGTCAAGTATTGGAAACATATTAAGTAGAATGTTACAACATTAGTGTAGATAAAGATAATAATCTGCTCCTTCTTTGACATCCAAGTGTTATAATGACACTTTTACAAGCAGAAGATTTAGTTTTTTTCATATCGTTCATTATCTTTCGTGCCACTTTTAAAAATAGCATGTGCATTATATTCAATTCTACTCAAAAAGCAGCATATATTATTCCAAAGTACGTGATTTTAGTCGAAGCAACTATCCAAGTAAATAGTTACTCGTATTTCCACTTGTGAAACAACACTACATCAAGCATGTTGTACATTAATTGCAATACTGGTATCTAGCTCCCGGCTGTATGCACTGCTGAATGGATGCGGATCCAACAAACTATGGGCATGATTTCTGTTGAAATTGTAACTAACAGAACTCGTAATAAACAAAATAAATTAGTTCGGGACAATGCACTCAGCATCCTGTAGCACCACACTAAGAAAACGCTAGTGTCATAAGTGCTGATAACAGTTAAATGTTTATATAATTTACTTTTCTACACAAACATGAAATACATAGGCACGACCAGACTCAACAAATAATCGTTTGCGTTGTGCGGGAATCGAACCCGCGACCTTGGCACTGAAAAAAACATACTACCAACTGAGCTAACAGGCCAGTCAGTAAAGTTATCTAAATTAATTCAGTAGGAAAAGTTGCCTAAGACTAAGTAAGTAAGTACATAGGTAAGTTAAGTAGTGAATTGTAATACAAGAGATTGCCAAATATCTTAGAAAATGTTCTATTATTTGTTAGAAAAGTTTAATATTCATCATGCCGTAGTGTCAACTGATCTGTTGAAAAGAGCTGAAGTACTTAATGTACTATAAGACAAACTGGTCTTATACCGAAAGAAACCTTAACTCAAATAATATCCCGTGATGTGAGGTTAACTTCCAACTTCCAAGCCCCAGACCGTATTACCAAAATCCCCGGAATAAAATCATAAATTCACTCCGTGTCGCGTTGAATTATGCTTAATCTGATGTAATTTATTCGACTCACACGTATTATACATTACGTTTATCTCGCGATATTAAAAAGGACGGAATAATTGTTTTCAGTTTTAAAATTTCGCGTATCATTATGGTAATATTTGCTGGATTTAATTTTATTTTAATGTTGGATTCGTTATGTTTTCTGACATCAGGATCGCGAAACCAACTATGATTCTCGAGTCACCTGATTAACAGAAAACCTCCCTAACATAATTACGAATAATAACTTTATAGACTGTGAAAAGTCAATACAAAAACACTTATATACACTATGAACTTTTTCTGTTGTTAGTGTTAAATAATGTTAGACAATTCCGGAAATACCGCATACAGGTAGAAAATATAATATACTATTTTAAAAAAAACTCGGTTAAAAGTAATACAAAAAATATACCCCTGAAATCGACCAGTCTAAGAAAATAAGTCCACAAATCTGCCAGTTTCGTTTACCACTCGCAGAGTTCCTGAATCGACAACATACAATGTCGACAAGTGGCATCGAACGATCGTGTACTAGAATAAACAAGATAACTTTACACGGAACTGGTGGCAGCATACATGCTGCAATTTCAGAGATCTTGTACGTCGATCTCTTAACTTAGAGATACAATTTTTGGTTACAATTTTCACCACTTGCAAAGTTACTTAGACTCTGCTGTCCAACCTAGACTAGAGCTTATATATCAAGCCTACATCCCCAGAGAAAGGCTTTTTCTGAGAAGCTTTGGCAATTTCAGCAGAGTTAAGTCGAATAAAAGATACTTATATACATATGTTATATAGGAATCCCAATTAAAATATCCCACAGATTGGTTTTGTAACCTTGTGATCATCAAGGCGATACTAAGTATTAAATACAAGATATCGATAGATATAATTTGTATCCAAGGTTATATACAACAAGGTACAAGGTTATATGGTAAATAACAGTACGCTTTTATCGGCCGGTTAATTTGTGTACTCGTACATCAATCACAACAATTTTTATTAAATGATATTGAAAATAAGCGGAAAAAGCAGTTATACATAATGTCTGAAAAAGATTGGATAACTAACGATTTGTATGGCAGCAGTTTTTTTTTACTAAACACATGTCCTTGAGAGCTAAAACAGATCATACTCAAATATAGATCAATGTTAACAATATGAACATATCAATTGAGACCTTCCATTATTCAAAATCGGTTAACTAGACGCTTTGTGTTCAAAACGCCTACGATATAATCTAAACACGATTATCTGTTACCACCGAAACAGGTTTACACTAATAATACCTTCAGTATAAACAAAATTGTACTCAATCCTGACTGATTAACTCGACTTTGACTTGCTTTAATCTACTCAAAAGAGCGGTGTTCTTACCACATTGGAAAATCGTTACAGCCCATAATCATGTTATGTTTGAATCGTAGACTAAATAAACAGATACTCCTGTGTATTTTCTTAATAAACACATTAGACCGCATACAGCAATGCTTAGCCACAGGCGGGCTGTAAGCAAACGCAAACTTGTCCTGCTTGAAAAAAGACACATACAGATTTTTTGAAAATATAAACTAATTTCATGACATATTTTTCGTCTTGGATTAACACGCATAACACACTATTTAATCTGGATGACAAATACAGTGTGTAGATGCTAGTGAAAATTGAAGATGAAGTTCTAAATATATTTTTCTTTTTATTTTGTACATTTTTATGCTATGCCTAATAGTGAAAAAACGACGGCGTCGCCGCGCAAAGGAACTGTAGCCTCTAATGTTTTAAGTTTTGAGGAGTCTGCCATTTAATTGACACTGTTTCCAACATCTTCCAGCGTACAAGCTGTACGGTATGTTACACGTGCTCCAATATTGTATTTTAAATATCGGAGACGTGCTGACTTAAACCCGAAATCCATGCCAAGAATATGAAGGTTTTTGGTGCGGAAAGTTACGTTACAATATAAATGGAAACGTACTTATATGTAAAAGTGTTTTTTTATTTATTATAGATAGATAGATATGTCTTTAATGCATACCAAATAGAATACAAAATGAAAGAAACTTAAAAAATAATTTCATGTGCATTGGGCGGTCTTATTATTAGTTTGTTTCTGTGTTGGTTCATCTTCTACGACGCAATGTGAGCGGCGGATAGTTATGGTTTTTAATGTGTTGGTAGTATAGAATCCCGAGAGTAACAAAGGTTACTCTTTATTATAAAACAACGCGAGAGAGACCGCGGACGTCCACTAGTAAAATATGCGAATACAGTAGTGTACGAATATGATAATTTGTGAGAGTATCTACGGATTTAAGTTATAAATACTAAGTACTTATATGAAATACAAAATAAGGTATCTTGTACATCCAGGTTTATTTTTACCTAATTTCAGAAAGTTTTATAGGTATCAACCCCTCAAAATGTTAACAGCTATAATTAGTTAGTGGCTAAGTGCTAAACTCGCACTAAGGTTGTTTGTTTTTGAAATCCTGCCAGTCTTGATTATTATCGCTCATTTCCAACTAAAATTACAATAAATTTAGCTATAATTAATCACTTCAGAATTTGTCTGGTTCCACGAAATAATTTGGTAAACAAATGGTATCATTTTAAAAATAGACTCAATTCACTTTATTTTTTTTACAATTTTATATCTATGTATATATTTAATTTTAATATATTATAAAAAAATGCTTTGAGAAGACTTAATAACCTGTTTTTTTAAAGTCGGTTAAAAAATATCATTGAATGAGTAAGCGTTGGTTATCACACGGTTTATATATTTAATTTTAATATATTATAAAAAAATGCTTTGAGAAGACTTAATAACCTGTTTTTTTAAAGTCGGTTAAAAAATATCATTGAATGAGTAAGCGTTGGTTATCACACGGTTTGTAATAATTTTAATATATTATAAAAAAATGCTTTGAGAAGACTTAATAACCTGTTTTTTTAAAGTCGGTTAAAAAATATCACTGAATGAGTAAGCGTTGGTTATCACACGGTTTGTAATTACTTGTCACACCATTTAAAAATAAAATAATAATAAATAATAATAATAAATAATAATTTAAAATTTTACAGAAATTTATTTAGTTGTGAAATTGTATTTTAAAGCTACAAATATTGGTTTAGTAGCGTACATTTATAAGCGAGTATGGCTTAGCGGTTGTAGTGTGTGCTTTTCATTCAGACGTACCTTGGTTTGAATCCGGCCCTACACCAATGATTTGTATTTTCAATTTATGTGTGGATTTGCACTCGCTTAACGGTGAAGGAAAACATCGTGAGGAAACCGACATATTTGAGGACCACAATATCCGAGGACATGTGTCTTCCGTGGAAGGACCCCTGGGCGCCCACCACGATGTATCTGCCCAAGAAAACTCCCCTAGCGGATTAATTCTGCGGGGGAGTCACGACCCTCACTCATGAGGAATACGACTCAAGAGAGAGCGTACATTTAGGTCAGAAAACATTCATCAGTCAACATTCTAATAGAATACCTAAAACTGAACCCAAATTACAGGCAAGAGGCCAATTTCGTAACTTTTTACCTAATTGCCTAAACGGTCAACAGTTTTTTACGCCCTAGAGCTTAGGCCATAACTCGCTGTAATAACACTTTGGATATTAGACATTTGTTTTTAGGTCACATCTGTTGAATTAATTAAAAGCTGTTATAATATTTGGCAGTTAAGAATTTTGGTGTAACTTACAATTATTAAGATTCTACAAAATAAAAAGTATCATTAGATATGATTTTTGTTTTGTCAAGATGCAATATTGAGTTGTTTTTATTTAATTTTGTCGTATAATTTTGTCATATGCTCCCATATGGTTCAAAAAGCGGCAAAACAGCTTTAAAAAAATTAATTTATTATTTACCTATTTGTCAGTTTACCAAAAACATCTAACAAACAACAATGATAAGAATCAAGGATTTTCCTTCTAAAATATATATTAATTAAATAATTTTAAATTTATTTCATAAAAAATCCTCATACTTATGTACATACCAAAGCAAAATACTTACATTTCCACGTACGCAGTTTAATAAAACGTGTAAAGCTGGTAGGCTGATGTAGGCAGGTCTTGGTAATTACAAATTAGAGTACGGAGTGCTTGCCTGTGTGCTGTCAAAAGTGCAGCCCACTGTGACTGAGGATGGAGTTATGATGTAATGCACCAAAGGTATTTTTTTTTATTATTTCATGAATGAGTTTAAAATCAGCTTCCTGAAAATGTGTGTGAGTATGCAAGCCTACTTTAGTCCAAAAGGATATCTGTTTTTGAAGTCTAGAAATCATTATCCAGGTAAAAAGCTCAAGTTTTTATTCGTCAATAAAATAGTAAGTAAACAAATCACTTATGTGAAAAATGAAACCTTCCGATATCGTTTGAAAAAAAACACTGTTATAAAAACGAAACATTGGAAGTTTAATCAATATACAGTAAAAACTTCCAAATCCTAAATATACACATAAAGTACATAATTAAGGCGAGTCACCAGTGAAAAAGCGGAAAAAACGTTTTACTATATCAATTTTTTTAGGTATTTACTCCTTAATATCGGTCTTGCAAAAAATATACAATATACTTAAGGATATTGTCTGAGGAATGTGCTAATTTGTTACACGATAGGGTAT
Organism: Macaria liturata; assembly: GCA_964023185.1. Lineage (NCBI taxonomy): Eukaryota > Metazoa > Arthropoda > Insecta > Lepidoptera > Geometridae > Macaria > Macaria liturata. The sequence continues at coordinate 9,226,554 of OZ026822.1, forward strand.
ACTTTACTCGATCATAAAAAAATCCAAAGACAGCTTAATGTAAAAGTCTAAATCGAATATCTTATTGATAAAATTTCTGACTTTACACATCATTTTTATATAGAAATGTTTCTCTTTAAATACTACAGAGAACCTGCTAAAATTTGGGTTTTAACTAAAGTCCTATAATTTTGAGTTAATTATTAATCCCAAAACTTGAATATTTCCCAGCAGTTTGACAAGACGCCGCGCCGCCCGCTACCCCGTCAGTCGCAATCGGGCGCTTGCCAACGTTAGACCTGTGCCAAATTTTCTCCGCCCGTTCTTACATTCTTGCCACAGTGTAATAATTGAAAATGGCTAATAAAAAAAATAAAGTTAGTTAAATCAGTGTTAATATCTAAAAGCAGGACAGGGAAAGAGAACTATAAGAAACGGTATGTAAATTACTCCCTTTTATAGTAAAATTATGAAGTTTACTCTTTTTTTTAAAGTAAAATTACTAAGCACGCAACAATATTTCTAAAAGTGGCCCAATTTTTTTATTCTTTATGTTTCTCCTCAGGTTTATGAGAATTTTCTATAATTTTAGTTGATTTCGTAAATTTTCGTCATTACTTGCCACAGACTAAATTATATCAGTATGACCAAAAGTATGTACCTATGTACGAGTACTCTATAATTAATTAATTTAGGTCGAAAAAGCAGTCTCGAGTATCTAATACTACCAGTCCATTAGTAGAATTGCAACCTGTGAATTTCAATACTTCAACGACAGATGGGTAAGTGGATCATGTACTAAACAATAATACCATAAAATAGGCCGATCTATCTATTTTTTATATTATTTACTATTGACTATAAACTCTACAGCTGATAAAGAATGACTTGCAGAATGTGATGATAAATTATCTCAAAATAATATCAATAATGAGTGAGTATAATATTATAACATCTTTAGTTTGTCACATAATACACAAAACAGAACCAAGCTGAATTTATACAATCATAAACGTAATAATTATGGTAATTTATATTTGTTGTTATTTGTTGTTACGACTGTATGTGTTCGAAATAAATAAAATAATTGCGGCAACAGAAATACATCTTCTAAAAAAAACTGTCTAACTATCATGGTTTATAAGATACAGCCTGGTGACATACGGACGGACAGACATACAGACAGACAGCGAAGTCTTAGTAATAGTGTCCCGTTTTTTACCCTTTGGGTACGGAACCCTAAAAACAGATCCAAGCAGAATATCCAAACAGAATGTATACGATAATAAACGTAATAAATGTGGTGATATTTTATTTTGCATGTTATCTAAGCAGCGAATATACAAAGTCACGGCAATTTTATTAATATAACCTATGTATTTTTTTTAAACAACAAACACGACTTTGTTTTATATTTATAGATATAAAGTAATAAATTATTACTTAGCTTATTTAAAACTGACAAAAATAACATTTTACATTATTAGAAGTTGATCATAGTATAACAGCTGAAATATTTATTCTGTGGCGTAGTGCTAACGTTACGAGAAATGGACAGCGCGCGGAGTGAGACGCGCGGGCGGCCCCCCACACCTCACCTCCTAAAATCGTAGTTCGCGCGAAAATGCCTCGCCTTAAGGTATAGTTGACATCGTAGAGACCTCGTAGACTCATCTCGTAGCTAGTCTACGGATGTGGGCCTACGAGACCTCTACAAGCTAAAATTGCTACGATAAAATAATTGGATAGCACAGTTCTGTATAAATGCGTCTAACTTCACACGTTCGTCTCGCCAGGTCCGACCTAATTAAAATATTTCGCCCGCCGTACAAGAAACGAAGTGGCCTTTTGATTATTACGCCGATTTTGGGCGAAATAATTACCGAAATTATTTTGGCTAAAATTATTCTTGCTGGAATTATTTTTGCTAGAATTCGGCTCGCAACGTGGCGGAAGAAAATAATTAAGAGCCAGGGATGAGAGATTTATGGCTTTTTTCGGTGAACTTTTGTACGCAAAGCGAAATGCCAGAAACGAATGGTCGAATTGCTTTGTAAGTCTTCACATTTGTTCGAATTAAAAGTGTGGAAGAATGAGTTGAATATTCCGTTTAGCTCATTATACTGTATTTTTACTTTATTTTTATTGATGTATGCTAAGTATTTATATTTTCAAATGAAACAAATAGAAAATGTTCTCTCAAAACAGCACTTAGTAGAATGAAATTTGATCTCTAAGATCGGAAGTCAGCAGATCATAGAATCAATTAAATAAATACAATACTAATGTTGTAGTTGTTAGAGTCGATCTAAGTTAATTCTTCTTTTATCTGTGAGTATCGTTACATCAACATATTGTAAATAACCATCAATAGACGTATTTTAATATAATGAAGAATTATTAATTAAGTCAGGAGCCGTTAAGAACAAGTTCGATCCTTGCTTCTACCAAAGAAATTCATGAAGCTTCATCCTTATCAATCCATTTATTTAACACAATATGTAATTAGTTTTGTTCATCATATAAGTAAGTGGATACGTGTAAACACGTATCACGTACAATTTCCATAACACGTACCCTATGTAACCTAACTAACAAATTATACCATCCAAACATGAACATACAGATTTGCAATAAAGCAACCTAATCATTTTCCTAAGCCGATTACTCCGCATTTCATATCAAACAATAATGAATATCATGAATATTAATACACGCATTAAGTTCGTCAACTTGCTTCCTAAGTGCCTTTATTAGTTGCATTAAAACACATAGGGAAATAATAAATTAAAAACTAAACCTTATAATAAACTTAAAAATGATAAATTAACAACTATATAATCTAAAATATATACAACCTTACAAATAATATAAATCTACGGCATTATGATAAATTTTCTTAATGTCAAGTTAAATAATAAATAAATTATTTTTTTATTATTATTATTTTTATTAAATAACCCGCCCCTAAGTATTTGATATGGGAAATGACTTGACCTAGTTGGAAAGCGGTTATATGTCATTCAAACCACTTAATAGGCGAATCTCTCTTGAGTCGTATTCCTCATGACTGAGGGTCGTGACTCCCCCGCAGAATTAATTCGTTAGGGGAGTTCTCTTGGGCAGGAACATCGTGGTGGGCACCGGTGTGAACTTGGCAGCCAAAGTTAGCAGCCTATAACCCGACTAAATGAAGTAGGTATTTTTTGTGAAGTTAGCGGCCAATCCTTAAACCTACAAAAACAGATATATAAACTCAAAGATAACATAAGTAAAATACATAAAACATATAACTTAGAAGGTTCCTATACTTAAAAACAATAATCTCCGAAAATAAATATTTTTTTCGATTCTGTTACCTACAACAGCTGCTACTGTCTAAAGATTTGGGGAAAAGGAGGAATATACAAACTATTAAACTATATAAAAAAGTTTCGGCAGGGTGACTTTTCTTGAAGAAAACTGGGCGATGAAAATTTTGTCATTTCAATATTTTTCTATTTAACATCGGCTGCTATTGTGTACAGCTTCGGGAAATGGGAAGAGGGAGAATTTGAGTATGTCAAATAGAAGGAATATGTACAACCTATTTGTGCATTAAAAAAAAATTGCGGCAGGGTGACTTTTCTTGAAGAAAACTCGAGGATGAAAATTTTGTAATTTCAATATTTTTCTATATATCATCGGCTGCTATTGTGTACAGCTTCGGGAAATGGGTAGAGAGTGAGTTTGAGTATGTCAAATAGAAGGCATATGTACAGGCTAATTGTGCATTAAAAAAAACTTGCGGCAGGGTGACTTCTCTTGAAGAAAACTCGGCGATGAAAATTTTGTAATTTCAATATTTTTCTATTTATGATTGGCTGCTATTGTGTACAGCTTAGGGAAATGGGTAGAGAGTGAGTTTGAGTATGTCAAATAGAAGGCATATGTACAGGCTAATTGTGCATTAAAAAAAACTTGCGGCAGGGTGACTTCTCTTGAAGAAAACTCGGCGATGAAAATTTTGTAATTTCAATATTTTTCTATTTATGATTGGCTGCTATTGTGTACAGCTTAGGGAAATGGTAAGAGAGTGAGTTTGAGTATGTCAAATAGAAGGCATATGTACAACCTATTTGTGCATTAAAAAAAACTTGCGGCAGGGTGACTTTTCTTGAAGAAAACTCGGCGATGAAAATTTTGTAATATCAATATTTTTCTATATATCATCGGCTGCTATTGTGTACAGCTTCGGGAAATGGGTAGAGAGTGAGTTTGAGTATGTCAAATAGAAGGCATATGTACAGGCTAATAGTGCATTAAAAAAACTTGCGGCAGGGTGACTTCTCTTGAAGAAAACTCAGCGATGAAAATTTTGTAATTTCAATATTTTTCTATTTATGATTGGCTGCTATTGTGTACAGCTTAGGGAAATGGGTAGAGAGTGAGTTTGAGTATGTCAAATAGAAGGCATATGTACAGGCTAATTGTGCATTAAAAAAAACTTGCGGCAGGGTGACTTCTCTTGAAGAAAACACGGCGATGAAAATTTTGTAATTTCAATATTTTTCTATTTATGATTGGCTGCTATTGTGTACGGCTTAGGGAAATGGTAAAAGAGTGAGTTTGAGTATGTCAAATAGAAGGCATATGTACAACCTATTTGTGCATTAAAAAAAACTTGCGGCAGGGTGACTTTTCTTGAAGAAAACTCGGCGATGAAAATTTTGTAATATCAATATTTTTCTATTTATGATTGGCTGCTATTGTGTACGGCTTAGGGAAATGGGTAGAGAGTGAGTTTGAGTATGTCAAATAGAAGGCATATGTACAGGCTAATTGTGCATTAAAAAAAACTTGCGGCAGGGTGACTTTTCTTGAAGAAAACTCGGCGATGAAAATTTTGTAATTTCAATATTTTTCTATATATCATCGGCTGCTATTGTGTACAGCTTAGGGAAATGGGTAGAGAGTGAGTTTGAGTATGTCAAATAGAAGGCATATGTACAACCTATTTGTGCATTAAAAAAAACTTGCGGCAGGGTGACTTTTCTTGAAGAAAACTCGGCGATGAAAATTTTGTAATTTCAATATTTTTCTATATATCATCGGCTGCTATTGTGTACAGCTTCGGGAAATGGGTAGAGAGTGAGTTTGAGTATGTCAAATACAAGGCATATGTACAGGCTAATTGTGCATTAAAAAAAACTTGCGGCAGGGTGACTTTTCTTGAAGAAAACTCGGGGATGAAAATTTTGTAATATCAATATTTTTCTATATATCATCGGCTGCTATTGTGTACAGCTTCGGGAAATGGGTAGAGAGTGAGTTTGAGTATGTCAAATAGAAGGCATATGTACAGGCTAATAGTGCATTAAAAAAACTTGCGGCAGGGTGACTTCTCTTGAAGAAAACTCAGCGATGAAAATTTTGTAATTTCAATATTTTTCTATTTATGATTGGCTGCTATTGTGTACAGCTTAGGGAAATGGTAAGAGAGTGAGTTTGAGTATGTCAAATAGAAGGCATATGTACAGGCTAATTGTGCATTAAAAAAAACTTGCGGCAGGGTGACTTCTCTTGAAGAAAACTCGGCGATGAAAATTTTGTAATTTCAATATTTTTCTATTTATGATTGGCTGCTATTGTGTACAGCTTAGGGAAATGGTAAGAGAGTGAGTTTGAGTATGTCAAATAGAAGGCATATGTACAACCTATTTGTGCATTAAAAAAAACTTGCGGCAGGGTGACTTTTCTTGAAGAAAACTCGGCGATGAAAATTTTGTAATATCAATATTTTTCTATATATCATCGGCTGCTATTGTGTACAGCTTCGGGAAATGGGTAGAGAGTGAGTTTGAGTATGTCAAATAGAAGGCATATGTACAGGCTAATAGTGCATTAAAAAAACTTGCGGCAGGGTGACTTCTCTTGAAGAAAACTCAGCGATGAAAATTTTGTAATTTCAATATTTTTCTATTTATGATTGGCTGCTATTGTGTACAGCTTAGGGAAATGGGTAGAGAGTGAGTTTGAGTATGTCAAATAGAAGGCATATGTACAGGCTAATTGTGCATTAAAAAAAACTTGCGGCAGGGTGACTTCTCTTGAAGAAAACACGGCGATGAAAATTTTGTAATATCAATATTTTTCTATTTATGATTGGCTGCTATTGTGTACGGCTTAGGGAAATGGGTAGAGAGTGAGTTTGAGTATGTCAAATAGAAGGCATATGTACAACCTATTTGTGCATTAAAAAAAACTTGCGGCAGGGTGACTTTTCTTGAAGAAAACTCGGCGATGAAAATTTTGTAATATCAATATTTTTCTATTTATGATTGGCTGCTATTGTGTACGGCTTAGGGAAATGGGTAGAGAGTGAGTTTGAGTATGTCAAATAGAAGGCATATGTACAGGCTAATTGTGCATTAAAAAAAACTTGCGGCAGGGTGACTTTTCTTAAAGAAAACTCGGCGATGAAAATTTTGTAATTTCAATATTTTTCTATATATCATCGGCTGCTATTGTGTACAGCTTCGGGAAATGGGTAGAGAGTGAGTTTGAGTATGTCAAATACAAGGCATATGTACAGGCTAATTGTGCATTAAAAAAAACTTGCGGCAGGGTGACTTTTCTTGAAGAAAACTCGGGGATGAAAATTTTGTAATTCCAATATTTTTCTATATATCATCGGCTGCTATTGTGTACAGCTTCGGGAAATGGGTAGAGAGTGAGTTTGAGTATGTCAAATAGAAGGCATATGTACAACCTATTTGTGCATTAAAAAAAACTTGCGGCAGGGTGACTTTTCTTGAAGAAAACTCGGGGATGAAAATTTTGTAATTTCAATATTTTTCTATTTAACATCGGCTGCTATTGTGTACAGCTTCGGGAAATGGGTAGAAAGTGAGTTTGAGTATGTCAAATAGAAGGCATATGTGCAACCTATTTGTGCATTAAAAAAAACTTGCGGCAGGGTGACTTTTCTTGAAGAAAACTCGAGGATGAAAATTTTGTAATTTCAATATTTTTCTATATATCATCGGCTGCTATTGTGTACAGCTTCGGGAAATGGGTAGAGAGTGAGTTTGAGTATGTCAAATAGAAGGCATATGTGCAACCTATTTGTGCATTAAAAAAACTTGCGGCAGGGTGACTTTTCTTGAAGAAAACTCGAGGATGAAAATTTTGTAATTTCAAAATTTTTCTATATATCATCGGCTGCTATTGTGTACAGCTTCGGGAAATGGGTAGAAAGTGAGTTTGAGTATGTCAAATAGAAGGCATATGTACAACCTATTTGTGCATTAAAAAAAACTTGCGGCAGGGTGACTTTTCTTGAAGAAAACTGGGCGATGAAAATTTTGTAATTTCAATATTTTTCTATTTATGATTGGCTGCTATTGTGTACGGCTTAGGGAAATGGGTAGAGAGTGAGTTTGAGTATGTCAAATAGAAGGCATATGTACAACCTATTTGTGCAATAAAAAAAACTTGCGGCAGGGTGACTTTTCTTGAAGAAAACTCGGCGATGAAAATTTTGTAATTTCAATATTTTTCTATTTATGATTGGCTGCTATTGTGTACAGCTTAGGGAAATGGGTAGAGAGTGAGTTTGAGTAAGTCAAATAGAAGGCATATGTACAACCTATTTGTGCATTAAAAAAAACTTGCGGCAGGGTGACTTTTCTTGAAGAAAACTCGGCGATGAAAATTTTGTAATTTCAATATTTTTCTATATATCATCGGCTGCTATTGTGTACAGCTTCGGGAAATGGGTAGAGAGTGAGTTTGAGTATGTCAAATAGAAGGCATATGTACAGGCTAATTGTGCATTAAAAAAAACTTGCGGCAGGGTGACTTTTCTTGAAGAAAACTCGGGGATGAAAATTTTGTAATTTCAATATTTTTCTATTTAACATCGGCTGCTATTGTGTACAGCTTCGGGAAATGGGTAGAAAGTGAGTTTGAGTATGTTAAATAGAAGGCATATATGCAACCTATTTGTGCATTAAAAAAAACTTGCGGCAGGGTGACTTTTCTTGAAGAAAACTCGAGGATAAAAATTTTGTAATTTCAATATTTTTCTATATATCATCGGCTGCTATTGTGTACAGCTTCGGGAAATGGGTAGAGAGTGAGTTTGAGTATGTCAAATAGAAGGCATATGTGCAACCTATTTGTGCATTAAAAGAAACTTGCGGCAGGGTGACTTTTCTTGAAGAAAACTCGAGGATGAAAATTTTGTAATTTCAATATTTTTCTATATATCATCGGCTGCTATTGTGTACAGCTTCGGGAAATGGGTAGAGAGTAAGTTTGAGTATGTCAAATAGAAGGCATATGTACAGGCTAATTGTGCATTAAAAAAAACTTGCAGCAGGATGACTTTTCTTGAAGAAAACTCGGGGATAAAAATTTTGTAATTTCAATATTTTTCTATTTAACATCGGCTGCTATTGTGTACAGCTTCGGGAAATGGGTAGAAAGTGAGTTTGAGTATGTCAAATAGAAGGCATATGTGCAACCTATTTGTGCATTAAAAAAAACTTGCGGCAGGGTGACTTTTCTTGAAGAAAACTCAGCGATGAAAATTTTGTAATTTAAATATTTTTTTATTTATGATTGGCTGCTATTGTGTACAGCTTAGGGAAATGGGTAGAGAGTGAGTTTGAGTATGTCAAATAGAAGGCATATGTGCAACCTATTTGTGCATTAAAAAAAACTTGCGGCAGGGTGACTTTTCTTGAAGAAAACTCAGCGATGAAAATTTTGTAATTTCAATATTTTTCTATATATCATCGGCTGCTATTGTGTACAGCTTCGGGAAATGGGTAGAGAGTGAGTTTGAGTATGTCAAATAGAAGGCATATGTACAGGCTAATTGTGCATTAAAAAAAACTTGCGGCAGGGTGACTTTTTTTGAAGAAAACTCGGGGATGAAAATTTTGTAATTTCAATATTTTTCTATTTAACATCGGCTGCTATTGTGTACAGCTTCGGGAAATGGGTAGAAAGTGAGTTTGAGTATGTCAAATAGAAGGCATATGTGCAACCTATTTGTGCATTAAAAAAAACTTGCGGCAGGGTGACTTTTCTTAAAGAAAACTGGGCGATGAAAATTTTGTAATTTCAATATTTTCTATTTATGATTGGCTGCTATTGTGTACAGCTTATGGAAATGGGTAGAGAGTGAGTTTGAGTAAGTCAAATAGAAGGCATATGTACAACCTATTTGTGCATTAAAAAAAACTTGCGGCAGGGTGACTTCTCTTGAAGAAAACTCAGCGATGAAAATTTTGTAATTTCAATATTTTTCTATTTATGATTGGCTGCTATTGTGTACAGCTTATGGAAATGGGTAGAGAGTGAGTTTGAGTATGTCAAATAGAAGACATATGTACAACCTATTTGTGCATTAAAAAAAACATGCGGCAGGGTGACTTCTCTTGAAGAAAACTCAGCGATGAAAATTTTGTAATTTCAATATTTTTCTATTTATGATTGGCTGCTATTGTGTACAGCTTATGGAAATGGGTAGAGAGTGAGTTTGAGTATGTCAAATAGAAGGCATATGTACAACCTATTTGTGCATTAAAAAAAATTTGCGGCAGGGTGACTTTTCTTGAAGAAAACTCGGCGATGAAAATTTTGTAATTTCAATATTTTTCTATATATCATCGGCTGCTATTGTGTACAGCTTAGGGAAATGGGTAGAGGGAGAGTTTGAGTATGTCAAATAGAAGGCATATGTGCAACCTATTTGTGCATTAAAAAAAACTTGCGGCAGGGTGACTTTTCTTGAAGAAAACTCAGCGATGAAAATTTTGTAATTTCAATATTTTTCTATTTATGATTGGCTGCTATTGTGTACAGCTTAGGGAAATGGGTAGATAGTGAGTTTGAGTATGTCAAATAGAAGGCATATGTACAACCTATTTGTGCATTAAAAAAAATTTGCGGCAGGGTGACTTTTCTTGAAGAAAACTCGGCGATGAAAATTTTGTAATTTCAATATTTTTCTATTTAACATCGGCTGCTATTGTGTACAGCTTCGGGAAATGGGTAGAGAGTGAGTTTGAGTATGTCAAATAGAAGGCATATGTGCAACCTATTTGTGCATTAAAAAAAACTTGCGGCAGGGTGACTTTTCTTGAAGAAAACTCAGCGATGAAAATTTTGTAATTTCAATATTTTTCTATATATCATCGGCTGCTATTGTGTACAGCTTCGGGAAATGGGTAGAGAGTGAGTTTGAGTATGTCAAATAGAAGGCATATGTACAGGCTAATTGTGCATTAAAAAAAACTTGCGGCAGGGTGACTTTTTTTGAAGAAAACTCGGGGATGAAAATTTTGTAATTTCAATATTTTTCTATTTAACATCGGCTGCTATTGTGTACAGCTTCGGGAAATGGGTAGAAAGTGAGTTTGAGTATGTCAAATAGAAGGCATATGTGCAACCTATTTGTGCATTAAAAAAAACTTGCGGCAGGGTGACTTTTCTTGAAGAAAACTGGGCGATGAAAATTTTGTAATTTCAATATTTTTCTATTTATGATTGGCTGCTATTGTGTACAGCTTGTGGAAATGGGTAGAGAGTGAGTTTGAGTATGTCAAATAGAAGGCATATGTACAACCTATTTGTGCATTAAAAAAAACTTGCGGCAGGGTGACTTCTCTTGAAGAAAACTCAGCGATGAAAATTTTGTAATTTCAATATTTTTCTATTTATGATTGGCTGCTATTGTGTACAGCTTATGGAAATGGGTAGAGAGTGAGTTTGAGTATGTCAAATAGAAGGCATATGTACAACCTATTTGTGCATTAAAAAAATAATGCGGCAGGGTGACTTCTCTTGAAGAAAACTCAGCGATGAAAATTTTGTAATTTCAATATTTTTCTATTTATGATTGGCTGCTATTGTGTACAGCTTATGGAAATGGGTAGAGAGTGAGTTTGAGTATGTCAAATAGAAGGCATATGTACAACCTATTTGTGCATTAAAAAAAACTTGCGGCAGAGTGACTTTTCTTGAAGAAAACTCGGCGATGAAAATTTTGTAATTTCAATATTTTTCTATATATCATCGGCTGCTATTGTGTACAGCTTAGGGAAATGGGTAGAGGGAGAGTTTGAGTATGTCAAATAGAAGGCATATGTGCAACCTATTTGTGCATTAAAAAAAACTTGCGGCAGGGTGACTTTTCTTGAAGAAAACTCAGCGATGAAAATTTTGTAATTTCAATATTTTTCTATTTATGATTGGCTGCTATTGTGTACAGCTTATGGAAATGGGTAGAGAGTGAGTTTGAGTATGTCAAATAGAAGGCATATGTACAACCTATTTGTGCATTAAAAAAAACTTGCGGCAGGGTGACTTTTCTTGAAGAAAACTCGGCGATAAAAATTTTGTAATTTCAATATTTTTCTATTTATGATTGGCTGCTATTGTGTACAGCTTAGGGAAATGGGTAGAGGGAGAGTTTGAGTATGTCAAATAGAAGGCATATGTACAACCTATTTGTGCATTAAAAAAAACTTGCGGCAGGATGACTTTTCTTGAAGAAAACTCGGCGATGAAAATTTTGTAATTTCAATATTTTTCTTAATATCATCGGCTGCTATTGTGTCCAGCTTCGGGAAATGGGTAGAGAGTAAGTTTGAGTATGTCAAATAGAAGGCATACGAACAGGCTATTTGTGCATTAAAAAAAACTTGCGGCAGGGTGACTTTTCTTGAAGAAAACTCGGGGATGAAAATTTTGTAATTTCAATATTTTTCTATTTAACATCGGCTGCTATTGTGTACAGCTTCGGGAAATGGGTAGAGGGAGAGTTTGAGTATGTCAAATAGAAGGCATATGTGCAACATATTTGTGCATTAAAAAAAACTTGCGGCAGGGTGACTTTTCTTGAAAAAAACTCGGCGATGAAAATTTTTTTTTAATGCACAAATAGGTTGCTCATATGCCTTCTATTTGACATACTCAAACTCTCCCTCTACCCATTTCCCGAAGCTGTACACAATAGCAGCCGATGATATAGAGAAAAATATTGAAATTACAAAATTATCATCGCCGAGTTTTCTTCAAAAAAAGTCACCCTGCCGCAAGTTTATTTTAATTTACAAAAAGCCTGTACATATGCCTTCTATTTGACATACTCAAACTCACTCTCTACCCATTTCCCGAAGCTGTACACAATAGCAGCCGATGATATATAGAAAAATATTGAAATTACAAAATTTTCATCGCCGAGTTTTCTTCAAGAAAAGTCACCCTGCCGCAAGTTTTTTTTAATGCACAAATAGGTTGTACATATGCCTTTTATTTGACATACTCAAACTCACCTCTACCCATTTCCCGAAGCTGTACACAATAGCAGCCAATCATAAATAGAAAAATATTGAAATTACACAATTTTCATCGCTGAGTTTTCTTCAAGAAAAGTCACCCTGCCGCAAGTTTTTTTTAATGCACAAATAGGTTGCACATATGCCTTCTATTTGACATACTCAAACTCTTCTTCTACCCATTTCCCGAAGCTGTACACAATAGCAGCCGATGTTAAATAGAAAAATATTGAAATTACAAAATTTTCATCGCCGAGTTTTCTTCAAGAAAAGTCACCCTGCCGCAAGTTTTTTTTTATGCACAAATAGGTTGTACATATGCCTTCTATTTGACATACTCAAACTCTCCCTCTACCCATTTCCTTAAGCGGTACACAATAGCAGCCAATCATAAATAGAAAAATATTGAAATTACAAAATTTTCATCGCTGAGTTTTCTTCAAGAAAAGTCACCCTGCCGCAAGTTTTTTTTAATGCACAAATAGGTTGTACATATGCCTTCTATTTGACATACTCATACTCTCCCTCTTCCCATTTCTCGAAGCTGTACACAATAGCAGCCGATGATATATAGAAAAATATTGAAATTACAAAATTTTCATCGCCGAGTTTTCTTCAAGAAAAGTCACCCTGCCGCAAGTTTTTTTTAATGCACAAATAGGTTGTACATATGTCTTCTATTTGACATACTCAAACTCTCCCTCTACCCATTTCCCTAAGCTGTACACAATAGCAGCCAATCATAAATAGAAAGATATTGAAATTACAAAATTTTCATCGCTGAGTTTTCTTCAAGAAAAGTCACCCTGCCGCAAGTTTTTTTTAATACACAAATAGGTTGCACATATGCCTTCTATTTGACATACTCAAACTCACCTTCTACCCATTTCCCGAAGCTGTACACAATAGCAGCCGATGTTAAATAGAAAAATATTGAAATTACAAAATTTTCTTCGCCGAGTTTTCTTGAAGAAAAGTCACCCTGC